>VZTD01001386.1:1081062-1106709 GCA_013397725.1 Rhagologus leucostigma | reverse complement strand
TAAAAAAAAAAAAAAGCATCAGTATGACTGTGACATCTTCAAGAAAAGCAGTTTTGGCTTGAGTGGAGAACTTCACAGACCTGACATGACCCACATCACGCTTCAGACAGGTCCTGGCTGTAGGGGATCACTCTCCCATGTTTTTGAATTAATCACTCTCCCATGTTTTTGGGTTGATCACTCTCCCATGTTTCTGTGTTGGTGCATGGCCTGGGAAGGTCCCAGAGAGTCCTCGATGGGCTGAAGGGCTGAGTCAAATATCTGCCGAGCCTATTTCTTTTTGCTTTGGGGCAAGGGGAGTCTGACCACCATCTGGGAAAGCCTCTGGATGTCCGTCCATCCACCCCTCTGGCTCCCAGCGCTCAGAGCAGCACCGAGCGCTTCCCATCGCCGAGGCACAAAGCTCAGGAGCTCCAACACGCGCTCGCAGGAGGGGGCCCGGCTGCAGCATAAATGATCAAAGGGCAGAGCAGGCTGATGTGCAGGGAGACGCTGTGATACAGCAGCAGAGATCCCCTCCAGCCCTCGCCGATGCTAATGCATATATTTACCTCCTGATTGACTTCATAATTAATTGACTACGCGGGGCAGATCCTTCTCTCACCTCGCCGGCTCTGGAGAAGCAGAGTGACAAGGGTGTAAAACAGGGCCATGCGAGGGATGAATGAGGCCTTTTGTCTTTATTTTCTCTGCAAGTGCACAGAAGCCATAAGGAGCCTGTAAGGATATAAATGAGGGTAAAAATGTATTTCTTTCAATCCCCAAACTGCAGCAGGAGAGAGTCAGCATAGACAAGGGCTGAGGCAGTGGTTATAAAGTAGAAAGGTTTGTGTTTTGGCTCGAAGGTGGTTATATTTAAAAAAAAAAAGGTAGAAAAGTAGGGGAAATTAATACTTCCATCCCAACCCGAAGAAGGAGAAGAAGCATTTGTTATGCAAATCTTTTCATTATTGCAAATCCCAAGTGCTGATAAGAGATAAGCGTTGTTCTAGCTTTATTTCAAGTAGCTCCTGCCCAGACACGGGGACGTGATTCTATTGCTGTGAGAGAAAGAAACAAACACACACATTTTCCCCCTGTACATTTATTTCTGTTACTGGAACACGGATTCTGGAGCCTGCCTGAAAAGGCATTTGGTCCATTGAGGCTTGTTCATTTTACTGCTTTGTTTTCTGCTAAGGTGACATCTGCTCCTGAATGACCTTCGCATCTTTTCTCGGCGCAGCCTGGCCCGGGTGGCCGCTCCTTTATGCGCATACATTAACGTGCGGGTGAATCGCAGCTTCAGGAGGGCTGTTCTTTATCCTTTTCATTTTCCCTAATCCCGGAGTCTGCGGGGAACAAAGGGCTGGATCCTCACGGTGTAAACGGCCAGACCCGGCTGCGGGGATTTACATCCGCTACGGCGTGACACCGGTTATCTCCCAAAGCCATTCCCCGCTTTACCATCTCCGCCATCAAATTCCTTGTCCTTGTTAGAATTTATTGCTTTTTCCCCCCGTTTTTTGACTGTTGGGAGGCAGCTGTAAAATCTGTGTGCAGGGAGCAGCGGCAGCTCCCATCCCAGGTCGGACACGATCCCACTGCCAGGGCTTGGTGGTGGGGAAAGGTTGGTGCCACACACACGGCGTGGGATGCTGCTCCCCACCCCATCCCTGTGCCAAGATGCTCCCTAATTTTGTGGCCTCTGTGCAGGATCTGTCCACATCCACTGCTGCCTTCCATGGAAATCAATGAGGTTTGTTCAGCCCTGCATTTAGCCGAGGCTCAGTCCTCTGTCTGCCTGGCTATTAAATTACTTTTCCACGTGACCGCGGAGCTTCCAAAGTTTGCAGCATAATTTCAGTCTCAAACAGAGCTCTTTAAGCCATTTTTCCTCCTCTCCCATTGTTCCACTGCTCTGTCCCCACTCAGCAGCTCGGTGTTGCAACAGGAATATTCCACTTGCCCCATCTCCCTTTGTTTGGCACCGTTGTTTTTTTGCATCAGCACCAAATGAAATCAATTTTAGAACTGATGTCTCTGCCCTGGCACTGGAATGACATGCCGACAGTTTCTGCTACAAATTCTCCTTGCTGTCCATAATAAGTTACTTAACCATTCCATTATTTCATGCCGGCTCCCGATGGGTTTTAGCTGCACGAGGCGTCTTTCTGATGAAATTGGCACCAGCTTTTAAAAAATCCAAATCAATTATATCTCCTGGGCCCTGCTCAAGACTTTAAAAGAGGTTACTTATGCAGGATCTTCGTTTTGCACATCTGGGTGGAAAATGCACAGGCATTTTTTCCCCTCTCATGTTGGTTTTTTTTGTATAAAATTGTTTATCATTGAAAGAGTCAGGAGCTCACTCCAGGAGGAAATTTGGCTGATATTTATGGCAAGGCTCCAGTGGCTTTAATGAATGCAATGTTGATCACTTGAACAACAGGATCAGCAATATGGCATGGATGCGATAGCCCTTTTTTCCAACCCTGGATATGAAGTTCCAGATAACACCATTGTGTCAGAGGGCAGCTCCCAACAGAGGGGAACAGTCATGAGCTGGGTGTCAGACCTGGTTTCTTCTCCAATCTCCAATGGCAGCTGGAATTAGGTGATCTTCAAGGTCTTTTCCAACCCAAACCACTCTCTGGCCTTCTCCCCAGCAAGACTGCCCCTGGAGCTAATCCAATTCTTTTTCTATTCGGAGGGATATTGAAATCCAATATTACCTATCCTGGCAAGCTTTCTGGTAACAATTGGAAGCAATTAATCCTAATGAACTTTTTAATCACCAATTTCACTAGATTTCTCAATCTTCTCAAGCAGGTCTTACTTGATCTGTTTTCTAAATGAACACTGAAATGTTCCTTTATGGAAAGGAAAAAAATCGACTCCCTCACTTCTTCGAGGTCGTATCCTTATGCAAAAAACCCACATGTGCACAACTTCCCACCTTTTTAAAAAATCAAACCTAAATCTGACTTCTTCTAAGTACCTAATGGGAGCTGCAATTTCTTGCTAATTATATAATTACTCCAGATTGTTATGTAGCACTGGCAATCAAACACTCGAAATACTTTTAGCTTGAAGAAAGTAATTACGTAATTCCAGCGAAGCCGCATTTGTCGCTGCTCCCTTCTCCCTGTGGCTTCATGTCCGCAGCCATCAGAGCTCAGACAACCCTGGCACATCATTTTACAGCACCTGAAGGCCAGGCTGGGTACGAACAAAGGGTTTAATGTGAAAAAAAAATCTTATTTATACAAACAGAGTGAGGTGGATGTGTATATAAATATATGTATATATGTATTATATTCTGGATTTCGAAGCCTTTTTCTTTTTAGAGGCCAACAGGACCATGCTCATCCCAGCATGGCAGTCCCCCAGGAGACCTCCCTGTCACAGTGTCTGATATGGTCCCAGTCCTGAGACTTCCCAGTGGATATTTTCATGGGAAGAGTTTGCCCAGACCCAGGGACAGCTCAAGCGTAGCCTGATTGTTATTCAGCAGCTCCTGCACACCTGGACCACGGCCCCACCTCTTTAGGTGTCTGACCAACACAGAGAGAAAAATTCCCTTGTCCCCAGTCCCTCAGGGTAATGTCCCTTGACACCAAATGCTTTCAATTCAGGTGACAGTTCTGTCTTTGGGGTCTCCACGTCCTTTGCTCTCTATGACAAGACACTCAGATAATGCTTTAGTCCTCAATCCTACATTGTAATTCCTTCCTTTTCACTGCAAGCTTCGTGAAGAGTGAAGCTGTGCGTGTTTCTGTGAGATCTGTATGAGATTTCAACATTTCACTAGCTTCTTGGTTTAGACTTTAAGCAGGTTTTGAAAACAATTATCAGGTTTTTCATAAGGAGCAGGGGAAAAAAAAAAGAATAAAAATAGTTAAACAACAGGCTGAATATTTGACAGAAAGCGAAAGGGCTGGGACTTGATGCTGTTCAGTTGAGAAGAATCATTGATATCCACTGATTTCAACAAGAACCTCCTGCTGTATTGCTTGTGTTACTGTTACCATAATTCAAAGGCCAGGAGTTATAACGGATTTTATTTCTGTCTCTGTTTATGTCCTGTGGTCCCAATGACTGTTCCTTCTTGCTTGGTTTTGTTTTGGTTATTTTTCATTGTTGTTGTAGTTTTGTTTTTCCTTCCTCAGGACTAAGGCCCGAGAGCAGAGCCTCTCTTTATGGCATCACAGAGGGGTTGGGCTTGACAGAGGTTTCTAGAGACCACCCAGTGCCACCCCCCTGTGAGAGCAGGGTCACTGGAGAAGGTCACACAGGATCTCATTCAGGTGGGTTCGGAATATCTCCAGAGAAGGAGACTCCACAACATCCCTGGGCAGCCTCTTACAGTGCTCCCTCACTCTCAGAGTAAGAAAGCTTTTCCCCATATTCAGACAGAACTTCTGAATGTTTTGGTTTGTGTGCATTGCCCCTTGCACTGTTTTTGGGCACCACAAAAGAAGCCTGACCCCATCCTCTTGAGAGCTGCCCTTAGGTCATTTGTGTACATCGGTAAGATCCCCTCCGTCCTCTCTCCTTGAGGCTGAACATGCCCAGCTCCCTCACACTTTCTCTTAATGAGATGCTCCATAGAATCCCAGGATCCCAGAATGGTTTGGGTGGGGAGGGATATTAAAGCTCATCTCGTTCTAACCCCCTGGCATGGGCAGGGACACCTCCCACTAAACCATAGATGGGATATTGGGAAGGAACTCTTCTCTGTGAGGGTGGTAAGGCCCTGGCACAGGTTTCCCAGAGAAGCTGTGACTGGCCCATTCCTGGAAGTATTCAAATCTTGGAGCAACCTGGGATAGTGGTCTAGTTTAGGCCTCACTTTGCTGGAAAGCATTTCCATCTAACCCAGAGAGTGTAAATTGACCTGGAAAAATACCTCTGTTGGAGATGACTGGAGATGATCTGTTTTGACTTGACAGAAAAAGCACCCATATATTTATTTATAACCTCTTCCATTTTCCTTGCCACTCCTAAGCTGGGGGCAGTCCTCTGTTTAGTCATTCCTGGGGCTGAAACCAGCATGGAATGCTAAATGGATTAATTAGTACTACATCACTCTAAATTTAGACAGCTTCCTTTCAGAATTAGATTTCTTCAGGTTTATGCCATTACATTTCTTAAATGTACATTCTCAATCACATTAGCAATTATGAATACATTACATTTATTTTCTTTTTGAAATATTTTACTGTTGTACCTTTAGGATATGAAATACACACAGTGTCCTACCCAGGCAGAAATGTGAGGTCACTACCGCCCATGATTTCATTGCAAATCTCACAATTTTAAAGATAATCCTGGGACCTTTTCCCAAGAACTCTCAGGTATCACCTTGTATGAGAAAACCAACTTTCATTTTTCAAGGAACTTTTTGTCTCCTCACTTGCAGACATACTGCGAGAGTCTGTCAGCATGGAGGGCTGGGTTGGAACTAGATGATCTTAAAGGTCTCTTCCAACACAAACTGGCCTAGGATTCTAAGAGTCTTGAAAAACATGGAGCATTTGCAAAAACCAGGAGGTGAATAAAAACATTTGACATTCAAACTAAAACTCCCGTCTGTCCTGGCTCCCACGCCAAAGAGCTGCTTCCCTTGGGGAAGGCCCCAGGGGATTCTCGCTCCAGGACTGCCTGCACTGCTGGCAGTCCCTCAGGCCTGGGGATGCCTTGGTGCCCTTTGGGGCTTGGTGGCTCTGCTTTGGGACTCAGCGATGCTTTTGCACCTCTTGGGTGCCATTTCCTGGGGCCGCCTGCACTCCCTCCCCATTCCATGCAGACACAGACGGGTTATGGATGAAATTGTTTTAATGGAAAAGCAGAAGAGTGAACAACATCTTCTATGTCTACATCTACATCTTCATCTACACCTACATCTACAGCTGTAACATCAAAAGCGCCCTGGCTCCATCCCCAAACGATGTGAGCCCTCCAAAGGCCTAATCCTACATTTCTGCTCCAGCTCTGCCTGCAGGAGCCTTGAGCCTGCTGCCAGCTCTGGGCAGAGTTCTTCTTTCTCTTCTTCCCTCGACTTTCCAGCCTGATGCCATGTGTGGACACGCTGCCCTGGGGTGGTGGCAGGTCTGTCCCTGCATCCTGCTGTGCCTCCTGATGTTTCCTGCCAGTGGTGCTGCCGTGCTCTGGGCTCAGGAGGACTTTGGAACGCTGTTCAGTGAGGGGCACCTTTCCAGGCAGCCAGGCCCGGGTGACTGTGCTGGGGGCTGGTGCCGCTGGTGCCTGCACAGCCCGTGGGCATGGGGACATTGCTGGGATCACCCGGGGCACACGGGACACAGGGCCCCCAGGGCCTGCCGGAGGAGCTCTCAAAGGTCTGCCCAGGGCACATGTGGCCCAGGCAAGGCCAGGGGTGCTGGCCATGCCCTGCCGAGCCCACGGGCCACAGCTGGCAGGGGCACAGGGGTGTTGGGGGCCTTGGCTGGTCCTGCGGGAGGTCCCAGCTCAGGCTGGGGGGTCAGGTTCTGAGGGCACTGAAGAGGAGCAGGATGAGGAAGAGGGGCAGGGCAGGAAGGGCTGGGAATGTCCCCAGTGTGTCCCTGCGCTGCCACGCTCAGGGTCAGGCCCTACCTGTGCTGCTGGAGGGCTTGGGGGAGAGGAAGGGCTGCAGGAGCTGGGCCATGGGGGAGCTCCAGGGGCCACAGCGGTGCCACAGAGCTGACAGGCCCATGGTCACTCAGGCTCACTGGCCAGGCAGCTGTGTTGACTGGATGCAGCCCTGGACGCTGCTCTTGGAACGTCTCCCGGGCTGGAATGTTGGGGCTCCCACTGTTCTGTCACACAGCCAGGAATGCTGGGGCTCCCCTTGTCCTGCCCCACCCACAACAGCTCTGCCAGCTCTTGGCAGGGAGAGAAAGGGTGAGCCACAGAGTCGGAATTACAGAATATCCTGAGATGAAAGGCCCCCACTCGGATCATCCAGTCCAGCTCCAGACCCTACACAAACACCCCAACAATCCCATCCTGTGCATCCCTGAGAGCATTGTCCAAATGCTCCTGGAGCTCTGGCAGCCTCAGAGCTGTGCCCATTCTGTGGGGAGCCTGTTCAGTGCCCCACCACCCTCTGGGGGAAGAACCTTTTCCTGATATCCAACCTAAACCTCCCTGACACATCTGAAAGGTTTGATGAAAGAGACCCATTGCTGTGGGGAGACTGTGGATTTTGGAAACAGGACAGCCCTGGAGAAGGCCACTTCTATAAGTCCTCAACCCCCAGCAATGCCATGTCTTTATTTGTGTGATTCTCTCATTGGGGCAGGGAGTGGGGTGATGTGAACACGACTCTCAAAGGGATTTGGGTAAATCTTATGGATCTAGTGGTTAAATTAGATGTGCCATTCCTAAATCCAGTTTATGAGAGTCCCAACCATGGCTGATTAACCTTAGAGGTATCTGATGGTTAGAGACGCTTAAGTTAGTCCTGTTTGCATCCCCAACTCCTCCTTACCAGTGCTCTTGGGCACTGAACCTTTCATGGTTCATGTTTTAGGTTTCCCCCATCAATCCCACTTCAGAGGTTCAATCTGGTAGGAAGGTTTTAGCGAGCCAGGACCAGCACAGTCCAGGGAATTGGAGGATGGTTTTATTTCATTAATTCTGGGAATGGGTTTTTCTAGCAGGATGCTGGATACCAGGGATTTATACTCTCCTTTCTCTGAAGAGTTTCAGCCCCCATATCTCTGCAGAGCTTTGATCCCAGGATGGGCTGCAGGTGCATTATCTTTCTTCACGGAAGCTTTTCAGCTTTATTTGGCAGTTAAATATTAAATTAGAGGAAACATGGCCTTTTAGCCTGGAAGGGGGGGCCCAGGTGAGGCCTGTGGTGCTGGGCTATAAGGCTGTGAGGGCAGAGAAATGGCCAGCACGTTCCCTGGCCTAGTTTTGGTCTGTGCCAACTAACATTGACCCAAAAATTCCCCAGCACAGCAAAGGGCCAGGGCTCATTCCCAGTGAATGGTGTGGACACGGCCAGCCTTGTTTTGGGGACAGGGAGCTCAACTGTACCACTTGGCCTCAGGGCAAAGAGCCATTCCCTGGCCTTTGTTCATTCCTGTTTAGTTCATCAGTGTGAAGGAAGGTGAGGGATTAATTGGTGGAGCAAGGGCTGGGTCACAGGGCTCTCCCAGCAGCTCCAGGAACATATGGCACATTAGAGACCCATCTCAACAGCTTCAGCACAAGGAGTTAAAAGGGTTCCCTCCCTGAGAGGAAGAAATGTGAAGGCAAACCTGCTTGTCCATCCCACCAATTTTCTGATGAGTGGATGTGTTGTAACAGCGCTGATTCGCTGAGTTTGAAAAGAAAACCCCTTTTTTTTTCATGAAAGCCAAGTCTCAAGTACCTGGACTGTGAAATCTGTAAGTGGGAAGGCCCCTATTTAAGATATGGAAAAACAAGTGCCCTTTTGATGCCACAGAAAAGCTGCAGAGGCTGGTGCTGCCCA
Source organism: Rhagologus leucostigma (assembly GCA_013397725.1). NCBI lineage: Eukaryota > Metazoa > Chordata > Aves > Passeriformes > Rhagologus > Rhagologus leucostigma. Next base: position 1,098,239 of record VZTD01001386.1, on the reverse strand, counting down.
TCCCAGCCCTGCCCCAGTGCAGGGGCACTGCAGCTCTCAGGAGGCACAGCACACCGAGGTGCTGAGACAGCTCTCGCTCATGGCTTTATGGTTCTAGGACATGCCAAGCCTCCTTCAAAAACTTAGTCCTGGTCCTAGAAAATTTAGTCCTGGTCCCAGAAAATTTACTCACAAGTCTGTGATCAAAGAAAGTCATGGTCTGGCAAGGAAAGGAGTTCTGTGTACGAGTCCCATCACATAAAGCTGTATATAAAAGTATAGATGGGCGAGAGTACAAGTATCTATTTATACAAAGATTTCCACATCTCTTTATTTGACTGTATGTAAACACATCTATATAAGCTGATTTTGACACACACACAAAAAATCATTGAAACTTTAAAGTCATGTCGCTATAAAGAGTAAATAGGGAAAAGTTATTTCACAATAAAGAGTAAATAGGGAAACACGTCTTTTACAAAGGATTCATTTTACCATAAAACTTGAGGATGCAGCGGCTTTGCTGTGGCTACATCCAACTCATACCCACCTTGTGACTAGAGGTGGAAATGGAGCTCAACACCCTGCCAGAACTGCGTGTGTCACATGTTAAACACACCCACAACACTCCATTTTTTCCAGTCTTGCACTTGCTGTTTTATGTCTCATATCTAGGGTCGTCTTTCTGGTCAACCTTAGCAAGGGTGGAAACCTCGATTGCCACCTGAGATTTAATCTTCTGCCTCTTTCTTACATCAGTAAGTTAATCTGTGATGTTGTCTCTGCCTTCCTGCAGCTTTATCTTTGGCTGGATTGTACTACCTTGGGAACAGGAGTCTTGGAACAGAACAGCATTGATGCAGAGACTGTCAGTCAGGGAGAAGTCAATCTTGTTCTTCCTTTAATCATGTGGGCTTTCCCCTTTCCAATTCTTGGTAACTTTCCTCCTACAGGAAATGAGTAGGATCTTCTGGCTCTGACTATTATAACATTTTACCACATGTGTTCTCTTTTGTTCCTAATTTCTCTTCAAAAGCGACTGCCTGGGTTGCTTTTCCCATGTTAAACTTAGTGAAAAAAATAGGTTTTAATTTCTCCTTCAGCAGCTTGTGACAGATCTTGAAACCTGTCCTCATTGTGCAGTTCCCCATTGTAGTGTGTATCTTTACTATTTCAGGAACTAATTAATTTTATTTATTCTCTCAACACCCCTTGTCTTTGCAAGGGGAAAAATACTGTGTGGTTGTCCCTGCCTCATGGGCGTGGTGTTTATTATAGAGTGGCTTGGGTTGGAAGGGAGCTTAAAGCCCATCTCATCCCACCTCTGCCATGGTCAGGGACACCTTCCACTATCCCAGGTTGCTCCAGGTTGCATTCAGTGTGTCCTTGGACACTTCCAGGGATGGGGCAGCCACAGCTTCTCTGGGCATTCTCCTGGGCCTGGAGAATTGGGACTCACCCAAGAGAACACTGGAGAGGCATCGCAATGCCACCAACCCCAGACAGGGCTCCAGCATCCCCTTGGGGTTTCACCCCAAGATGTTCTGCCCCCACAGGCGCCTCCGTGGCATTAACTAGAAACCCACCCCAGATAAGGGCACATTTAGGTTGGAAAAGACCTTCAAGACCATCGAGTCCAACCTGTGACCGATCCCCACCTTGTCCTCAGCCCAGAGTACTGAGTGCCACATCCAGTTGTTCCTTGGACACCTCCAGGGATGGGCACTCCAAACCTCCCTGGGCATCCCCTTCCAATGCCTGATCACCCTTTCCATGAGGAAATTCCTCCTGATGTCCAACTTGACCCTCTGCTGGCACAGCTTGAGGCCATGTCCTCGTGTCCCGTCACTCATCTGTACCACGGCACGCAGCATTATCCACAGTGCTTTGCGTGGTTCCATGGTTTTAGAGCTCATCATCTTCCAACTGCTGGGAAGTGCACGTATCAGAGCCATAATCAAGGCAGAATTCTGCTTTTAATTACACCCCTTGCGACACGTTGAAATCAGCAGCGTCGCACAGCCCCGTCGGAATGCTCAAATGAGGAAACTGGAGAAAGGGAAGTGAAAGGAATTTGGTAAAACTTTCCCGTTCTGCTGGAGGTTCAGGAACTGAGTTTAGTTTTAAGAAACTTCTGCTGAGGCGAAAATTTGGCCTTTTTGCTCTCTTTTCTTGTCTTTTCTAATTAATTTTTTATCTTTTTGTTCCATAGGACATGCTAGTTTAAACAAAGAAAGACTGAATGTCAAAACTACTAAAAGAGAACTTTGAAAACCAAGGAATAATTCATTTAAAATCAGCGTCAAACTCATGCCTCTCCCTTGTGCTCGTCCATAAACTCCTCCAAAAATTAGGTGTTTCAACAAGAGCAGTTAATTATACAGACATAATGTGGAGCAAGACATTTATAAAATCCCCCAGTGGCTGATGGAATGATCAGAGCATCACAAAATATTTGCAATTAAATGGGAGAATATTCGGGATTTCTGGTTGTGCCTTGCACTGTTGGTGGTAATCTTACAGTGGCATATAATAAAACAGTTGTAAAAGGAAAGAAACCCCCCTGGAAGATCAGGTGATGAGAAAACACATTGTGATCCCAGGATAATAAAAACCCGCACTGATTCTTAATCAGGATCAGGTGAATGAACCAGTTCTCTGCTTCCCAGTTTCTCAATGAGACAACTGCATCTTGTCAAACAAACAGCTGCTCTGCTCAAGCAAAGATAAAAACATCCAGGAATTATTTTTATATGCAAGGAACTTGGATTAGAGTAAAGGCATAAAATGAGAGAGTTGCCCCACTTAAAAAGAATTGTTTTTTTCAAGCAGAAATGCATCTTTTCCTATGAAAAACACGTGGCCTGGGGAATATCTGAGAAAATATTTATGCCTCTTTTTTGTTTGTTTGGTGGAGGATCCCACATATTCTCCATGCTTGGTGCAGGAGTCCCATGTTAATGTCAACACAGATAAAAAATGTCTGTAATTTTGAGGAAAACTTCTGGGAGCCAACAACCTCCCTTGTTCCTACAGGTTTGCAAAGAAGTTGAAAAGGTTTTGCAATATCCAATTGAGACACACAATTTGTATTCAGAACTGGCTTCTGAAGCGACAGCAAGATTTTTCCATTGGAGATTTCCTCAATTAACCCCAAGACATGCAAATTCGCATTTTTACTAATATTCTCTGAGGTCTCAGGCTTGTGACGAGCAGAGTCTCTCATTAGCACACCTGTACGAGCTCTGCAGCAAGTACACACAGCTCCTGGCGTCGGAATGTTTTCCAACTCCATTCCCAGATCAGCAGCTCCACTCTCACGGGATGCAGAAGACAATGCCCAGATCCCACCAGGGATCCAGAATGTGCAGATCAACAATGCCACTGGGGTTTGGTGGCAGTCCCCTCCAAAAAGCAGGACCGAGGAAAGATTTAGTCCCCTAAAACATGAGCAAATGCACATAAAACAGGATCAAATATAGCTATAAAGCAATATAAAATTATATTATATAAGATGTATGATGTAATAACAAGGAATCACTGAATGGTTTGGGTTGGAAAGGACATTAAAGCTCATCTCCTCCCAGCCTCCTGCCATGGGCAGGGACACCTTCCACTAGACCAGGTCGCTCAGAGCCCAATTTTCAGAGTCATTACGTGAAGTGTATTAGAAACAGCATCTCCCACCCTCCAGGCAATGTCCTTTCCTCGCTGAGAGTCCAGACTCCAGCTCCCAGCTGTGAAGTTGCTCTCCCGACCTTCAGCTCATCCCTCCTGGCTGTACAAGTGTCCCGGTGTGAGTGTAAAGGATGGTGTTTGTCTGGAAATTGAATCCTTGCCAAGGATTGTTTGTTCTGGAGTGAAGGGTACAATGGAAGGTGAGAAAGACATGGTTGGAAGCGGTGAAGATCTCTTTGGGCAAGAGCCAGGAGTAGGACAACAGAGCTACACCTCAGTGGCTTGGCCAGGGCAGTGCCACTGCCTGAGATGTCCTAGAGGAACCCGGAGACACTGTGGGTGCACAAGATGCAATAAAAAGGGGAAACCTTTTCATTTGTGTACACTGGATAAATAGAATGGATACTGAGGGTAAATGTTTAGATACCTGGGAACAAATACTCCTTGGAGATTTAGTCACTGGAGAAAGAACTCCTTGTGCAGCCCAGGATCATTATGGTGTTATCAAAGAGAGACTCTGTAGGAGAAGCCATAATGTGCTGAGCTCCAGTATAGTCATAGGAACAAGGCAGCCAAAAATATCACCAGCACTGTGCTGGATTTAAAAAGGAGCCCTACGAGAAATGAGGCGACTTGTTCAAAGGAAATTAGTACGAGCCACGACGGGGTGAAATGTTTGCAAGCAGCAGAGATATTGTTTAAAGACACCATATTAGAGGCTCAGAGAAGATACTCGGAGTGTATCAAAAAAGACTTTTAAAAAGACCAGAAGAAAGCTACTGTAATTAAAGATCAGAGCGAAGGAGGCTGTTACAAGTAAGAAGACTTCGTGTTCAAACACGTGAAAAATAGAGAGCAGGCATTCTATTAAAAGGTAGACTAAGAGATTTGAAGAACTACTTTCTAAGAGAAGGAATGACTTATCAATCCTTTTCCAAACACGAGTGGATTAGGAGGCCTGACAGGCAGTGTGGAGGGCCAAGAGAGGAGCAGGGTGTAAAATGAGCAACTTCTGATCTGCAGGCCATAGCAGATGGATCAAAGAACACCAAAGGAACTTGAATTTGAAGTGTCTGGGCAGAGAAAGCTGCTTGGAATTATAACAGAGAAGCTGTGGCTGCCCCTGTGGCTGCCTGGAAATGTCCAAGGCCAGGTTGGACAGGGCTTGGAGCACCCTGGGATAGTGGGAGGTGTCCCTGCCCATGGCAGAGGGTGGCACTGGATGAGGTTTAAGGTTCTTTCCAACCCAAACCATACCATGATCCCACAATTCCATGATTTGAGTGGAGATTCCACGATTTGAGTGGAGACATCAAAACGTCCCTTCCAACGAGGACTGCTTTGCACGTCTGTAGATCTTGGTGCCTCTGCACCTTGAAAAATCTGTGCTGCTTGGGTCTCCCTTCTTTCCCCTCAAAAAGGACGCTGGGAAGCTGGGAAAGCACGAATGGCAGGAATAAGGATGACGGAAGCTGTGGAACAGCACTAATATGAGAAGAGGGGAATTTTGACTAAACCGGACACTTGAGCTGAAGAAAGAGGGAGGGAGTTCTGCACAGCGATGCACTATAAGGAGATGAGCAGGCAACAATTATAATTTCATAGCACAAGATCCAGAGATTGTCTGAGCAAATGCCTGAGCTGCAGGTTCACCACCAGCCAGGAGCAGGTTCTGGGGAAAAGTCAGCCTCAGTTTCCCATTTTTCTACATGTTTGTGAGTGATTTCATCAGAGAGAGAAAACTCCTCAGTGGAGTCTGTGCCGTCTTCCCAAGTTCCAGTGAGCCTGGGGGGAGGCAGCAGAAGACCCACGCACAAAAATACCTTTGGTAAAGCTTGACCCAGCTTTTGTATAAACTGGAATGAAGGGAAAACAGTGAAATGAGTCCTTCTTCCAACCTCAAATGCTGCTGACATGTTTCTGTAAGTCAGTTTCCAAGATGGAAGCTCACGGTGGGTAAAGGGAAAAGCTGCTGCCAGGGCTCCTGTGCTTTGTAGCTCTGAAACCTTCTTTCCCCATCTGCTTTTTTAGCTGGCAGAGCACTCTGTGTTTTCATCCTGAGGTTTGGGAAGGGCAGAGGCAGGAGGAGGAGGAAGAGGAGGAGGAGAAATGGTGGGTCTGCAGCAGTGGTTATTCTCTCTAGTGACAAGCTGTATTTGTCTTTGGGGAAAGGTGACTATTGACTGCCTTTGTGACATCAAGATTGATCCCAGAATGTTTAAAATAACGGGAAAAATGCATTTCCCATTGACTTCTTTGGGAGCAGCTTGCACAGTTCTGCAAGCAGATGGCATGATGTATATTAAATTATCACTTATGTCGGGGGGCTTATTTTAAGGATGGAAGTGTCGTCTCTTGGTATTTGTGCCAGAACTGCTCATCCCCAAATCAGGATTTTTGTATCCTTCCAGCCGTCCTGGAAAATATTTGAAGGAACATGCCCTTCCCAAAGAGAGGTAAAAACGGCATCATCTCATCCTTCTTTTGCATCTTTCAATGAAAAGTAAAAGCAATTTTAAAAGTCTTTATGAAGGAAAGGTCCAAATCGGTGTAAATCGAACTAAAGACAAATGTCCCCCAGACTTCATTCTAAATCTCCTCCACTTGGGTGAAGGTTCACACTGACAAACCGTGACAACAGGAATAAGGAGTGCAAACACGACTGGTAAAGCCCAAAAAGTCTAAAGCAAATGCTGAGTCATCAACAATATTTATAACCTCCCACACTCAGAATAGAAGGTACCAAGGGACTGCAATTACTGAGATATGACAAATGTTGAATTTTTATTCACAGCAGCTGCAGGACACTTGGTAATCCAAGCACATTGCTGCTGAAAGTCACAACCTTTGCTTTATCCGTGGTCATGGGTTGTAAATTATGCTCTGCCCACTTTGTCTAGGAAAAGTATTGCTGTTGACAACCCTAAAAGTTATGCCCAGTTTTGCAGCTCTCCATATCCCACTCTCCCCTGTCCTACTCCTCTCTCTAATCTGGTTTGATAATAGTCCACTCCTCTGTGTCGCTTGCCAGCCCTCCCAGGCTCATTTTGGTGTCTTACACCGCATAATTGTCAGAACACTCTTCTGTGGATGGTCTGTGCTTTAAGCCTCTTCATGTCTCTATTTCCAAACCAGCCTCATAATTCTACCCCATCACCATGAAAAAATAAATTCACTAAACAACATCTGCACTGGGCTCATTATGGCCTTCACAGAACCATAGAATAGTTTGGGTTGGTAGGAGCTTTTTAAAAGTCATCCAGTCCAATCCCCTGCCACGGGCAGGGACCTTCCACTAGACCAGGTTGCTCAGACCCCCAGTTTGGGACGTTCTATCTCATTTGGAATATAACTTTCTGGGGGTCAGAAGAGGTGACAAAGTCCCACTGATTTCCCTGGGAATAAAACATCTACATACCAACAGAACTTCAATACCTAAGGATCTTTTATTCTTGGAAATGTCCAAGGCCATGTTGGACAGGGCCTGGAGCAACCTGGGATAGTGGAAGGTGTCCCTGCACATGGCAGGGGGCGGGACTGGATGATCTTTAAGGTCCCTTCCCAACAAAACCATTCTGTGACTCAAAGATCTGGACCTGTGCCTTCCTCTTAGCACTGTACAGCAACATCCAGCATAGCAATTCCAATAAAGAATGGAATCAAAAGTCACAACATCCCATGGATGATTAAAGATAATCTAATGGGCAGTCAGATATATATTTACATATGCTGTTAATTTATTTTCTTTCAAACAGAATATTACCTGGCATTTAATTTCCCTCAAGGATCCAGATGCTGTCAGGAACGTCCTGATATTTTTGTTTAAAGCCAGGAAGCATTTCAGGTGTCTCTTAATCCACTTTGTTATGATTTTTTTCAATTAAACCACCTCAAATACACAACCTTTCCACTTCCATCAGCACCTGAGTGCATTTTGCCAAGCAGTGACAGGCTGTGCTGCAGATCTATTCCCAGAAGAGCTTTATGCGTTGCGATTCCATAATCACCGTTATTGCTGGACGCCACAACAAAAACAAGGTATTTGTGGTCAAAACCCTAAAAATTTCTCATGCCTTTAATGAAATACTAATTTTGCTTTATTTTTACATTTTTTTCTTACGCAGGGAGATGAGGAGACAGCTCTCATTCCGTAAAGATCATCTTCTTGGAGACCAGTAAACGCCTCGTTTGTCGGATGTGCTGTTGCAGTGGAGGAAGGAGCCCACGAGAGGGCTCAGGGAAGCAGCCCTGGACCAGCATCCCTGGGAAGCCGCTGGGCAGGGAAAAGCAGGGCCTTGAGGGAAAGCTCATCTCTTCAATCATATTCACCCTGAAACATCTCATCGCGGGCAAGCCAATAAACGAGCAGTCCAAACAACATCACCTTTATTACCGCGGGTAGTATCACGCATGTATTTTTAATCTTTTGCCTGTGTATTTCTTACAAACTTTATTAATCCCGGGGAACGCTGCTGCAGGGAATATACGATGGCACTTAGAGCTGATGAAGCTCCCTCTCGCTTTTACGGTGTCGGCACAGCGGGCTCCGCTCAGCACCACATGAGCACATTTATAAAAAGCTTATTACAGCACATAGCACAAGAGTTGTTGAGGGTTTTTTTTTCTTTTTCTATTTTTTTTTTTTTAACTGGGAAACCAGCACCATTAAATCAGATTATTTTCTTTAGCAGGGCAGCGTAAACAACTCTGTCATTTGTTTTTATAAAGTCATCAGTGCCACTGAACACAAACCAGCACCCACTGATGAGGCCAAGGCAATGCAGTTAGAACCACCACCAGAGCATGAGTATGATCCTTAATTTTCCACCAAAAAATATTACTGATTCCATTAGCTTTTGTTTAATATCATTCTTTACTAGGGGAGATACAAAGGAAATCCAGTTATTCCCCATTCCCTTGTATCTTCCAGCTCAATCCCCCCAGTACCTCCAGCAGAGCAGTTGCCGTGGTGAAATGTTACCCCAAAGTTAACAGTTTATCTGTTTTCATGCTTATCTCTTCACTAATGATAATTTAATATCATGCTTATTTCTTCACGAATGGTAATTTAAATAAATAAAAGTCATTAATTTACTTCAGGCGCTTGCTTGTGAATGGACTTCAGACTTTCAGTGATTAAAAACAAATATTTGAGCAAGCAGGAATTTGGGGTTCAGAAAGAAAAAAAGGTTTTAGTAAGGGAGAGATGAAATCTTGAGGACTATGAGATCAATATGGAAAATCTGGAGTGGGGAATGTAAAATACTACTTAGTATGGGGAATGTGAAGGATATTGTGCTAAAAAGTAAATTTATTTTGGAATTGTTAGTCAATGTGCAATATAAGAAATATTTTTACGGGGTTAACACTTGCTTTAAAATTCTTCATTTTTTCCTAGTTAAATAAAGGAAAAGATGCTCATAAAGTCAGTCCTGCAAAAACAGAGTTCACAGTGATAAAAACACAAAAACTCCAAAGTGAACTGAATAGAAAATACTTACTGAGAAATTTCTTACTAAAATTACAGTTTTACCAAAAAAGCGCTGTGTCATGATGACACAAGCTAGTGAAATCTGTATTAAAATGTCAGATTTTAGGCAAGGACGCTGCCAATGACCATCTAACCTGATGTGCATGGCACCGGCCACTTGATGTGCCCAGGAATTTGTCCTCTCATGAACCTGACCTACGGAGTACTTTGTACCACAGTGGGAAATCTTGATTTAAAAACTGCAGGGCTGAGCCTCAGCTGCTGGGAATTTAAACCTAGGAAATTCATGGAGCTGTGAGAAGCCATGCTGTTGAAGGAGATCTCTGCTAAAGCTGGGATACCCAGCTGCAAAGTGTGAATTCTGATCTCGGGCAGATGGGCCACCAAAATGCAGGTGCCTGTCACAGAATCATGGAATGGCTTGGGTTGGAAAGGGCCTTAAGGCTCATCCCATTCCACCCCAGCTCATCCCATTCCACCCCTGCCATGGGCAGGGAATCCTTCCACCAGACCAGGTTGCTCCAAAGCACATCCAACCCGGCCTTGGACACTTCCAGGGGTGGGGCAGCCACAGCCTGGGATTGTGTGGTGATAAAAGTGTACCTTGAACTCCAGTGAAGGAAAGAGAGAACCAAAAGTTCTCCCTGCAGAGAGCTTGTGCTGCATTAGCATTTCCTTCCCTCATCACTGCCACAGTGCCATGGAAAAATAAAGAACCTGTGGGAAGAGACTGTTTGTATTCTGTGTTTACATCTTCCGCCTGGCACACGTGGCAGACTGTGTTCCATTACATTGCCCACTGTTTTTGACATCCCTCTGTAAATCCCAAATCACTGCATTATCCTGAGGTACAGTGCTGATGGCTCTTCTATGTCAGTTCCATTTTTAGGATAATTTATGTAGCTTAATCTCTGTCTCAATGCTCATCTAGATCCCAAATGGAAGGCGGATGAATGACTGATTAATCTTCCCTCCTCTCTCTAGAAACCATCTCACGCTGATCCTTTACTGTGTTATCACCTTTGCTGTCCTTCTGGGGTAACAGATACAGCTGTTGATACAGGAATTCATGTTTCCAAAAAGAACTGTGGCACTTAATGTCTCTGGTTCCCTTGACTGAAAATCCTTAGAACCAGTTCGTGGCTTTTTTGCTAAAAGTGGGAAACCGACTTGTGTGTCCCGATAAAAATTTGTGCTTTTTCAAAGATCTCGTTATCTGACCAGTCACAAAATGTGATTGCAACGAGGCACTCATCATGAGGTTGGTGTGTTTATAGAGATATAATATCAGCATCAATCCTCAGCTCCATTAGAAACTGAGGCAAACGGCCGGAGCTGTGCCAGAGGAGCTTTAGGTTGGATATCAGGAAAAGGTTCCTCCCCCAGAGGGTGGTGGGGCACTGAACAGGCTCCCCACAGAATGGGCACAGCTCTGAGGCTGCTAGAGCTCCAGGAGCATTTGGACAATGCTCTCAGGGATGCACAGGATGGGATTGTTGGGGTGTTTGTGTAGGGTCTGGAGCTGGACTGGATGATCCGAGTGGGGGCCTTTCATCTCAGGATATTCTGTAATTCCGACTCTGTGGCTCACCCTTTCTCTCCCTGCCAAGAGCTGGCAGAGCTGTTGTGGGTGGGGCAGGACAAGGGGAGCCCCAGCATTCCTGGCTGTGTGACAGAACAGTGGGAGCCCCAACATTCCAGCCCGGGAGACGTTCCAAGAGCAGCGTCCAGGGCTGCATCCAGTCAACACAGCTGCCTGGCCAGTGAGCCTGAGTGACCATGGGCCTGTCAGCTCTGTGGCACCGCTGTGGCCCCTGGAGCTCCCCCATGGCCCAGCTCCTGCAGCCCTTCCTCTCCCCCAAGCCCTCCAGCAGCACAGGTAGGGCCTGACCCTGAGCGTGGCAGCGCAGGGACACACTGGGGACATTCCCAGCCCTTCCTGCCCTGCCCCTCTTCCTCATCCTGCTCCTCTTCAGTGCCCTCAGAACCTGACCCCCCAGCCTGAGCTGGGACCTCCCGCAGGACCAGCCAAGGCCCCCAACACCCCTGTGCCCCTGCCAGCTGTGGCCCGTGGGCTCGGCAGGGCATGGCCAGCACCCCTGGCCTTGCCTGGGCCACATGTGCCCTGGGCAGACCTTTGAGAGCTCCTCCGGCAGGCCCTGGGGGCCCTGTGTCCCGTGTGCCCCGGGTGATCCCAGCAATGTCCCCATGCCCACGGGCTGTGCAGGCACCAGCGGCACCAGCCCCCAGCACAGTCACCCGGGCCTGGCTGCCTGGAAAGGTGCCCCTCACTGAACAGCGTTCCAAAGTCCTCCTGAGCCCAGAGCACGGCAGCACCACTGGCAGGAAACATCAGGAGGCACAGCAGGATGCAGGGACAGACCTGCCACCACCCCAGGGCAGCGTGTCCACACATGGCATCAGGCTGGAAAGGCGAGGGAAGAAGAGAAAGAAGAACTCTGCCCAGAGCTGGCAGCAGGCTCAAGGCTCCTGCAGGCAGAGCTGGAGCAGAAATGTAGGATTAGGCCTTTGGAGGGCTCACATCGTTTGGGGATGGAGCCAGGGCGCTTTTGATGTTATAGCTGTAGATGTAGGTGTAGATGAAGATGTAGATGTAGACATAGAAGATGTTGTTCACTCTTCTGCTTTTCCATTAAAACAATTTCATCCATAACCCGTCTGTGTCTGCATGGAATGGGGAGGGAGTGCAGGCGGCCCCAGGAAATGGCACCCAAGAGGTGCAAAAGCATCGCTGAGTCCCAAAGCAGAGCCACCAAGCCCCAAAGGCATCCCCAGGCCTGAGGGACTGCCAGCAGCGCAGGCAGTCCTGGAGCGAGAATCCCCTGGGGCCTTCTCCAAGTGAAGCAGCTCTTTGGCGTGGGAGCCAGGACAGACGGGGCCATGCTGGACTCATGGACGCGGCCCCTGCCCAAAGCAGCCCTGAGCACACCTTGGGCACCATCCTCCCCCCTTGGGGCTTTAGGCTCTCCCCCCCAAGAGTGTTCGGGCACTGGAACAGCTCCCCAGGGAATAGGCACATTCCCAAGGCTGCCAGAGCTCCAGGAGCGTTTGAACAACCCTCTCAAGCACAGGATGGGATTGTTGGGGTGTCTGTGTAGGGCCAGGAGTTGGACTCAATGATCCTAGTTGAATCCTTTCCAACTCAGGATATTCTGTGGTTCTGTGATTCACTATTTGACAGTTTTATCGGTTATAGAGAACTGGGAAAATGATTTCTGTCAGCAGCTGAGGAGAAGCTGCAGGAGCAATAGTGACAAAGACAAGGAATTGGAACTAGTCTAGATTAGTGATTTAAATGGTGACAAGGTCTAGGCACAGAACTCAATTTTCTATGTACCTGCCATAATCACCTTTTGTTGTGGTTTGACACAGGCCCAGTGCCAGGCACCCACAGGAGTCGCTTGCTCACCCTCCCCTACCACAGCTGGGCAAAAGGAGGGAAAAGAGGAAAAAGGCATAACGGAGGCTTCATGGGTGAGATAAGGAGAGCAGGAGAAATATTTCAAGGGCAAAACAGGCTCAACCTTAGTTGCTAAGTAAAATTTATTACTAACAGAATCAGAGGAGAGTAATGAGAAGGAAAATAAGCCCTTAAACCCCTTCCCCCTGCCAGGCCCTCCCTCCTTTCTACCAACAACACAGGGAGGCAGGGCACGGGGGTTTTGGTCAGTCCATCACCAGGATTTTCTTCTGCTGCTCCAGGACAAGAGTCCTTCCCTGTGAGGCCGTGGGGTCCCTCCCACGGGAGACAGTTCTCCGTGAACTTCCCGGCATGGGTCCGCTCTCACGAGCAGCAGCCAAACCGCACCTGCTGCAGCGTGAGTCCCTCCCACGGGCACAGAGTCCTCCCTAAACTGCTGCGCCATGGGTCTCTCTTCCCATGGGGTGCAGTGCTCCAAGCACAGGCTGCTCCAGCCTGGAAGCAGGGCCCTCTCTCTCCATCGGGTCTCCCACTGGATCACAGCCTCCTCCAGGCATCCACCCGCTCCAGCACGGGTACCTCCCCCATGGGCTGTGGGTGGATCTCTGCATTCCCCGTGGGCCCATGGGCTGCAGGGGCACAGCTGCTTCACCACGGTCTGCACCACGGCCTGCAGAGGAACCTCGGCTCCGGCGCCTGGAGCACCTCCTCCCCCTCCTTCTGCACTGACCTTGGTGTCGCCATGTTGTTTGCCCTCACATATTCTCACCTCCTCCTCTCCTCTCTGACTAGAAGCAAAAACCCCTGACTTTGTTTTGATTTTCTTCTTAAATATGTCATCACAGAGGCGTTAACCAACCTTTCTCATCGGCCCAGTTCTGGCCAGCAGCATGTCCATCTTCAGAGCCATCAGCCATTGGCTCTGCCGGACATGGTGGGAAGCTTCCAGCAGCTTCTCACAGGAGCCAGCTTTCTGGCCGCCCTGCTACCAGGCCGTGCCAAACCAAAACACTTTTATATTTCTATACTTTGGTAATCAATTCCTTTGGGAGCCCTCGGGAAGTCACAGCAATGTATCTGTGAGGCTGGAAGGTCTAACACTGCTCTTGGACAGATTAATGCACACCCAACCAGGAATCAAGAAACCAGATTACACCGGCGCTTGCTTGGTCTGAGCACCACCAGAATGCTGAATTCCTTACTGACATCTTCATCAAAGCGGGAAAAAAAATCAGGAAATACGTCACTTGAAAACCTGGAGAGCATCCAGAGACGTGCAATGACTTAAGAGAATTAGAAAACATCCTTGACTGTGATGAACTCCCAGAGTCCTGTTTATCTTGTCTTGAGGGATGACCGCAGCCTGCAGCCCTAAATCTGGATAACAAAACCTGGATAAAAGCAATCTCTTCATTCCAGGGAAGATAAGCTAAGCTGTGACGGGTGGGAGCTGAAGCCAACCTAAAAATAAGCCGCATATTTTTAACAGTAATCAAGCACTGAATAATCCACTAAAGCCCGTGGAGGATCTTCTTTCACTGCATGTTTTCAGATAAAAAAGAGATTGCTTTTCCAGGAGATGCACACTGCAGCACAAACCTGCCTTCCCAATCCCTGTATTTCCACGGAGATGGCCACACAGGGCTTTATCAGTTTCGAGATACGGCAGATTTTGTTACACGCGAAAAACGCATCTATCCCAAACCACAAAGACTAGGAAATTTAACTTTGATGGATTATGTATAGGAAATGTCAGGTCCTGGAAAAAAATTGTGTATATTCTGAGCAAGTTCCTAGGACTGGATGAGTAGGAATTTGTGCAAAGCCCTGGCTGAAAGGAGAGAGGTAAGCCCATGTCCCTTTTCTTCCTGCTCTGTCTCTCCTCTCTTTTTCCATCTTCATGGAAAATTTTTAGCATCTGCCATAAAATTGCTGTGCTGGGAATACTGTGATAATTACACGGGAATGCAAGCAGTGTGTAGGTGCCATAATCCAGGCTTTTTTCTGATATATTTCTTAATTCAGTGTGTTAGTACATAGAAAGTCTATGTTTAAGTGTGAAGCATAATGCACCATAAATAAAAAAATAATCACGTTCTACTGCTTGTTTGGAGGGGTAAAAAATTAAGAAAACTTAAAATAAAGTTAGAGTGCAATTTTCAGAGTCTCTCACTCAGACCTCACCCTCTGGAACAAGAGGAGGGGATAGCCCACACTTTCCTGAAATATAAGCGGGATTTATCTAATTTAAACAGACTTCTGTTTCCATGGAGCCAACAAGTCCTAAACCCTTGTGAAAATCAGTTTTTATTTGTTAAGCAGCACGGTGGCTTATTACCATTTAATACTTGGGATTCAGTGACGAGGCAGGGACAGGGTGCGTGAAGTGCCACGCAAACAGGGAATGCCAGGCTGATTCCTGCCCCCAAGAGCTGTAATTTTCCAGCATCAGCAGCCCCGCTGTCACTGCTCTGGATCCCAATCCTCTGCTGTTTTCAGCCTCACGAACGATGCAGCTCGACTGGGTGACGGGTGACAAAGCAATTTTTCCTGGAGGAATAAATGCACTGGAAAGGGCACCCATGATTTAAGGGATACACAGAGTATAAACACCCAAGGACAGCACGTTCAGCGTGGAGGATGGCCAGGATCACTGGAGTGGAGGCAAGGCTGCCTTTTCTGCAGCTGGAATTTCGGAGCCCATCAGGGCTCTGGAAGATCTCAGCCCCTTCACCTGTGAGGCTGAACAGCCAAACATGAGCCTGTTTTTCTGCCCCTCACCTCTGACTGCCCTCGGTTCACGCAGGGAAGATGGCAATGAAAACAAAACCGGTCATGAAGAGGCAGAAAAAATTCTAGCTCACAGGTGGAGACACTAATTCTGAGGGGAAAATTCCATTGCCATCCATCATGACACTGAGCAGTGCATTTTTTAGCATCACACTGTTGGCAGATAGGTGTAGTGGAAGTGAAGAGACAGGCAGTGTAAAACCAGTGGATGCCATCATCTTTAGCGGTTTCTTACAAGGAAAGAGCTGGGAAACGACAGTGTGACCATAATGAGAGAACAACTAATTAGGTGAAGGCGTTTTAAATTAAATTTACACTTTGTTATTGAGCATTTCTGGTTCTTACTAACTTGTACTCTCAAAACATCACAGTTATTTATCACAAGCATCTCTATATTCACCCATTATTCAATGAATTTTCTCCAGGTTATTACAAGACTTTTTTTGAGGTCAGCTGAGATCCTCTCCAGTCCTGACCTCAGTAATTCTAATTACCATTAGTTAGAAATTTTGTTCATGTAAAAAAACTTGAAAAATTGACTGCAGTCTTGGGACTATACTCAAAGAGGATGCTGTTCACCTTTCAAACACAGAGCAGGGAACCTGAAAGCTGAGGTGAGATACTTTTGTTTCTCCTGTTCCTATCTGAATTTTTAATTTTGAAGAAAGCCTGACTCCTAAAACACGATTTTCCTGGTCTTCTAAATTGTTTCAAGAGCACTTGGGAATTCTCAATATTGTTGTAAATATCCAACACCTTCATAAATATGAATTAAATTCTAAGCCTCAGCAGTATTGTATCCATGTAAAACCCAACTTGATTATGAACTGAATGGAACAGCATCTGTCATAGACAATTTTGTGAAAGCATTATCTGACCTTCCTCTCAGACTAGGCATTAATCTGGTTTTTTATCATCTTGTCTCTCTTCAGCCAACAACTCTACTTTTTCAAAACCCTCCAGATGAATTTTGTAATCGATTAATACCTTGTCCCTTGTATAGTCCAGGGGAAGGTGTCCCTGCCCATAGTAGGGGCATGGAATGAGATAAACTTTAAAGTCCCTTTCAACCCAAACCATTCTGTGACTGTACAAATACGTGCTGTATTACGCCCCAAAACACTGTGGGTATTTTCCACAAGCACTCACACTGATCACATTTTGTTCATTTTTATTGCAAACACAAGTTTTTTGCAGAAAATTCTCCCTGGAGATTTATGTTACTTGGAACATTTTCACTGAAAAAATACTCTGCAAAATTGGGACGATACAGTACATTGGCTAAACAAAACACAGGCCAGTGCTGTGTAAATTAACAACCAGAAAAACCATGTGAAAAAATTAAATATATATATTACTGGGAGTTGGAACAAGGTAAGTTTAAATGTCCCAACCCAAACCATTCTGTGATTATTGTACAAATAAACCATATTACTGCACGGAAGGTATGTGTAGCGTGTTTCCCTAAACGTGTCTGCAAAATCCCGTCTAAAACCGGGAGCGTGGGCAAGCCAGAGGGCGGATGTGACACGGATGAGGACACGAGGTGGAGGCGACATGGACTCCATGAGGATCCCAAAACATTGGGAACAACGCTGTGGGCAGACTCAGAGCAAGCAGCATTCCACAGAGGTGCTTGCCAGGAACAGGGCCCAGTGGGCAGAGCCCATGGAAAAGGGATGTTTTGCGGTAAAGGGTCACGGCGGACACTGGGGCGATGCCCTTGAGGGAGCCCCGAGGCACTGTGGGGTGTGTGAGTTACCTTCCCGCCGCCCGGCAGGGGGCGCTGTCCCCGCC
>VZTD01001386.1:978980-1080544 GCA_013397725.1 Rhagologus leucostigma | reverse complement strand
CCCCCCCCCTCAGCGGGCGATGTCGCCGCGCCACCGCCTCCACCTCCTGCTCTTCCTCCGCGCCCTCCACGGCTCCGCCTTCAGCATGGGCGAATGGGCCTCCCGCCNTTCCACCCAAACCATCCTGTGATTATTTTCTATAATTTGTCTTGGCTGTGTATGAATTTTCTCTTTAATTCTTACTGAAGGCAGCAATAGGGTTTTAAACAGATTTCCCTAGCTCTTACTGTTTTTTAAAAACACTAATACTTAAAAATAAAATAATGACATCCTGTGTATCTTCTGCGGGTGTTCTAGGAAGAAATTCTTCCTTGTGAGGGTGGGGAGGCCCTGGCACAGGTTGCCCAGAGAAGCTGTGGCTGCCCCTGGGTCTCGGGAAGTGTCCGAGGCCAGGTTGAACAGGGCTTGGATCAGCCTGGGCTAGTGGGAGGTGTCCCTGCCCATGGCAGGGGCTGGGATGAGATGGGCTTTAAGATCCCTTCCAACCCAAACCATTCTGTGATTCTCTTTGCAAAGCACTTTTAAATTCTTAATAATTTTTCCTGTTGTTTTCCTCCTTTGAGTAGATGAGTGCTGTCACGTAAGCAAAGTAGCAACCCAGAATTAAGGAATTTACTTTCTGACAGCCCTCCTAGGAACTGAAGGTGTTCCAAGATGACTGTCAGTGCTGTTCAGTAGGAATTTTAGTGGCACTAAGATGCTCTAACACATGTATTTGATAGTTCACGTATGAAGTATTTCTTGAACAAGGTGTTATTTATATGTATCTTTGCTCCAGGCTGCTATGGACCCTAACAAAGTCTGCAAACTTAGGGCATAATTTAAACACATTAAGTACATAAGTGCTGGTGGAAGAATTATAAATGGGTGATGGCATAAGCCCAGTGGTCAAGAGGATAATAAAATTTTGCATGATCTAGGTACTTGGTTAATAGTTGAAAATAGGGGTGAAATTAAAGGTAGCAGGGAGAATATTACGTCTGATGTGGAGAAAATGGAGTCAAAGGAGGGGTGCAGAGGTAGGGCTTGTGCCATTACAGCAGTGAACTCCAGATGTGATACCAAGAGTAGCACATTCCCTGGATCGAAGTGGTACCTTCCTGTTTGTTTGTTGAGAAAAGACTGGACAGAAGACACACCAAGCTAATTTTATGCTGAGTAACTGCACAGGTAGAATAACTCTGTGCTGCTGCTCAAAAAGCATCCTCATAAGGCCAAATACAATTTTTAAAAATGTTTTTCTATGGCTAAGTGTGGTATTACGTATTTAATAACAGCATGGCCCTACAGTGAACTGTCAGTGTTAAGATGTAAACTGCTCAAGAAAGAATGGATGTTAAAATTTTAGGCTAATGATCAACTCAAGGCTGGTTGACCTTGCAGCCCCTTGCCATGTTAATAATTCCTATGAATTGGAAACCAGAACTGGACCTGGTATTCCGGGTGAATTCTTACCATTACAGCATAGAAGAGAGGGATTTTTCCTTTCTCTGCTGTCCAGAGTCACAGTTTGCTTTCTCTGCTCTGCGAGCACATTTAACCTGGCACCCAGCAGGACCACAGCTCCTTCCCAGCAGCTCTGAGATCATCTTGCTCTTTGTGTTGACCTCCCGGAGGTTTCTGTTGGTGTAGACCTGGAATTTTTCCAGATCTGCTCGGATAAACCTCTGCTGTTTGCTGTGTCTGCTCGCGCTGTGTGTTCAACGCTGCCCTCAGATTTGCTGAGCATGTTTTCTGTCACATCACTCATGTTGCTGTTTCAGCTATTGAATGATTCTGGCCCCAGCAGCAGCCCCTGGGGTCACCTGCTGCACACCAGACATGAAGGTATCGATCCCTGCCTTTGGAGGTTGCTCCTCCGGCCCATTTTTGACGTGCAGGCTGTTCCTCCAGCCAGGACTTTGTCAGCTTCCACATACAAATGCTGGGAGAGAGGGTGTCAGGACCCTGCTGAAGTCAGTATGTGCTACAGCCACTGCTCTGCCTTCCTCTGCAGAGCCATAGTTTCAGCCTAAAAAGGCAGCTCAGCTGGACAAGCATGATTTGCCTTTGCTAAATGTGTTGGTTATTCATGATTAGATTTTTGTTCCCTCTGCTTGGAAATAATTTCCAAGAGGACGTACTCCATGATCTCTCCTGGGACGGAGCTGAAGCTGCGCATCCTATACCCCCCTCAATTCTTTCTTTTCCTTTCTTAAAAGCGGCTGTTAGTGTAGCCCAGATCTCATCATCAGCGATCCCCAATCACTGTGGTTTTTCATTATTTCTGATCTGTCACAGTGTTCTGATGGCCACACCAGCACACTTGCCTTCCAGCTCTGGAAAAACTCCATGTGGCTCCTTGGATTTAAACACATTTAGCTTCTTTAAGTAGCCGTAACCCATTTTTCCTCGTGTTCTTTGCTGCTTTTCTTTCTGACTGTACCAGCCTGGAGAGGTTTTGGAGCAGTTGTTGTTTGTGGAGACTTGTGCAAAAGAGGTTTTGTGTACTTCAGTCTTTTTTGTACACACTTCTAGTCTGTCTCCTGTATTCATCAAAGCACTTTGATTCTTTCTGAGCTTCTTTTTACTCCTGTAATTTTTGTGGAATCATTTCTTACTGCCATTTATGTCCCCAGCCAGGATGAACTCTAGCTTTGGCCTCGCTGATTTGGTGCGTAAATGCTGAGGTGGCGCTTTTCTGTGCCTCCTTTGTAGCTTGTTCTTGGTCTCTGCATTTTAGTCCATGAAGCAGTGCTGTGTTTCTGATGAAGTTCCCACTTTTTCTACGTAGTTTTTTGTTCCTTAACTCTCTTAGAAAGTTTTTGTCAGAATTCAGACCACCCTGAAGGGCCTTTTTCTCCCTCTGGCAGCCTCCCAGGGGCTTCTCAGGGGCTGCAGCTCCTCTGAAGGGGCAGGGGAGGGGCAGCTCTGATCTCTGCTCTGTGTGACCAGGGACAGGGCCCAAGGAAATGGCTGGAGCTGTGTCAGGGGAGGGTGAGGTTGGACATCAGGGAAAGATTCTTCCCCCGGAGGGTGGTGGGGCACTGGAACAGCTCCCCAGGGAATGGTCACATTCCCAAGGCTGCCAGAGCTCCAGCACTGTTGGGACAACACTCTCAGGGCCGGGGTGGGATTGTTGGGGTGTCCTGGGCAGGGTCAGGAGTTGGACTCAACAATCCCGGGTCCCTTCCAGTGCAGGAGATTCTGTGATTCCATGATCAGTCCCTATATGAGCCAGAGTCTGAGTTCTGAAAGCTGAAAGTGCTAAATCTGTTCACGTTTCCAGCCTTCCTTTGGATCTCCATCTCCGCCGTCTTGTGGTTACTGACAGGACTGTTTCACTCTGGAGCCCTGTGCTCTCGAGGAGTTGTGTTTCAGTAGAGTGCAGCTCCCTATCCTGTTTTTCTGTGCTGGGAAGGATTATTCCTACATCCTGCATAACCTGCTCTGATCCCCGCTCCAGTTGTGTGTGCTGTGCCAGGTCTCTGATTCTTGGCGCATCAGAGGTCTGTGACCACCCTTGGACATCCAAGTGAGCCAAGCTCTGCCTTAGTGTGCAAGCACTTGAGGAAAACTTCTGCCAGAGCTTTCTGGACCTGCAGTGTCCCATCTTCACCTTCAGTGGAGTTGACAGCCCCTAACTTTCCGAAGTGAAGAGCTGCAGAGCATTTAGCTTCTTGTCTCTTGGAGATCCCACTGATCTGCTCCTCATCCTGATGGAATAAAACATCCTTGGAGCTTCTTCCCTTGTGCTGCAGCAACCGGGTCTGTCAGAGCAGAGCTCCCAAAAGTGAGGCTGCTGCCACTGCTGAGATCCCTGTGGAGGAGCACCAGGCTCTTCCCACTGAGTTCAGTCTGGAGGGAGGTTGAAGTTCCAGAGGTGTTAGTGCTCACTGAGGATCCAAGAAAATCATGCAGTTAAACCTGGATAAACCACTCTGCATTAGCTGAAAGGAATACAAACATTAGTAAACTTCAGGTACTCTTTTTGGAAGCAAGTTGAGTTTATCAGATCTTGTACAAATTTCGTAATATGGGTTTTAGAGTTTTTTGTGCTGTTTTCTTTCCTTGCAGTAGAGCATCTGCATTCATTTTTTAAAATTACTTCTTTCATATTGTATAATGGTGCAATATGATGTTGTGCTTTATAGTAAAAACACACATTATTTATTTATTGCTTCTACCTTCCTAGTATAACTCTACTTTTCAGAATTAATTTTAGTTTGATTGCTGCTGAAACATGACTATGTTTTCTGAGTATGTGAGGATATATTGCTTACACTATTTAATGAACTATTTTATTTTATGACAGTGGTAGGAGTAGTAGTCAAGGAGCCATATGAATGTAGAGGTTGAGTAACACACACACACACACATATATATATACACACAGGTTTTTTTCTGCTAGATATCCTGAGGTAGCAATGTGTAATAAATTAAAAGAATGTTTTTCCTACTGTTCCCAGTGAGCAGTGTCAGAGAATATCTTCTTACACATCTGTAGTGGCTTGACTTTTTTGAGGCAGAGAAAGTCCAGCTCATGGGTAGAGAGCCTTAGGATTGTTTAAACCCATTAAGCCTCTTAGCTTTATATCTAAAGATTAATAGAGCAGTAATTACAAATGTGAAGGAGGTCATGGTGAATTTTAGTCTGACCTTCTGTGTAAAAAAAAAAAAAAGCACAGCATTGCCATGAATTAATTCTTGCTTGAATCAGATCACACTCTTTAAAGAAAACATTGATTAAAAATGTCATTTGACAGAGGATCCACATGCTCTCCCTGTTAGTCTTTTTTTACCATTCTTATGACACTGAGCAGAAATTACTGCGGTCAAACCAGCGGCCTGTGGTCTGGTGTTTCCATTTGTCTCACCACCATGCTCACCATTAAACTGTGTCCTCAAAATAAGGAATAAAATGAAAAATATTTGTGTTTATTTCCTTTACTGGTTAAAAGAATTTGTAATCATGGGCAAATACAAAATTTTTTCAGACATGAATTTAGTATGGCTGTATTTTAGGTCTAAAATAAAGATTCTTGAGTGAGATTATACCTCAGGACAAAACCTCAAAGAAAATGAAGTTTGTCTTAAGGTTTAGGAGGATTTGTTTCTTCAAATTTTCCACCACTTTTTTTATCTGAATCAGGATTCTACATAATGAATTAACTAGTTGTCCATTTTTATTGAGTTTGTATGAAATATGGGCCAGAAAACGTGAGACTTGACTTCCACTGCAGTTCAGTGGAGTGTGTTGAGTAACAATGTCATATGTGGTTTAGCACTTTCCGAATTGCAATTTACCTTTCTAACTCAGAAGAGTTAATTACTTATTTCTTCATTCTAGGAGACGATCTTTGCCTCAAACACACTCAAGCCATCAATTTCCATAAATTATTAAATTTCATTACAATTTTGTTGTGTATGCCAAGATTGAAAGCCGAGTGCACAGCAGAGAAACACCTCACCCCAGTGGTTGTTTATTATCTGAAAAAACTTCTCAAATTTGTGATTACAACTTCTTACAGGTACATCCAGGATGAGTTTCCTTGGAAATCCTGTCTGTCATGGCTTTTTCTAGTTCTCTATTTTTTTTTTGGTGCATTTTGTCAAGTAATTATATTTACACACCGAACACCTCATTTTCAAGCCAACTGCACAGCTGTAAATATTGTGCTCTCGTTGGAAAGACAGGAATTGCTTTTAACCACCCCCCATTGCATTTTACATTTTGGAAGGTGCTGCAAGGAGAAGCAAAGATTAAGTCGATATAAAAGAGATTTTTTTTGGTTGTTTGCATGTGCTTTTTTGCTCTTGGCAGTTGGAAAACAACAACCTAAAGGAAGTTAACAGGCGCAGAGGATGCTGGGGAGATGGAAAGCATACAGGAAATATATTTACAGAGCTGCACATCGAGCTGCCAAATGCTGCTCCTGAGCTGGAATAACCCTGATGGAATAACCCTGCACTTACCACCTCTCACTACATCCCGAGAGAACTGATGACATCATTCATCACTAAACCCCTCAAAAAATGCAAAAAAAAGTAAAAAAGATTCTGTTGTTTGAGTCCTTGAAGTTCCTGGAGCTCTGCTTAGCATGCGGCTCACAGCCGGGGGGTGCGGAGGAAGCGCTCCCAGGGCTTCTCCTGGCAACAGCCCGGGTTGCTGGGAGACAGCATCGCCTAAATGGGGAGAAACTTCACCCAACTGGCAGCCTCGTGCATGCAAATGAGGCTTGGTGGAGGCTTCTCGTGCTGCTGCCGTAATTTCCCTCTCCGAAATGAAAAAGAAATCCTTTACTCAGAGGGTTGTGTGTGGATGCTGCTCGGAGGAGATCGTTCAAAGTCGCGTAATAAAAGGGGATAATTACTCCTGGTGAAGGTAGTTGTGGTACACAGGGTTCAGGAGCTTCTCGTTGCTGCTGTTTTGAAAAGGGATGTACATGTCTGAATTTGCCAAATTTGGTGTGTTAAACCTATCAATTATGAGAGTTAAACACAAGGCTGTATTTACTCAGGTTGTTTTTTCTATCTAGGGAATATTTTATCTGATTTTGTCTGAGTCCTGGGATACACTGGACTCCTTTGGCTGATTATGTCCATTTATCTTTAGTGCAGGGATGACACTGACTGGACATTTGGGTAACGTTGTGCCCTGGATCCCACATGTTCTTCCATAATTGATTGAGTGAATGTGTATCCCAGGCAGAGACATAGAATTAGGTATCCCACTGCTTCTCTTTCCACGGCAGGTAGGAGAGAGTGTGGGACAAACTTTACATTGCAGCAGGAACAGGGTGGGACAGAGCACTGGAGAGGGCTGAGTGGTGCTGCAGCAATACCCGGAGTTAGGCTGTCACAGGTAAAACGGGCTCTGGTGTGTTTGGTTCATCAAAAGACATTTAAATCAGGGAAATAGCACCAAAATGCTGTTTGCTTCCACTGGCTGCAGGAGGGTCCAGTGACAGTGCAGGGTCCAGTGACCAGCTCACATGGAGGGGTCTGTCTGATAACCAGGTGTAGACAGAGTCCTGGCTTTGCTGTCTTCATGACCTATCCAGGTAGTTGATATTCAATATAAAGTCTTTAAGGTTTTTTTTGAGTTATTCTCACTGCCCAGGGTCAAAAGCTGTATTTTTTTTTAACTCTCTACACCAAATACCAGTTCACAGAATCACAGTTTTTTCCTTTACTTTCTTCATTTTTCCTGGTTCATGCTCATATAAAACATTGTCAGTAATGACGGAAAGAATTTCCAAAGTCATGTTATCCAAATGAGAGTGAAGTTCTTTACACATGGAACTGCAGACGTGCAGCATCTTTAGTTCCTTCAGAACACACAGGAAGTAAATAATAACACTCCTCACCTTAATTGATTTGAGAGAAGATAAGTGCGGAATAGCCCTTAAGGCAGATTTAAAGTTGCTTGAATATTTCAGGTACTAATTCCTGTATCTTAGTCCTTTTGTTCTTTGATGTACAGTATTTCCTTTTGAATTTTTTCAGCTTTAAAAGCTTCTCTGGTTTAATTAATGTCTTACTGTCAAATTTATACCTTCAAATTACAGTGGTGTACATTGCCTTAACTTCAGGTTTATGTAATTTTTATTGAATTTATTTTTACTTTGCAACCATTGAATTATTTGGCTTGTAATTTATTGTGTGATAGGCATTGCTTTATCCTTCCATACTTATCTTTTAATTATTATGTATGGAATTTCAGTGGTATGGATACATTTGATTGCACTTATTTTGTTGCAAATTTTTATGATATGTATGAAACTTGCATTTAAATTTCCAGTGCAATTAAAATAATGCACATAAAATGCACATAAATAAGTCCTTAGTACAAATCAGATAAAAACCTGTGCAATAAAACCCATCACAGTCCGGGGATGGTTATTGCAGTTCCTTATGTATTGCTCATCGTTAATTCCTCTGCAGATAATGCAAAATTGGAATTAGTGGGAATTGTTTGGGTCTCTGTTTTGAAGATAAGATCTTATTTTCTGTTGGGAAATGTGGCCAGATAGATGATACCTGTATTTTTACTATAGTTTGGGCTTGATTTTTCAGGAATTTGACTTTCTAGGAGCCTCCTGAGATGCTTTAAGGAATGCCCACATTTCAGGAATGGCTGAGAAGCAGAACTCCAGCGGGAATTAATTTTTTTGGTGTCGCTCAATGTGAGACAGAAATCCCTCACCTTGAGGACATTTGCTTAGACTTGAGGACTTTGGGGGTAGAGATTTGGTGCCTGAGTCTCTGGCTCAGAACTTTAGGAACCCAGTGAGGAATGAGAAGTGTTATGTAAGGGATAGACAGTGGAAGTGTCTTTGTGTTTCTGATATTCCCCATTCAGAAAGTGCAAAAAATGCACTTCTTGGTTCATCAAACATTCAGCTCCTGAAAATTTCATCCCAGGACTCCTAAAGTGGGAGCAGGAATCGAGGAGGTCAGGCACTGATGACTTAACAGGCTGGATGAGGGAGGAGAGGGATGACTCCAGACAGCCCTTGGTGGGGCTGACAGGGACTGGTACCTGTGTATGGCAGAGTGGGGTCACAGGATAATCCAGGTTGGAAGGGGCTTTGGGAGATCACTAATTTATGGGATCAATAGATTGGCAGCTGATCTTGGAGAGGAAATGTCTGTAATCATCTGCTCCTTTCAAATGCTGAGCTTACATTTTAAAAAACAGCAAAATTCCAAGTCAGGGAATCGGTGGCTGATTTCCTGGTAGGCTTTAGCAAACTGCAGTAAGATTTTGTCTAAGATCATCAGAATCAAAATAACTGCACCAGAGATAACATTACGATGTATAGGGTCTATGTGGACTATTTCTATTGCTTGCTTGCTTTTGTTTATGTTCTTCCCTAGGGATTCTCCTTCTTACCTAAACATGCAGGGTACGCAAACCTCCTTCTGCACTTACTGAGCTTGATCTGATGCGTGCTGGGGAGCAGAGATAAAATCTCATCTGGAAGAGGTTGCGCTCAGACAACTTCTAATAAAATAAGCTTCTCACAGAATAATAATGCTTCATTTCAGTAGGATCTTGAGTGACAATTTTCCAAGTTACTACTCAGAAAGGGAACTGTAGAGGGAAGAAATGAGCAGGCAAGCCAAATGTAGAGGGTGGATTATTAAACAGGGTGGATTATTAAGCAGAATGTCCTAATATGTTCTAATACATCTTTATATGAAGAAAAATACTCATAAGGTGACCTGGAGATAAGTTTACAGTTGGTTCTTAAAATACTAACTTCAGAACTTCAGAACTTAGAAAAGATCCTTTTTTTAAAAATGATTTTAGGACGTTCTGACCCTCCTCCACTTTGTTAGCATTTCTCATAAATCCAGTCATAAATGGGTATAACTGCCTTGGAGTCCAGCTGCATCCTCTGGAACGAAGCAGCAGGACCAACAGCCCATCTGTTTGCCACGTTCACTTCTGAAGTTCTGCTTCTGAAAGGTGTCTTCTGATGATGTTGGCAGCTGAACACAATTCCTGTTTAAAACCCGTGTTTTGAGCACTGAAGGGATTTGGGGTAGGACCTCACACCTCGTATCTTACTGTTGAGTGGCTTTAATGCATTTGTTTTCTTAACAGTTGTCTACACTTCTTGCTATTTCATTTAATCTGGTCCCTTGTGCCATTCTTAGTCATCAAATTGCTTTTCAACTGACCTGAAAGATGCTGTCATTTACTGGAGGAGGATCCCATCCCACTCAGGAAGAGCTGGATGCAGCCTAACACTGTATATCCAGCATGGGAATTGTGGATTGTTTCTGTGACTGTGATTGTGCCCCTGGCTGGGGACCTGGAGATGATTTGGATCCTGAGGAAGATCCTGGGTCTGCCCTTTCCTTGGTCAACCAGTACATTCCTCTGAAATTCCTAGATTTGGAACCATTCCCAGTTGACAGTTGGACGCAGCATCATGTTTTGGATGTGGTTGGCTGTGCCTGGGCTGGTGACACAAGTCCAGAGGATGGGATATGAAGGAGCCTTTAGCAGGATTTGGATGTCCCTCCATCCAGTCCTTGGTGGGGTGGAATTGCAGACTTCCACACTCACCCTTCGGCATTAAGTAACTCATTTCTCCTTAAGTCCGTGTTTAAGGAGTCATCTTTGTGTTAAACGTTCACACACCAATTAAGACCTACTCAGTGTTTGATTTAGTTTACAACAACTAAAAGCAAACTTTTTGAGAGAGAGGCAAAAAAATCATCAAATGTGTACTTTATCCTTGTGGACACCTGTGCACAGATGTTCCTGGGTACTCGTGTTGTGAAAGTATTAAGTATAATGGAAGTGGAAAATGAGGAAAAACCAGCGCTCTCTGGGCTGATGGCTGGATGAAGACGAGGAATTCTGAGATACTGATCTCTGTAGAACCATTTAAAATATTTAATTCATGAAAATTCAGTTACTGAACACAAAACACTTTGTACCTGAATTTTAGAATAAACCCCGTTGCTTAGTGCAAAACAAAGAATATGTTCTTATTCCTCACTCCTGGAATTATGAGAGACTAACCTAACCAAACTATGGATAAATGCTCTTAGTTATTTGATTTTTTTAGAGCCTCCATTTTCATAATAATTGAAGATATTTGAGGATTTCTAGCCACAAGTCTATTTTCACTCTACCCAAGTTAACTCTAAGTGGATTCTCTTATGAGTAACTATTTCTACCTTGAGTTCTGTACATTTATTTTTCGTGTTGCACACTGCAATCGCTTTTTAAATGTCAGTCACCCCCGCCTGTGGAGCTGGGCTCCCAACATTTGGATTTTTTTTAAGTATCTGTTTTTTTCCTGAGAGCCAAAAGGAAATGATAAACAATTAAGGGTACCAATGATATTTAAAAATCCATGTAGCACTTTATACTGGAAGCATTCTGGGTGGTACTGGATAAAGAGAATGGGAAAATATTTTAACCTAGGAATGCAAATTCTGTTGGATATACTCTGGAAACCATCTGGTCCTAAAGAAACTGGAGAAGAACACATTTGGTGGAGACTGACCCATGGATCTGGAATTTCAAATTGGGGCAGAATGCCAGCACATGATGAGCAGTTGAAGGATAATCCCACAGTGATTTTAGGAAGTTGTTGACAGCTTCCCGTAGAATTTGGTCTTGTCATTTATTTGCCTTGCAAAGCTGGAGCACTCCACCCCAGAGTGTGACAGTGCCAGCCCAAAACCCACTGGGCTCACGGATCCGCTGCTTTGATTTTCACCTGGATTCAGCTGGAACTCTTCATTCCTGTGGCTAATGTTTTCCATGGCATGGGAAAGACCACAGTCAGGCATACATGATGTTGTCAGAATGATAAATGGTAAATGCAGGTGGTAGGGGGGCAGCTGCCAGGAGGAGACAGCCCATCCTGGACCAGAATTAATTTGGGATGTGCGAAACTGTGCAAAACAAGCTGCCAAAAGTGGTCCCTGTATTGACTGACTTTGGGAATCTGCAGGACCTGAGGCCCTTGCAGGTCTAGTCCTTCATATTCTGATTTTTCATGTCTTTATTCTTGTGTTTTTGTATATTTTTTTGCATTTTATTTGGTTGATTGTTAGAATGTTGACTTCAGCTCTCGCTGTCTTCCCTTGCCACTTCTGGGTGGCTGCAATATTACTTCTTTTTTCTTCCTTCAGTATTCCTTCTCCTTTTATTGGTCTCTATGTAATAGTTACTCGTATGTTCTTAGAGCTTCCCCAGTGTTTGGCTGTTTAATAATAAAACACAGGAAAGTGGAGAGTCCATAGGAAATTCTTTGTCATCATCTCTGTATGGACAACCCAGGTAAAAGGAGCCTTTTTCCTGTCACATAATGCACTTTCACCCTTCAGTAATAAATCAGAGAAGTATCTGGCTCCAAAATTAAACTCCTGAAAACCTCTGGCTTGTCCTCAGAGGAATTGGTTTCACTTATCTCTAATGGAAATGCCCAGAAATGATAACAGGAGTGTGATAACAGAAAGACTGATAGAGTTAGCCCTGATATGCCAAATATGCCAATGTGTTTATTCTTAAGAATAAAATGTTTTGGGGACTGTCACACCCACACTGACCTCGTATCAGGTGGTCAGGATGAAGCGTTACACAGCTTTCATTGGTCAATGGCACTGAGGTGTTCCAGCAGGGAAGAGAAAAAGGGAAATAAAAGCTATACGTGACATTTAAAAGTAACTCTTTGAGGCTGTATTCCAAATAGAAAAGCTTAAATGAGTGAGTTACTTCTATTCCAAAGTTTTCCACTTGGGAGGTGGGAAATCTTCATAGGTGCGCTGGGACAGGTATCCGGGTGTACCACACTGGGGAGACACAGGGGCATTTGGGAGAGGTGGAAAAATACATGGATGAAAGGGAATAAGATGACATCATGGCTTTCACTGGGAGAATTTTAAATGAACAAATTCTAGGGGCATCATGGTGAAATGCATGAAAGATCACAGAATCGTTAAGGTTGGAAAAGAGCTCCAAGATCATTGAGTCTAAGATGGAAAAAGGAATTTGAAATGTGATGACCAAGGCACAGATCAGTATTAATTTTTTCCTAATTCTTCAAAGAAAGACCAGTGATAGCTAAGATACTGCAAAAGGATAAATTTTGGGATTTTTCTCCGAGCTTGGGGTTGAGATAGTGTTGAAGGACAGAGCTCCACGTTGTTCTGTAATGGTAAAAACCAAAAATGGTCAGATTTGGACTGGAGATGGATAGGAGAATACTTGGAGTGATGAGGAATTCGACTCTTTCCATATTTGTGCATTGGAAGAGAATAACATCAAAGAAACATCAGTAGGACAGCTGGAGAGAAGAGAATGTTCGGGAGAAAAATATGAGGGTGAAAAAGTACTTTATGGAGTCGCTAACACAGTACCTGGTGTCAGGTCGAGTTGTCTGGGAGTTGAGTAATGGATTATTGCAGCCTTCCAAGGAAAAATCCATAGACTTCGAGCAAGAAGGAGAGGAAAGGGCTGACTTCAGAACTGTGGGAGACAACAACAAGAAAAGTAAATTGGAGAAGCTGAAGGGGGAACACGGTGACAAACAGGCAGAAAACATGGAAAAAGGCCCAAAACAAGGTGTGGAGAAAGTTTTGTGTTTTCTTCCTATCTGGTGGATACTGAACGCTCAATTGATTGGCCTGGAAACTTCTTTATGGGAAGGAGGAGAAATGAAGGAGGAGAAATGAATTCCACTGAAAGATATCAACACCTTGGACTGGAGGATGATGCATCTTTCTTGGAAGGTGTCACAGAGGGAGGTGGGAGCAATTCCAGTGGAGTGGAGCAGACCTGCAGTTGGAGGAGAGAGAGAGGGAATTAAGGGAGCTGCAGTAAACTACACCTTGGAAAAAAAGGCTTTAAAGCAGGAAGAGTGGAGTCATTCCTGCACATGGGATCCACTCTCGTTGGATCCACTGCCTCTGGAGCAGTATTTTGAGGGCTAAAATAAGGCTCTTCATCCTGTTAGCAAATTCTTTTCAGGAAGACATTTGACTGCTCAGGAATATATTTGTTTTTCTTGCCTTACTTTCACTAAGAGTAATGAAGTTAATTAGTTAAAATAGTTCATCTCTATTGGAATTATATATATATATTTAATATAGCTGAAGTCCCCTGTTGTCAATACATACATTTTTTGAAGGAAAACTGATTAAAAGCTGAGCTTTTTATAGTGACTGCTGCAGTAGTGTAGCCTTTCAGAGTTAATTCCACTGTCAATAATTTCCATGAGATCTTTTTGTTCCCGTGTTGATGCCTGATAGGTCTTTCAGTAAAGACAAAGTGACACATTAGAGTTTGTTGTCAAGTGCACAAAGAAAAGAAATAGAAAAATTTTATCCATAGGAGTGTTTTTTTCCCAAGTTAGCCTGTCGTGAGGATGCAAGGTGCAAATGGAAATGGGGGACTGCAATTTTTTGAGGCAAAAATCCGATTTTAAAGTTAATGGTGTTTCTTCTGGAGTTGGGAGGCTACTGGGAGAAATGTGAATGCGTCTGTTACAGTCACTGGAAACAAGGCAAGGGGAACCTTGGGTGGATGTCTAAGGCCTGAAGGGCAGAGAAATAACCTGTTAAAAAAAAAAACAACTTTAGATAAGGTTACCCAGCCTCTGACAGAACATAACCTTTAGAAACAGAGAGGGACTTCCTTGGATACTGGGAAGGAATTGTTCCCTGTGAGGGTGGTGAGGCCCTGGCACAGGGTGCCCAGAGAAGCTGTGGCTGCCCCTGGATCCTTGGGAGTGTCCAAGGCCAGGTTGGATGGGTTTGGAGCACCCTGGGATAGTGGAAGGTGTCCCTGCCCATGGCAGGGGGCTGGAACAGGGTGGTCTTTAAGGCCCCTTCCAACCCAAACCGTTCTATGATCCTGTGAACTTCTGAGACTCTCTATTGAATAAACTTACAAAATTAAACACTTCGGGAAGGTTTTTTCCCTCGGAATATTCTATTTAGCTCATTAATGTAATGCATGTATTTTAAAAAGTTGGCATTTTGCCTTGGCAAATAGCTTGAAGATAAAAGAAAGTTTATTCCTGTAATTTTCCTCACATGAATTCTTGTCATTTAGAATATCTTGAATGAAGTTCCAAATATAATTTTCCATCCTTAAAGTCTTGCAACACATCAGAAAATTTCCCACCAGAGCTGACTGTTAATGCTGAGCCATTTCTGCTCTGAGTACCACAAGAACTTGAGCTGTTGAATTAACAGATGACATCATTGGATCTACAGATGTGGGGAGATTTTTTGTGTAGGAGCTGGGATCCGATTTCTTATTAATTTTCAGCTGATTTTTAATAATGGAATTGAGAAGAACTGGTGGTTTTCAAGCTGGAGTTCAGATAAAGTTAAAATGTGCGTGACTTCCGAGTGTGATCTTAATTCAAATCTATACGTCTCCTGCTCCTGGCATCTTCCCATGATTCTGGGGAGGAGAGAATGAAAACACATTATTTTAAGGAGTATTTGGTGCTTATTAAAATTACACATACGCCCGCCTTCCAAAGAGCCTTGATTTACTGCAGGTTGTTCATGTGTCGCATGCGGACATTTTTAGCGAGCAGATTTCTTATCCCTGCGAGAACAGGGAATGGCTTCCAGTGCTCCACGATTCCGGGAGCACAAACGTTACATCCATTGTAAAAGGTAGGGAACCATGAAATCTATAAAGCTGATTTGGCAGGAGCAGCGGCTGTTGGTGCCAAGATTTGGTTACTGACCCACAGTTTCCTGTTTGGAAATCTATTAATTGATTCGCAAAGAGCATCTTTTTGGAAAACAAGGATTCAGACAGGCTGGCACAGGCTGGAGCTCCGCCAAGACTGCTCGGGAAGGTTGCCATGCTGGGAGCGAGCGAGCGAGAGAGCGAGAGAGCGAGCGAGGCGAGGGAAGAAAAAAAGGCAAGACTTGGCACGGCTCAGTCAAATCAGCTTCTTTTGTCTGCTGTCTCGGCTTGAGCTTCGCGAAAGAAAACCGTCCTGGGGTACAGGAAAACTCACAACTTTTTTTTTTGGTTTTCAAACTTCCGTCGCTTTTTAAGTCTCTTGGGCTCTTGGGAAGTGGTGGTGACATTAAATGACGTCCAGTTAGCAGTGAGCAGAGAAATAAAAGCCTTTAATGAAGCCTCCACAATGTCAGTTTGTACATATGGGAAATACGATATTTGGTGATTTTTTTTTTCCTTATGTCTGATTAAACTGTAAGGGAGCCGAGTAACTTGGAAGATTACAGAGGGAATATGTAAATAAAAGGGAGAATTCTCATTTTTTGCAGCAAAACAAAAACTTTTCATCGACACAAATGTGCTTTAAAACCAAACCTGACCTCCTTTGGAATACGTTCGGAACGGGAATTCCAGCGTTTCTCTCTACAGAAACGAACTTTTAATGGAACCTCCTTAAAGATTTCATCTGACCCAGCAGCGAAGTAAGAGTAGAGAGAAAGTTGTGACACCTCAATAGAAAAGTGAGTATGTTCTTAAAGCCACAACGTTTGTTTTTGCTGCTTGGTGCTGTCCTGGCTCCACGTCCCAGCCTTTAGGGACAAACCTGAAGACCAGCAGGACACGCCGGAGACACCCAGGTTATGCCTGAAGGGCAAAGTCAGAGCGTGGTTATTCTGCTCCTGCTCTCAAAACATTCC
The DNA here is from genome assembly GCA_013397725.1 of Rhagologus leucostigma. Classification (NCBI taxonomy): domain Eukaryota; kingdom Metazoa; phylum Chordata; class Aves; order Passeriformes; genus Rhagologus; species Rhagologus leucostigma. The sequence continues at coordinate 1,064,398 of VZTD01001386.1, read as the reverse complement.
CTTCAGTGCATCTTCTTAGAGAGCATCTGAAATCGCTGAATTTTCTACTTTGAGAAGCAACAAGAGATGGAAAAATATCGGCTGCTGCCAAGTGAGGGATGTTTGAAGATGACACAGTTGATGGCACTGGATACGGAAACTTCAGTTTGTAGTTACAGGACCTGTTTGCTGCAAACAGTGTAAAGATCTGCTCTTTTCTCAGGAATTAAAATGGATTAAAAAAATCACTGACGGCTGAAGCGCGGACGCCTTACGATTTCAATAAAATTAGGGACCTAAAAGTCCATTGTTTTCTCCAAAGGTGCCTGGATTTTCAGGGAGACAGGTACCTGCTTTCTGATTTCCTGGGAGCAAATATGATCACACTGGCTATTAGGCCTGGATGTGCTGGGATTATCCTCCTGCTGCTGTGACAATCAGCATTATTATTTCAGGGAGTAACTGTAAACCGTAGATTTTTACGGATCGGCTTCGCTTGGAGTAAGTATTACCCTACCCTTAAAAACTGGATTGTTCAGCCTGTGAGATGTGCAATTCCTGGCATGCTGCACAAGTACGTTTCTCTAATTCTTCCCTGCTGAAGGGAAGAAACAACATTAATGGAAAGGTTTTTAATAGGAATGTGTTTGTGTTTTAACTGTGCTTCGTGGCATTTGGATTATGAGACTGCTAAAATTAACTGGTCTTTTTGATGATGTCAAAAACTTGGGTTACTTAATATTATATTAAACTGGTTTCTTAGCAAGATCTGTCTGATTTTTACTACATCCGTGAGCCTTTTGAAAGATGCTGTGGTTAAATAGTGGGTAAGATGCTGTTGTGATTAATATTTGGTGCACTGAAACCTTTTAATAGGGTTTGTTAGGGAGTTTTGAAGAAAAATGTCTATTATCACACAGCAACCCTGTCTTTCTAAATCCTTAAAAAATATCCTCAACAGCCCTGTGTGGGAAAAGGTATCCCGTGGGGGATTTCAAATGGATCCTGGGTGGAAGGGGAGTGTTTGGAGGAGTTGAGTTCTGCTCTCTGTGTGGTTCTTGTCTGTTGTTCCTGCGCAGGCATTACCATGGGATGTGCTCGGGGACACGGGGATGTGCTGGGCTGAGTTTGCATCACAACGATGCCCTAAGTTGGTCTGTCCCTGGGGAATTCTGGAAGGAATTCCCTTTATTTCTCAGAAATCGTGTGCAGTCTCAAAGCATCTGCTGTTTTCTTTAATCACAACGTTCCAAACCAAATCTTTACTGGGTACCCCTATTAAAATTCAGAAAACAACAGAAAACATTTATTGTGCTGCCTCTAAGGGAAGTATTAAAATGACCATTACATTTCTAAGTGACACATTAAAATAACCATATTTCTCTTCTGAGTACCTACATAATTTCATAAATTCAGGTTTTAAACATGATCAACATGTGGGTGCTTGCAGTGCATTTATAAAGAAAAATATCTGTACAAATATTTCAACATCTGTGGACACTGAAGTTATTTTGAAGCAGTTCCTGCAATGTTGGAAACACTGTTTATCTCTGAAATATCTCGTCAGTACATTTGAGTTCCTAAATGAGATACACACCATTGCACATTTCTTTTGGCCTACATAATAAAATATTTTTTCTTTCTGCTAAACTCTTTGATTTTAAAAGTTCATCTAAGTGCTGATTTTTTGGAAAATATCTCAACTTGGCAAGGTAAAAATGAAACGGGAATCACAAGATTTAAATGGTTGGAACCTGAACATTGGTTGGATTGCATGCAAATGGAATTCGTGGTGTAATTTCACATGGTTTATAGTATTTATATATTTTCTGTACCAGCTGGAGTCTTCTGGATACTTTAATCTGATTATTCATTGCCACCATTCATCTATGATCCTTAATTATTGGTTAGGTTTAATAACTTCATAAATGAACAATTTGTGTTTAATTCTTAATGAATCGTTAATACCTATTTTAGATTGGATTGTACAGTTCCTTAACGTGGCATATTTCAGTGTGGAGGTCAGGGTTGGTGGTTGGGGTTTAACTTGATTTTTCTTACTAAACCACAGATTATATTTCACATTAGAACATCATGTTTGATACTGTGATGGGCCAACGTCTGATTTCACTTGTGGTGATTAATAGGACATAAACCAGGGTTTACTCTGCTGTTTTAATTAGTGTCAAAGTAGTTGGAGATCAAAATGGGCCTGGAATGGGCTTAGTTTGTGCCTTTTATATTGATATATTAAAGCATTTTTAAAATGAACGCTTACTCTGAACCCCTGTGGTTATTGGACAAGGAAGAGATGAGCAATTCTCAGTGTGACTGTGGAGTCTCCCTAGATATGGCTGTAGGAGAATAATAGAAATGTTAAAATGCAGTTTGTAGAGGTTTTGGCTGTTATTTTGCATTCCTGTAGCCATGGGAGATTATCTTGATATTCTGCCTGTGGTAGAACTCCATGTGCTGCCATTACTGAGGTGTCCTCAGCGTCTATAACAATATTTTAAAAATTTTTTTTAAAAAGTTATATTTTGTATATATATTTTAAGGCTCTTTCCATTTACCATTTACTGTTTACCATAACTCCAGAATAATTGCTTATTTTGTAGTCCACCATTCCAAGGTGTTCTCTCTCGGCACAGTGGGATTGACTTGGGTGGAATTCCACTCCTTTATTCCATCCAGGCCACAGTCTTTATCTGTGCCACAAAAATTTTGAGCAAAATCAATATAATTTTGTCCACTGTAACTCTTAAAATATCATTTAAGTGAGTTGAGTAACTTTTGTGGTCATTGCGGAGGAATAAACACCTTTAGGAGGTGATTAGGGAGGCTGTCCCATCAGTCCTGTGAGTCACTCTCTTTATTTGCCATAAAAAATGGAAAATAGAAGAAAAAATGGTAAGAATATAAAAATATTAATTTGTAGGATTTTAAAGTTATACTGTCTGCTATATTCTCATTTATTTATAGATGAGGAATAGCTCACAATTGTTTAGGATCTGACTGATTCTGATAATTTTCTTATAGAACTTGTTGTAGAAATAATAGAAGCTTGTAGTCTTGATAATTATGGACATCCATGTTTTTTCCTATTTTTTTCTATAATTAAATTATGCCTAGTGTACATCTGTGTCTCTGAGTCTCTACAGCAGTTTTTCCATATTTATTGGATGCTATGGAATTGAAAATGTTTTAAGGGATAAATTATAGTTCATGCAAAAAATTCCCATTATTATCTCTCCTTTACATTTGTTTATTCACCTGTTTTTTGTAAGTTTGCCACGATCAAGCAGAGTCTTGGTGTCATCTTTTCTGCTGTTTGCTGCTGACCTCTTCAGCCCGTGTCAGATTCTAGTTTGTCTGAAGTTGCAACCTCTGTACTATGAAATACTGAGGTTTTAAAACAGGAAATACACAATGTTTGCAGCACTGTTTGCTCTGTGTGCTCTTACCTTGTTCATCGGCAGATCAATAGGAGAGAAATCGGGGAATATCCAATCCTTGAGCTTCAGCAGGGACACCTTCCACTATCCCAGGTTGCTCCAAGCCCTGTCCAGCCTGGCCTTGGACACTTCCAGGGATGGGACAGCCACCACCTCCCCGGGCAGCTGGTCCATGACTGATTCAGACAATTCCAGATCCACATCGTAGGAATCAATCAGATCCCAAGAAAAGTGTCTCCCTCATACGGACACAACACTTTCACTGAATGCCAAAGGAAACTGGAAGGTCTGAAGAAAGGTTTGGTTTGAGTTGACTAAACTGCAATGAAAAGATCTTCCATAGAAATTAATATTAAAAAATAAGAGAAGAAGCATTAAAAAAACCATTGTTTTCTCTCTGCTAAATTACATCAAAGTGGACTGTTTCTTTGACCATCTTCTTGGATTATGCACTTAAGAGTTCCTGCTTTTTTCCTGACATGTAACAAGGGTTTAGTCCTCGTTCTCCAACTTCAAACTTTGGTTTTTCATCACTGAGAGATTTCCATTTTCATCACTGAGAGGTTTCCACTGTATTGTTTTTTCCATGCAAACCTTCATCCCTTTTACACCTCAGCACGGCACCAAGTGTGCAGTGTAAGAGCAGATACAGTGTAGAAGTGCTTTGCTCCATGAAAGATTTCTGTGTGGGTTTTGTTTTAGAAGCCCCACAGCCATGTTTTTTCCAGTCCCACAGATTGGAATAGGAATCATGTCTAGTTTGCTTTTTCATCTAATGCACAGCAAGTAAAAACTAAGAACTCTACAGACAGTACAGTGTTAAGATGATTCAAATTTTTGTTTTCCACAGACAGTGATTTTGGTAATAAAAATTCCATCCCAGATTAAAGCACCTGCAGAGCCTGTGGAGAGGACAGACTGAGAGAAAACGGGTAGGTTCAGGAGAAGCATACTCAGAAAAATCTCAGTTTGTTTTGACCTGTATTGATAGAAATGGTTGGAGCTGAACATGGTAGGATGGGAAGCTTTGCACTGAATTGTAGGTGGTATCCACTGATAAAATCTTCTCCAGGAAATTTGTATCCTCCTCTTGTTTTAGGCAGTTTTCCCATTTCTAAGACCAGCCTGGTGTTTGCCCATGAGTTTCCATTATAATCTGTTCCCAGTTGGAGAGCGTTGCCTTGCTCTGTCTTTGCCTGTGAATTGTTTGTTCATTGTCCATCTTCTTTCTACTCTCAGTAGGTGGGAAGGCAGGAAGGGCTTCAAGGGAAGAGGGGATCTCTTCTTTACTACTTCAGGCTTATTGCTTTCACTGACAGGATGGAATCATGGAGTGAAGGAATCCTTTGGGTTAAAAGGGACCTTAAAGCTCATCTGGTTCCACCCTCTGCCATGGGCAGGGACACCTTCCACTATCCCAGGTTGCTCCAAGCCCTGTCCAACTTGGCCTTGGACACCTCCAGGGATGGAGCAGCCACGGCTTCTCTGGGTAACCTGTGCCAGGGCCTCGCCACCCTCACAGGGAACGATTCCTTCCCCGTATGGAATCTAAATCCACCCTCTTTTTGTTTAAAGCCATTCCTCCTTGTCCTAATGGCTTCATTATCTACCTTTTATATGACTTTTGTTTATATCTATGGCTTTCTATTTATATTTTATGAGTCTTTCCATTAGTTGTGCACAGTTGTGATGCATTTGAGATATTTTGATCTGCTGCCATTACACTTCTGGCTCTACTTTTCTGTTTTTGTGCACCCAGTGTAAAAACTTCATATAAATGAGTTTATGTAATGTCTGCTGTATTTATTTTCTTTTAAAGCTATGATTAAACTGGTAAACTCATGGTGTTGGTGTAATTTTGCATTTAAGATACATTCTGCTGTTGCAATAAACCCCATTGTCCCAGTATAATGCTTTTCCTTTCGTATGGATTCACGCTGTAGAACATAATTCCTTCTCTTTGGTAGAAATCCATCTGAAAAAGAGAACTGTTAAAAGCCAATATATTTGTAGTGAATGAAGCAGTTTTAGCAGAGAGAACAATGTGGTTCCTGCAACACTGCCTCACTGTCTCCTCTTGAAAATTGCTCTGGTGCAGGAGACTGTTGTGGCACTTATTTTTATAGTTGGGAAACATTATTCTTGTTATTTAATTCAGCTGCTGACATAATGAGTGCTCGGCTGTAATGAATATTTGATGTGTTTATGCTAATGTAAAGGCCCAACTATTGCCAGTTCTCTTCAACCTTTCTAACTTTCTAGACAACAGTTTTAAGAGTGATTCACTTTGCCCAATGTGTCTTGATGAAAAGGGAGAATATTTTTATGGATGCTCAATGAACAACTTGTAAAATTCATTTTCTTGCGGTCTTGGCTGTCATGCCATAAGATTTTAACTTGAAATGGTCTCTTTAGACTCTCATGAGGGAATTGGGCCAGGATCAGGATCTGCGGTGTGGGTATGTGGGACTCATTACTCCTGTTTTCCCTCAGAGTCAGCAGCCACAGCTGGGCACTTTTAGGCAGATTTGGTCATTATCTAATTCCAAGCTATTGGAGCCTCAGGTGGAATAGTTCCCAGTAAAACACAGTATCTTCTAAAATTTGCTCCTAAAAGCAGTGCAAGAAAGACACAGACAACCTTGAAAGGGTGGAAACGAGAGGACAGAGATCTTCCAAGGGCTGGAGCTCCTCAGCTCTGGAGCCAGGCTGGGAGAGCTGGGGGATGCTCACGTGGAGAAGAGAAGGATCCAGAGAGACCTCAGAGCCCCTTCCAGGGCCTAAAGGGGCTCCAGGAGAGCTGGAGAGGGACTTGGGACAAGGGATGGAGGGACAGGACACAGGGAATGGCTTCCCACTGCCAGAGGGCAGGGATGGATGGGATATGGGGAAGGAATTGTTCCCTGTGGAGGTGGGGAGGCCCTGGCACAGGGTGCCCAGAGAAGCTGTGGCTGGTCCTGGATCCCTGGGAGTGTCCAAGGCCAGGTTGGACGGGGGTTGGAGCAGCCTGGGCTAGTGGAAGGTGTCCTTGCCCATGGCAGAGGGTGGGACTTTAAGGTCTCTCCTGACCCAAACCATTCTTGGATTTTTTTGAAATCCTGCACCCACTTGTGACAACCAACGGCATCTCTGGATTTTATGACCTTGTAGTGCCACAAAGTTCACAATACTCTGATCACTCTTTGTGAACTTTCATGGTATTTTCTTACTCTAATTTTTGTTTTAAAAAAGGGAAGTGTTTCCTGTGCTCTGTTGTCTTTTTTACATGAAACTTGCGTGTCCCTTGCATGACAGATGTCCTCACAATTGTCGTTATCGTAGACACTCTCAGTGCTCCTGACTGCAGACATCACCTTTGAGCTGTCTGTGAGACGTGGGGAATTTTGCCTGTGGTATTTCCTCCCAGCTGTTCCATCCTCTGGGATCAGGCACAATCCCTCTTGCAGGAATTATGCCTGATAGTACTGGAAAACGTTCCTGACCGTGTCTTGTAATGAAAGGGCCCAGCCCTGTGCCCTGGAGTGGCCAGGCTTGGATTTGCTTTGTGGCTTCCTTTATAAGGAGCTCACTGAAACAAATCTTTTGGTATTCAGCAGCCAAAGATAGTTTGAAAATGAAAAAAAAAAAAAATTTTTAACATAATCAGATAGTGAGAAAATACAAAAAATGACAGAAATAGGAGGAAGGAAACCAAGTAAAGAAAGGGGGGATGAGAAAAATACTTTTAGGTGAAGTCTTGCCAAGAAGTGACTCCAGACAAGTTTTCATGGTCACTTTTCTTTTGGTAGTAGGAACAGAAATCTGCTGGTTACACAAAGTTCTTTTACTCTGCAGCATTGATTTCCCTTGCTCTCCGTGCTTTGTAGTAAATGATCAACCTCCTATGCTGGCAGGGAAAGAGAGTTTATCTTTGTCCTGTGTTCCTGGGGTATGAGGGAATGGAGCCAGTGAAATTAATTTAATTTTGGACAGCATATTAAGAGTCAGTAATTCTATTGTATTACTGCTGCATGTCAGTTAAAGTTATTTGCAGCCTTTACTTGCTTGGATTTTTTTAGCATATTTGGATTTTTCTTTATGTTTCAGAAAATCTATTTTTTCCCTTTGCTTTGGAAAAACTGCAAGATCTTTAGATGCATTTTTTTAATGATTAGCTTACTGCTGTGTTTTAATAATTTTTCACATGGAAGATTTTATTTAAAGATGAGAGGGGTGTGTATGTATCTATACAAATGTATATATGTATATGTGGTGAAAGTCAGACCTTTTGCTCCTGTGCTTCTTTGAGGTAATTAAACCATTTACATTTTTTCATTATAATCAGGTATCACAAAGTTTGTTTAAAGAATTTTTTGTTTTTCTGGTAAATTTTCTAGACATTCTGGTGTTCAACTCAGTTTGTACACCCGCTTCATTTTGAGTTTCTGAGTGACATTTAGACCAAAAATTCTGTAATTATTTTCCAGCAAATAATCAGAATTTCATTTGTAATAAAATACAAATGTTAATACAAAGTTAAAAATAAACCAAAGGAATGTGTAAAGTCCTTGTCTGCCCACCCTGTAGTGAAGCATTTCCTTAAAAGCCTGTGGTGGGAGTTGGAGTTTCTCATATTGCCTCAAATTCACTGTTTTTCCTTTACAAGTCATTTTTATGTATAAAAAGTTTATAGATTCGGGTAGCAAATGCAGTTATGGGTTTTCAGATGTGCCCTTGAGCTTCAGGCTGGCTTTTGTTTAATGCTGCAACGAGGGACACGCTGACCCTCACTCGCCTTTCTGACGGACATGTGAAAAGAAAATTTGTCATTTGCATGTCTCAGGATGAGACCAGGAGCCTTGTGTGGCCCAAAAGTCAAAATACCCAATGGAAAACTTGGAGTGCACTTCCTGTGATCCTAAAACCACTGATGGACTGAAAGGCAGGACCTCCACTGGTCTTTCTACTGCTTTGGAGGGCACCTTCACAGTTTCCTTCATTTGAGATTTCTGTTGAAACACCTGAGTTTTCTCCTGCCACTTTCTGTCCAGATGGGGTCTTTTGTATTCCTGGACTGGACATTCAAATCTCAAAGTTCTTGTCCTTCAGGATCCTCTAGAGATGGCAGCAGTGTGGAAAGTTCCTTCCTGGTACTGGAAAGCTGTGAGGCTTTGGCTGTGAAGCCAGCTTAGGTATTATGGAGAAATTCTTCCTTGTGAGGGTGGGGAGGTTGCCCAGAGAAGCTGTGGCTGCCCCTGGATCCCTGGAAGAGTCCAAGGCCAGGTTGGAGGGGGCTTGGAGCAACCTGAGAGAGTGGAAGGTGTCCCTGCCCATGGCAGGGGTTGGAACTGGATGGTCTTTGAGGTCCCTTCCGCCCCAAACCATTCCATGATTCCAGGAGGCTCCACCCCAAAGAGAGCCCCCACAGATACTGCAATTACAGAAGGGGAAACTGAAACTCTCAACCCAATCAATGAAGTTGTTCCCACCTTCTCCTGCAGCTCAGGGTCCAGCACATAAACCCCATTTGCTGTATGAAAAAAATTCCAGATCCTGGCTCCTCAATGAGCAAATAAATGACAAAAAAACGGTTTTTTCCTCACTCCTGTGGGTGCTCAGAAAAGGACTACGAACTTCTTGTCAGAGTTGCAGAGCTAAAGATCCACCTGAAAATAATGCTTTGTATGGATCACCTGCAGATTCCATGTGCCAGGCTGTGATTCCTAGTTTGGGAATCACAGTTTGGGAGCAGTTAGAGTAATATCCTTTTCCAGTAACTCAGTGTAATGTGCAATGACTTTAATATTGATGAAAAGGCTCCCTTAGATTATCCTTTAAATAGTTTTATTCATAACCTATGAATACTGCTTAGCAGTTTCAGACAAAATTGGCTTTATATAAAATTGAAGACCCTGGAGAAAATGTTCTGTATTGTTAACTCTGTTTTGGCTGAGTCAAAACTTGCACCTCACAAGTGGCACTGAGATTGGGCTGGAATGGTGGGACTTGAACCTTTGCTATCTCCACACAGCTTCTGTCTGAATTACACAAAACTTGCACTTTTTAAAATTTGTTTTGTTCGACAGTAAGTGGAATTAAAACCTTCTTCCCTTCCGACCTGGGAAGTGTCACCTTTATCTGAAAATTTTTTTGATTAAGCAGTTCCAGATTCCACAGCCCCAATGCCTTTAACCAGACAGCTTAAGTGGTCATAAAGATGATTACAGATATTTTGTGTAGTTCAAACATTGCGAGACCAAGCTGTAATTTTGCCATTGGTGAGAACAGCTATTCCAAAAAGACATTCCTGAAGCAGTTGGAACCTGGCGAGTTCCGTGCCTTAGGTAGCAGGAACAGCCTTCCAGGGCTTCCCAGATTTAATTTCTGCACTCTGACAAAGTATTTGAAGCACATATGTTGAAAGTGGCTTTCACAGCCTGTATTTGGGCTTTGATTTTATTGGAAGGTGTGTGAGACTGCTCTTTTGGAAAATCAGGCTCCTCTAATTACGTAGGTAAAATATTTTAAAATGTTAGATTCTGCCTGTGAATCTTTCTCTCCCATTATTAGAGGTGACATTTCCATTTAATTTCCCAGTGGGATTCCATTTAATGTTTTCAAAACAACATCAGTTGAAATCATATTTGTTTTGGTTGTTTGCCTTTACAAAGAAATTTTTATGAGAGGAATTGCAAAGTTTTTTAAATGGAAGAAAGAAGAGTTTTTAGAGAGGAAATATTTCTAAAACTTCCACCTGTTATTTTCTTTCGAATTCAATACCTTGAATAGACGTCAGACTTGTGAGGCAGCTGTGACATGTCTAAATATTCTCAGAAACAAAGGATTTGGGAGTCTGCTGAATTTTCTTATTTTGATCCTGTTCTCATTCAGTGAATTGTGCATATTTAGTTCTGTGAATGGAGCTGGTGCTTTGCTTTTAACTCACACGTGAAGAACTGAGTCCATCTTTAGAGTATTCAGAGCATCTCACCAGGAATATTTTTTTTAGCTGGTATATTGAATTTTTTGTTACAGTACTGCTCTGATAGGACATTCACAGGCTGTTCTGGATATCTCTGTTCTAAGTAAAAGTGATTTTTGACCCTGAGCACACGTGGCACAGCCTGTGGTTGTCACACAGGTCAGGGCAGGGTTCAGTCAAGGGGACAAGACTCTGTGTTCTCCAAATATCCTGTTTTTTGTGTAGGACAAAGGCGAATTGTGGCTTGAAGTTTTATCAGCCATCACTAGTAAGATTCCACGAGATATTTGAGTCTCTGCCTTGTTTTGGGGTTGGTGTATCAAATATAATGTGAAACTGAAATGTTACAAAAATTGTAAATAAAAATTCTTCTGCTTTTTGAGAGTGTGAAAAGGGAGGGAACAGGCAGAGGAGGGAACAACGTGTGAAGAATAAGAGAGACATAAAATCTTAGTATGCTGCTTATTAATAGGATTTATTGCTGCTATTTGTAATAACCCTGATTGAAAGCATTTCTTTTACGTTGCGTGCTTGGCATTTCCCAGTAAATTAGAAGAAAACATTAAATGTGCTGCCTTCTACCCCACATCTCCTTTCCCTTCCCCTGATCTTTTTTAGTTGGGAGGTTTTAAACATTTATGGGGGGAAACCATTTTAAAAAGGGCATGTAGCACCAAGGTAATAATCACAGAGCTGTGCAGCTTTATGGGGCAATAATCCAGTTGCCTTGTTTGAAAAAGCTACTTGGCCTTCATTCTCCGAGGCTTTTCCTTAGGGAATGGGGCTGGATTATTGCCTTGTAAAACAGTGCTGCATCCCTCTTGTTGATTAATTATAAATCTCTGCTCGTGGAGTACTTTCTGTCTTACAGCATTCCCGTTCCTTTCCTTCATGGCTTTGTCCTGCTTTCCAAGAATTCACAAATAAAAGCCGAGTTTTTCTCGATTTGTGGCACTCGAACGTTAATCTCCCATCTGAGAGCTCTTGTATGAGCATGTTACACATTTATTTTCTCCAAAGAAAGGGGAAGCACAGTTTACTCAACTTCCTATCACATATCCACTTCTTTTCTGCAGCCACTGGGATGTGTAAACCTGCAGTAAATAAATGTTAGCAAGGAACTCGAGTAGTACCACCCACAGGAATTTCCTGAATCACCTTAGGTTAGAGCAGGGAATGTGGGCTGATACCTCATGGTGCCACCATCAAGATACTGTCATTATTAGCACTAGGATGGGTATTGAACCCCTAAATGTTGTTGATTGATCTTTTTGGGCTCTTCCATGAAATTTTTGAGTCTTTTTCCACTTCTGAGGCTTTCTGGGACTGGGAAGAAGCAGTCCAGAAATACCTGAAATAACAAGAAGCCAGACACAGCCATGCTCATGTGGTTGCTGGCAGGACATTTTCCAAACTCCAGGTGATCTGGCAGGACAGTCAGGTTGGGAGTATTGCCAAACAGGGTTCCAAACTGATAGACCCGGTCCAAATTGGAAGATTATGGGATTTGTAACATCACCTGTAATTTGTGTGCTGAAGAGGAGTGTGAATAATGTTCTGATGTCTTTTTCAAGGGGTGTTTGCTCAGTGTACAGTGAAGGAATGAGTATTTTTGGATGTCACATTTATGATTTGTGCTTGGCAAAGTGGCCATCACCGTTCCTGATTTATTTATGTATCAGCCTCCATACAATGGTCGCTATGCTTGAAAATAATTTGGAAGCTGAAGCTGTTGTGTGTGACCAGCAGCTTCCTGAGTCATGTTTGATACGGAGGATTTATTACACCTCCAGCTCTACATCAGCCATGATTATCAATTGTTTTCTTGATGAACAGCAAAACCATGACAGGGAAAGGCGTGATTGCATTAAGGGAAAGATTCTTCATAGTCAGAGTGTGAATCACCATCTTTGGAGGATTTGAAAACTCGACTGGAGGCGACCCTGAGCAGTCGGATTGAACACTGGATTTGTTCTGCTGTGAGCAGGGGTTCGGGCTCCGCACCTCACTGGTGCTTCCACGCTGCAACCTTCAGTGACTGAAAGCAGGAGGTGCCGCCGTGGATTCCGGTGTGCTTCAGACAGCTTTTCTGGGTTCTCACTGCTTGTGGGAGCCATCTTCTCATCCTCCTGCTTTGGTAGTTCATGAACTGCGCAGCCAGACAGAGAAACTTCTGGATAAGTTGGAGAATTCATCCTTGGGGTCTGGGTACTGCACAGTGTTCTGCTCCCTCAGTTTTTGGGGCACCACCAGACATTGGTGGAGTAGCTTTGTGTAGGAAGCAGCTCTCAATCCACACATCACCAGTAAGGTGAGAATAGAGTGGGGAATATTTACAAGCTTTTCAAATCCTTGACAGAAAGGAGCTCAGCCTGTGCTTGGTTGGCCCGTCCCAGGATCACACCTGGAATACACATTTCTATGTCTAAAATAGGCTGCATTGTTGTAGTAAATGAAATAGTTTTCTGGTCTGGACTCTGCCTGAGCACTGTTAAACTCCTTTAGCTGACAGAACACTATGGGAACACTCAAAACATCTTTTGGGGAAGTTCCTGGTCCATGCTGACGCTGCCTGGGTAGGTAAATACACAGCCAGTCTGCAGGACTCTCTTGGATCACAGAATCATGGAATGGCCTGAGCTGGAAGAGACTTTAAAGCTCATCTCACTCCAACCCCCCTGCCATGGGCAGGGACATCTTTCCCTACACCAGCTTGGATCTAATGTTTAAATTTCCTTAAATTAGAATTTTTCTCCCTTTTCTTTCCTCCTCAGCTTCATGATTTCTTGTTGGTTTGTCTCTGCTTCTGTTCCTGACAGCTCAGTGACCTCACACACTAAGATCACACTATTTTTTTGACACTCCATATGCAAGAACCTCTTGTGCTTGCCTGAATTACAAGGAGGTTATTAACTCTTAGTGGGGTCACTCCTCTTTCTCACCCAATAAGGCAGAGCACAGGTTTCACAGTGACATTCTGTGCCCTGCTTTCTGTGGTTTTATAAATACTTCAGTAGCAAATGTGTGTTACAGACACATAAATGAGAGATTACTGTGCCCTGCTATTGATTTTTGTTTGAGACCACACATTGATGATTCACCACCTGATGGTGACAGTGAATTTTGGGTGGCTGATCCTCCGTGTTGTTTTTGAGGGAATTCGTGCTACTTCTAGAAATTCTCAGTGTTTGGATGCTTAGCAGAGTCTGTCATTCTCTGTGGGAAATGGTAACAGGTGTGATCGCCCAAGAAATGAGAATTTTTCAGTTCTTTGTTTTAAGTGATCGGTGCTGATGACTCCTCATTTTTACAAAGCTCTTTGATTCTTGAATATTAGAGAATCAGAATGGTTCAGATTGGAAAAGACCTTTAAGATCATCAGCCGTTAACTCAGCACTGCCAAGCCACCACTGAACCATGTTGAACCATAGAATAAAGGTAAATATTTCTCAGTTTACCCATGTGAAACAGTTTAACACTATTGGTATCAAAAGAGTTTTTATGAACAGTGCATACTGATGAACAGTGTTGTATTATTTACAATTATTTACAGTTATTTAATAATTTGTACTGTGCATTTTTATTTTTACTGTGTGTAAATTTGAGATAGACTGGATAAACATTTAACCAGCAAAGAGATTATTTACTAACGAGTAAAATAAGGAGAAAATGCACAGGTAGGAGGATGAGTTTTGGGAAGCAGCAGGAGAAGGTTTCTGTGTACTTAAAGGGCTGAATTGCTGGTTTTGGTTACAGCAAATCTCTGAAAAGGTTTCGAATGAAGAGCCAATTTAAATTTAGAAAAGAGGAGTCCTCATGTGCCATCACCTGGTTTGGGACACGCAGGTTAACAAATATTTTCCCTCTACGTATCCTCAAGAGAGGCATCTTTTAAAAATGAAACACTTTTCTGCACCCCCACCCCCTAATTTCTTATTGTTTTGTGCAAATGAAGTCAGAGCAGGAGGGGGTTTTAACTTCACTTAGAGCAATAATTGGTAGGATATATGATGCAAATAAATTGGCTCAAATTTTCCCTTAATGTACCTCGGCTTCAATTCTCCTGCTGCCCTTCTGAACTGTAGTTACTGTGCTGGCACTGGAGGTACCTTTGAAGAGGCAGAGCTGCCTGTGGCAGTCGAGGCAAAATCAGAAGAAAATTTAAATGATTAATTAATGTAATCTAGTGTCTGTTTTACCAAAGGCTTTCGGGGACTTATTTAGCTCGATTAATGAGAGAAATTCCAGCGGCAGGTTTGGAGAATGGTTTTTGAAGAGTGGAAATGACACAGCTGCTGGAGGGGAAGTGATCAGACACCTCTTTATATTAAACCACCCACTGAATTAGGACTAAGGAAAAATATTCTCTAAAAGCTTTTATTTTTCAGTTAATTATTGCTTAGTGTTTGTAAAAATGAACCTGGTACAGAATTGCTTAAAAGCTGTAAAGGACAACAGGACATAAATCTCAACTGTAGTTACGAGCTGTAAGTGTCCACATTCCTAAAAGGGACTGGGCAAACTTATGGAAGAACCACTGGGGGATATGGAATACAGATGGAAAATATTCCAGGAAGTTGCTCTTCTCTTGGAGGCAGAGCCAGGATATGAACTGACTTTTAGTTCAACCTGGTCTATTCTGTGTTTTAGGATCCAGAAATACCTTCAATCAAATGAGGAAGGTAAAAGAAGTAAAAATGTTGGGATATTTAAAATCTAGGAATATTTTTACCCATTTAAAATTGTTATTGTCCTGCTTGAATTTGAAAACAAACACTGATGGACTAAAATATCATTATTTCATACTGTTACAGACAGTTTAGGTGGGATTCTGGAAGTTTTCTAGTTCAGTTCCTTGCTCTGAGCAAGGCAGCCTTCAAAGTTTGTGTCTTGCTCATTGACTTCTGAAAATCTCCAAGGTTTTAATCCCATTTTTAGGCACCTTGTTTTTGCGCTTAACTTCCATTGTGAAGAACATTTTCCTTTTGTGGAGCTGGAGTTTTTCTTGCTGTCGATATTTTTGTTTCAAAAATACACAACTAAATGTTTTCATATTTCCGAAGCATTTGCAGGATTTTTTTAAAAATAATTTTTAAAAAATGAAAACTAAAAAGTACAGATTTGCACTGTGTTGGGTAATCATAGAGGAGTGTAGGTTGGAAGAGTTGTCTGGAGGTCTGTGGAGGTGAAGTTGCTCACCCATCTAAATAGAGATAGTTTTTAGTGGCCAGAACATCAGTGACAAAATGAAAAAATGATGAAAAAATATTTTGCAGTATAGGAAAAAATGCGTCTGCTTTCACCTGGCTCTATGGACTAAGGCTAAGAATGTTAATTTAAAAGATGTGCTAATTATTATTTCTCTTTCAAGAATAGAGACAACAATATTACCAAAGGTCTGGCTGACAGTCAGGAGGCCAATTTGACCGTGACAGAATAAAGAATTTGAGGCAGAATTATAGAATCAGAATCATTCAGGTTGGAAAAGAGCTCCAAGACCATCGAGTCCAACCTGTGATCGATCCCCACATCGTCACTGAGTGCCACATCCATTGCATGAGTGCCAAATCATTCCTGGGACACCTCCACGGATGGGGACTTCAAACCTTCCTGGGCAGCCCCTTCCAATGCCTGACCACCCTTTCCATGGGGAAATGCCTCCTGATGTCCTGAGGTGAAGTGATAAAGGAGTAAGAAAGCTGGAAATGGGCTAAGAATGATTCCCCAGGCACTCTGAATAGAGGAGTTGGGGAAGGGAAGGAAGGAGGATGACTTGAAGAACTCAGGTGAGGAATGAGATTGTGGGGCTTTCAGGGGAGCTGTGACACAACTGGGAAAAGTGGGATGGGGACACAGAATTTTAAAGGGACACGTTTTAAGGTCATGAGACACAGAGGAAAGCCACCAAGAGAGGTTGAACTGTCCCCTCCTCACCACTGACTACCCTTCCAATGCCTGACCCCCCTTGGTGGAGTTCCCAGTACCCCTCGGTGGAGTTCCCAGTACCCCCAGTATCCCCAGCAGGACCCTCAGATTCCTCCTATGCTGGAAACAGAACTGTTCCCCCAGCAATCCGTGTATCCATGAGCAGCAAAGTTTTAGTTCATCTCTTTCAGGAGTACCTTCCCCAGATTAGGACATGTGATGTGCCCACATTTTTAATATCAAGAGGTTTCACTAAATGTGAAAAGTATCTTTTTTAAAGCGTGCATAAAATCATGCATTTGAATACAAAGCAGCTGCTTCCAGGAACCATAAACCAGCCCCAAAGCACCAAGGAGGTTCATTATTCAGCCCAGGAACACTCATGCTCCTTATGCTCACAAATTCAAGCTCAGATGGCATCCCTCTGGTTTTTGTTTTAGTGAAGGCTCTGCTAACTACAGATCTATTTCTTTATTAACTCCATACACATCTGGATTTATCCTGGTTGCCAAGCCAGCCCATGTTGTTCCTTGCATTGTAAAGGCAACACAATACCTTGATATTAATTATTATTGTGATATAGAAGTGACAGGTTAAAATGTCTCTAAGTAGCTACACCTTATCCACAAGTGCTAAAAGGTTCTTTCATCCCTCTTTAGTTTCTGTTTGAAATGACTCTTGGTCTGTGTCGGGGGGTACCTGCCAGGGCAGCAAAGGATGAGATGTGGTACCTAAAAATTTCTCTGGTTTGTATCTGTCAGTGATAATTCTGTTATTGCAGCCTGCAGGAAAGGTGGAGAGAGACTTTGGACAAGGGCCTGGAGGGACAGAACAAGGGGGAATGGCTTCAGATTGACAGAGGGCAGGGTTAGATGGGATATTGGGAAGGAATTGTTCCCTGTGAGGGTGGGGAGGCCCTGGCACAGGGTGCCCAGAGAAGCTGTGGCTGCCCCTGGATCCCTGGAAGTGTCCAAGGCCAGGTTGGATGGGGCTTGGAGAAACCTGGGCTAGTGGAAGGGGTCTCTGCCCATGGCAGGGAGGGGAACTGGATAAGCTTTAATGTCCCTTCCACCCAAATCTTTCTATGATTCTGTATCACACATCTTTAGTAGTTACCAAGCCTTTAAGACATCGAGTTATTGTGTTAAGAGTTTTTCTGAGTTAAGAGATTTTTATTCCTCATCATTTTAAAGGTACAAATTGTTTTGATCATTCTTTAATAAATATAAATTTAATATAATGCCCATAATTATTGATAATTTGGAACTGTAGTGTCTTAGCAACTGAAATCAATTTTTTAAAAAAAGGTTGCCTATGGAGAAATCTACTTCTGCCCTACTTATGTATTCATTTCATGCTCTTACTAATTGGGAAAACTGCAACTGTATTTTTTTAAAAAAGGTCTTCTCTCCTCTTTATTTGCTCAATACTTTTAAGTCTTTTAATACTTTTTAAGTGGGATTGTTGGGATGTCCTCTGCAAGACCAGGGGTTGGACTCGATGATCCTGGTGAGTCCCTTCCAACTCAGGAGATTCTGTGATTCACTTTGTACCAGATTAAAAGAAAGCTTCTAAATGTCCTTTTATACCAGTGGGTTATTAAGTCCCTGAATTCCTGATTTCTGCTTGTTGCCCAAATGGGTCTTGAGATTCATTTGATTAATTTCATGCCTTTATTAGGATTTTAAGTTTGGCTTAATCTACCTCGTGTTTTCACTCTCTCTTACAGCACAATCCCTGCATAATGGCTGCTTGTAAGCATTAATATTAAATCTAATTTAAACCTGCATTTATAAGCAAACCGTATTTTAAACAAACAGAAGCAGCACGTATGAAGACATAACCTTTGCATTTGGTACCTGTCGTTACTGCAAGCTTTTGGGGATATTAAAAAGTTATTGTTGATAAACTCGAATGCTGGAAACATCTTCCTGATCTCTCAGCTTTGTACCTTTTCATGCCGTGCTTGGCTTAAGGGACTTTTTTTGCTCATTTTGCATATTTTTAAAAAAACAAAGTCACACAAACCCGCTTGTCGATCCACAGGAGAAATTAATGGAAAGCATTTTGTTCTTATTTATGTTTTACACACTGATTTTCTTTGTCCCAGTAAAACTGCCGGTTTCTAATGATGGTTTAGATGAGGGCACCAATAGCACTGTCAGAATGGGGCCGAGCTCTCCGAGAATCTGTTCCCGCTGCAGATCTGGGCAGTTCAGAAATCGTTCTGCACTTTGCGAGACGCTGCCTTGAACCACGAGAGACATTTCAAAGAGCTCTCCCCTTCTCACAGGGGTATTTGCTTAATCATCTTTGCTGGAACAACTTCCTTTGGAATGCTAATGAATCCTCAACTCCGGGAGGTTCTTTGTAAAAAGTTGCTCTACATGAGATTTAACGCTGTGAAAAGCACACACAAGGAAATTTAACCCCGAAAACAGGGGCCAGCCCCGTTCTTGCTGCTCCCTGACACGCAGGACATGAAGAGGTGATTGACTGAAATAAATGTTGTGGGGGTGAAGAGGGACAGGCTCAGTTGTAACCTTGCTCTGCTGAGTGTAGGCAAAGCCCTGGGATGATGCCCTTGTAGGTCCACATTAATTACTCAGTAATTATCCAAGGAGAGAAATAAATAATTTTTGAGAGGAGATATTAGAAGGGATGTTGTATAGCCGTAGTTTGCACTGAAAAAATTGGCTTTTCTGTAAGCTCTCCTCTTTTGCCAACTTTAATGACTTTTAGGAATTCTCCTTTTAAATGTGTCAGCTTGGGGTATCAGAGAATTGTGGAATGGTTTGGGTTGGAAAGGACCTCAAAGCTCATCCCATTTCTCCCTGCCATGGGCAGGGACACCTTCCACTACCCCAGGTTGCTCCAAGCCCCGTCCAACCTGGCCTTGGACACTTCCAGGGATGGAGCAGCCACAGCTTCTCTGGGCACCCTGTGCCAGGGCCTCACCACCCTCACAGGAAAGGATTTCCTGCTCACATTTCATTTAAATCTCTCCTCTTTCAGTTTAAAGCAGTAAATAAATACCAGCCAAAAATAAGACTACCTGAAATTCAAACAGCATTTCCAAATACTGGAAATATCAAGTTCCGGACTGGCTTTCCCAAGGCAGTAATGAGGCAAATCATGTAAATATTGTATAAATTAGAGGACTGGGGTGTTGCTGGGAGTGTGGGATTGACTCAGTGACCCAGCTCGTCCCTTCCTAATAGAAGAACAATTAAACAGTACCTGGGAATATAAAATAACTTCCAATGTGAATTGTGTTTATCTGAATATCTGACTTTTTTTAAAAAAAATGATTTGACTCTTCAGCCTCTTTGAATTGTACAACTAGGGGCTGAAGATAAAATTTTAACTCATTGAGGAAAATACACTTCCATTCTTTGGGAGTCTTGAGATGTGCTGTTATTCCATTTGATAGTTGCAGAAAAATACCTTGGCGAATAAAAGTATTTTTATTAAATTCCTGCTATCATATCTCCCTTTTTACATTTGGCAGGGATTAATATTACTCCATCGTTTAGTCATAAAAGAACAGGTCCTTGTAATGAACTGTGGCAGGGGAGAGGTGAAGGAGAGCTTTGATAGACAGATCTGATATAATGACACAGAAGATAACACACAATCCCTGGTCCTCATATCTTGATCTTTTATATATGTTCAGCTGCAGGAAAAACTGAGGGAAAAAAGCTTTTTATTAAAAGAAAAAAGCACTAAGACAGTTTGATTGCAGAAAACTGACTTGAATTACCGCTGTGGAGGAGGAGGAGAGAATGTGTGTGACCTACTGACCCTCTTTTCCTCTTCATGGGGGAATGGGAGCCTTCTCTCACTGGCCACTGGAGCCTAATGGAGGAATCATTTTGTTGAGATGTCTTCAAGACTGTTAATTTATCCTGCTGGAAACTGGGAAAACTTTGGAGAAGACAAAGGAGAGAATACTTCTCCCTGGAAGTGTCCAAGGCCAGGTTGGGATGGGGTTTGGAGCATCCTGGTCTGTGGAAGGTGTCCCTGCCCATGGCAGGGGGTGGGAACGAGGTGATGTTTAAGGTCCCTTCCAACCCAAACCATTCCATGATTCTATGGCATTAAATATCCAGGCCATTTTGGCTGTATTTCTCTCTTATTTCTTCTTCATCTCCTTCTGCCCAAGGGGAAAAAAAAAAACCTTCCAGCTTGTAGCTGTGTGTAAGAACCGCACAGAGCGTCTGTGATTGTGCCACATGTGTGTCCCAGGAACCTGTGATCCAGCTGAGCAGCCTTGGGGAGATTTGAAGGAAGGATGGCATAAACTGAGGGAAATAGAGCAGTGAGGGCTCATGGTCATGGAGAGGCAGAGAAGTTCAGTTCCTCTGCTCCAGGGGCTCTTGTCACATGGATCAGGGTGTCCTTGTGGTGTCTAAGTTTGGTCTCAAATTCCATTTGCTTCTCCAGCAGCAAAAAAAAAAAAGTGTCAAATGACATTCGGAGAGGAGCTGTGATGACTGAGAAAGTAGAGGGAACAAAGTTTGCAAATAAATAGGAAACCCATCCCTGTCAGTGTCCAAGGCCAGGCTGGAGAGGGCTTGGAGCAACCTGGGCTAGTGGAAGGTGTCCCTGCCCATGGCAGGGGGTGGAACGAGGTGATCTTTAAGATCCCCTGTAATCCAAACCATTGTGGAATTCTGTGACTCTCTAAGGTGTGAAGCCAAGCCAGGTTTTCCATGTAAAGGTTTTCCTACACACAGCAGTGACAGTGAAATGTCATTCAGGGCATTGTCCTTTCTTTGCCTCCTCCTTCAGCATGAATCTCCAGAATTCACATTTTACGCTCATTCTCACTGTAAAAAAAAAAAGGTCAAAAAATCTGAAAGTGAGAGTTCAAATCCTCTCCACCTGACCAATCCAATATTGTACTTCCAAGGAAATATTTTCTGCTTCAGTACTGTCCCCATTTTTTCTCTCGTAGCACAGCTTTTACATTTTAATTTGAAGTGTCACCCTGGAGCCAAAGAATGCCTGGTTTTGAAGAGACCAAGTTTCTATTTGCTTGTGACTTTAATCTCCCTAGAAGTACCAAAAGAATGATTTCAACTCGGCACTCTTTGTTTCTTTTGTTTAAAGATGTGTTTAATTCTACTTCAAAAACTTTTTTTCGATGAGATATTATCATTAAAATAACTGTGTTAAACAGGATCATGAATAATTCATAATAGAATTTCGAAAAAAAATGACCATGCAAAACTCCAATAATTAGTTTTATGTGCTAGGAAAAGCATTATTTTCATATTTAGACAGGACGTGAATATTTATTTAGATACATCATTCATGATGTACTAAATTATGGCAGAAACTACTGTTTGTAATTTAAAAAAATGACAAGTTAATTTGAAAACCAGGCCTAAGATGCAGACTCATACCTTGCAAGCTACCTGATAAAATTGATTACTTTGTGTATTTGTGCATTTGCTGTTCAATGGGTGGTTTTCAAATGTGATCGCACACTGAAAATTAGACTTGAGCCCATGGTGTTGCCTTTTATGACTTTTTTTTGCATTTATTTGTGAGATTTGCAGTAGTAACATCTGCAGCTTTCTGAGGACACAATGACAGTTGTTAATTTCCTCCAGCCGTGGAGACAACGTTAAGGAAGTTGTGGGATGGTTGGCTGGAGTCACAGCGCACCTTTCAATACATGAATTTCCTGGATCTGGGATTGGAAGTTGCCTAATTCCTGTTTTTCAGTACTGTCCTAGGTCTTCCCTAAGGAGTCCGTCTGGCAGTTTTGAGTAAAAACCTCTTTATTTCTCTTATTAACATTTAAAAAACCTTCTCCCTGTCTCAGAGTAAGTCTCTGTGTGCTGAGTGAGTACCCTGACCCCACATTTCACAGAATCCTGGATTTCTATGTAATCAAAATGAGTGGCTTTTTTTTTTTTTTTTTCAATTTAATTGATCACCACATACAAAGGAAATAAAAAAACCCAAATTTGATTTCTTGAAGTTGTGACTGTCAAGGCTTCCAGGCCTGTGCAGGAAGAAGGGCATGGATATTTTCCCATTCCCTGTTGTCCTCAGTCCTTGTGCTGCTGGGTGTTTTTCCAGGTCCTAGTAAGATAAAATGTGACATCACTTGAATTTCAGCTATTGAGCATTTTCCACATGATCCAATTAGATCGTGGAGCCCAGCTTTGCATCCTGTGCTCTGAAAAGTTTTGGCAACTTCCTTTGACCTTGGCAGTCCGTGGGAACATCTTCATAAAACAGCTTGAATAATAAATAGAATGCAGTTATTTATTGATTTATCACAAATACAGTGGTTTTAATGAAGCAGCTGGAAGATCTTTGTGCTTTTGTACATTAAATTATGGAAGTTTAATTGTGCTGGGTGGATAAAGGTGGTTCTTGTGAGCTGTAAAACCTGGAGGGTTGGGAGGTGAACTGGGACCTGCAGCACTGGCTGAGCAATTCCTTGGGTGCCATCAGTTGTAGCTGCAAAGAGTTTACACAGTATTAGATGCAGGCAGGTGCTGGGTTAAAATGAAGCACAGAATAAATTCCTGGTCACAAAACAGGGCTGAGATCCTGCCAGAAAAAAATCTAATGCCATAATTGAGTTGGTGTCAGGATAGGGACACCCAGCGGGATTGCTGGGATGGATGTGGGCAGGAATAATTCTGGCATTTCCACGATTCTGAGCACCCGATCTTGTGATTTTAACGTGACTTGAATTAATTATTTGAATAGAGCAATGCTGTGAATAAAGGGCTTCTTGAAATGCTGTTGGTGACTCAGAGCAGCCAATAGAATTTTTATTCATATCAGAAAATTATGGAATCATTTACTTTGGAAAAGCCCTTTCAGACCATTGAGTCCAACTGTTCTCCCAGCGCTGCCAAGGCCACCGCTGCCCCATGTCCCCAAGTGCCACATCCACACGGCTCTTAAATCCCTCCAGGGATGTGGAATCTACCACTGCCAGGCCTGGGCAACTCCTTTGTGTATTCTGACCTCTGCTCTGGGAGAGCTGGGGGTGTTCACGTGGAGAAGGGAAGGCTCCAGGAAGGCCTCAGAGCCCCTTCCAGAGCCTAAAGGGGCTCCAGGAGAGCTGGAGAGGGACTTGGGACAAGGGATGGAGGGACAGGACACAGGGAATGGCTTCCCACTGCCAGAGGGCAGGGATAGATGGGATATTGGGAAGGAATTGTTCCCTGTGAGGGTGGGGAGGCCCTGGCACAGGGTGCCCAGAGAAGCTGTGGCTTCCCCTGGATCCCTGGAAATGTCCAAGGCCAGGATGGATGGGTTTGGAGCAACCTGGGCTAGTGGGAGGTGTCCCTGCCCATGGCAGGGGTGGAATGGGATGAGCTTTGAGGACCCTTCCACCCCAAACCATCCTGTGATTCTGTGATTTGAATAATCTGAATATCAGGGGTGTCTGACTCCCAGGGGACGTGGTGAACATTGCGCTTGGTGGTTTTAATATGCAGTGGTGAGACCTTCGTTCTTGTGCTTCTGTGTTAAAATACAACTGTATGGCTGTAATTTACCTCAAAACTTTCTAGAAGCTTTCAGTTAAATGAGGAGTTGAGCACAGCTCCGCACCTTTAGAATTCTTTCCTTGAATTTAAGATCTTTTTCTACTGGAAGTGGTCGAAATGATTTAGCTGGGTCTTAATTACTCTGTTAATATCTCGAGCCCTACCTAGGCGTTTGGCTTGGGAAGTAAGGCAGAGGTGTTGTAGGTTATTGCTGTGGGAGTGCTGCAAACAGCGCTGGGATATCTCAGTTATTCCTTAGGATTTTTGTTTGCTTTTTTTATTTCTATGATGAATTTAGGACCATTCATCAGTGACTGTTACCTGGCTTAGACACCTGGAAATATTTTGTTCTGTCACCTAGGAAGACCCACTCTTGTTCTTTGTACTGTGGCATTTCCTCCACCACGAGGAGGCTATAAAATGTTAGCAAATAATTTTTTTCTCGGTTCCATGAAAGGCACCATCAGAAGAGTCTGCACAGCGGGTTTGACACCCTTTGTAACTCCATCTCCTGCTCGGAGCAGGGCCTGCTCACTTCATCAAAGCTGCTCTATGCAAACTTTTGTTGTGCTAATGCAAACTCCCTCAGGGTTCTCTCAGGCACCAGCACAAATTTTAACATTTTGGCTTCTGCACTGCTGGATTTTGTGTATGTCACCTAAAAAGCAGCTAGGATTTTGTTTCTTTTTTTTGTTGTTGTTATTGCTGGTTCTTTGTTCCTTCAAAGGCTTTTCAAGGCATTTTCCTCTATTTTTGTGGAGGCGTTGATTTCTTTCCGGGATTTAAAGTCAGGAGAAGATTTTCTCTGTTACTTTTTGAACCGACAGGTTCTGTCTGAGCTTTCAAAGGCACTGCAAGATCCAGGGTTGTGTCATTATCAACACTGTCAGATTCTTTCTGCAATAACAAAAGAGCCATCCAAAGATCCTCTATAACAAGATGAGAATTTATTCCGGATAAGCAGAAGCCCTGCCTGAGGTTTCTTCTCCCAGCTTCCGGAGTCCCGAGTCTCATCACGACAATATCATTGTTATAAATAGAATATAAAAGTTATGTTGTCTGTGCAGAGCAAACTGCTGTGTCGTGGTGTGGCTGTGCTGGCCCAGGGAATCACAGAGTGGTAGAAAAATATTTTCATTTTTTGTAGATATAATTTCTGCCACATGGTGGTAGAGGCTTGATCAGGCATCCCCCGAACCTTTTCTGATGTTGGTGTTTCCATGGATGGTGTGTTCCCTACAGCTGGAAGCCTGTGGCAGTACAGGATGATTTAGGATGGGATCACAGGATCATTTAGGTTGGAAAAGACCTCTAAGATCACCAAGTCCAACTGTTAACCCACCACTGCCCCATGTCCCCAAGTGCCACATCCACATGTCTTTTAATCCTTCCAGGGATGGGAACTGCAGCACTGCCCTGGGCAGCTGTGCCACTGCCTGACCACATTTTCAATGAAGAAATTTTTCCTAATATCCAACCTAAACCTACCTTGAGGTAATTTCCTCCTGTCCTGTCACTTTTCCTGTCAGGGAGCTGTGCAGAGCCAGAAGGGCCCCCCTGAGCCTCCTTTTCTCCAGGCTGAGCCCCTTTCCCAGCTCCCTCAGCCGCTCCTGGGGCTCCAGCCCCTTCCCCAGCTCCGTTCCCTTCCCTGGACACGCTCCAGCCCCTCCGGGTCTCTCTTGGAGTGAGGGGCTCCTCTGTAGTTAGAATTCCTGCAGTATTGTAGTTAGAATTCCTGTAGTTAGAATCCCTAGGAGGGAGAAAGGAAGCACTGGATCAGTAAGGAGTTAATACCAAAAAGAGCGAAGGAATAAAGGGTTTGCAACACAGTTAAAAAGAATCAATAAAAATGAAATCCTTCCCCCCTAATTAGAGGGGAAGAGGGAAAAGCCACAATATTTTGAAATAACAAAGTACTCATTTTCTCCTGTAATAGAAACTGTAAATGTGCCCCACCAGGAGTGACACTGAGATACTGAGGGGTGAAGCATCTGAACTTCAGTAACTGCTGCCATAAAAAGGGAATTTCCAGATAATGGGTTTAGAAGGTGCAAAGCCCAGTGTGACATCAAATAATATGGCTTTAGCTCATGAAAAGGTCTGTGTCTCTTTGACATGACATCATAAATAATCCTGTCTGCAAGTTATGACTTAAAAACAAATTCTGAGTGTAAATGCCAGGACCAAGGGTCTGATTTGACTCTTGGTTTTATCAGTTGTGACTTTCTGACAGCCTCAGCGATGAGGTTAAATGTCCCAGCAAGATGCAGCGTCAGATTCCAAGAGTTAATGTTAATAGAATGAAGATTAACTCATCCCTTCTGCTAAAAAAACCCTGATATTTGCAGTTCAGCTTCTTAAAAATACATATTTCTGTGGAGGGAGTGTATATGGTAAATCTCTGGGTTACTGAGCACATCAGCCTCTAAATTTGAGCCAGTGGAATTATGGAGAAATGCTGTATGTCATGGAGAAATATGATGTATATTAATTTTCTGTTTCACTGGCATATTCTGTTTATTCTGCCTAAGTAACTACTGAGAGCAAAATGATTACATTTTAAACATGTGAAAAACCTTGTTGTTCCATATGGGTGCTAAATATTCACTCTGCTCCATTTACAAAATTATTTTTATGTTATTTATGTAAAACTTCCTTTTAGAAAAAGGGGTCGTCTCCTTTCATAGTATTTAAAGCTTTTTTCCAAAGTGCTGCGTTGTGCATATAAATGTTTATTTTTCTGGAAAATGTTTTAACATTGAATCTCACTTCAACAAAGATTGAAAGATTTTCATTCCACAAATTTCATCTTAATTCTAATTAGAATTGGGCCAGTATATCTTAGAGACCTCTTAATATGGTGATTGACATTTTAAACCAGTTGGGGGCTTAGAAATATACGCTTTTGAGGACTGAAATTGAGTTAATTGCAATAGGTAAGTAGCTGAATGCATGATTTATTAATTTTATTAATTTTACACAACGAGCACCTGTAAAGTCATGCTGAGGGGATCTTTCAGCAAACAGACTTGAAGTTCTCTCCCAGGCAAGAAGAGCAGATGAAAATGTGCTGATGTTATTCTTGCAAAACTGAATCAACAACTCGGAAATAGATTCAAGGTAATGATGGAGGAATTATTTTGGCCACTTCCATGCTCATATTTATCTGAATTACTTCCCAAATTCATGCTGCTCACTCCAGGTATGTCTTTGGGAGGAATGAATAGAAGATATTTTTCTGCTACATTCAGTCAATATAAACTTTGTTGATCAAATTCTTGGTAAAATATTCTACATCTTAAAATAGCCCCACTGAATAAAATGACCTGANTATATTTTACTTGTTCTGTATTGATAGCTCTCCTGCCCAGAGACATAAAGAGCATTTCCAGCTCAGCTCATGATGCTGCTTTTCAGAGCAGGATACAACAAATATCTCCTTCTCAAGCTTTTGTCTTTCTTTTCTTCATACCTATTCAGCTCTAATAATAGCTGGACAAAGTAAATTTTGAAGTCTTCCCATCTTAAGAAGCTGAAAATTGTTTGATTGTCATTCAGGGTTATTTATTTGGTGCCAGCTCATCGTTAAAAGTTCTTTAAAACTGCTATTTTTGCTCCTTCCTGGCATTCTTTTCTGCTGAATTCTTTGATTCTTGTCATACCTGCGTGGTTCTGCGTGAGGTCCTTTTATAGGTCTTAAAGCTTCTTGGATTTTGAGCGTTCAGGGTATTTGGGAAGTTGATAATAGCCTGATTTTGTATTTCCATTCTGCCTCCAAGTAGCTGCTGCTTTGAAGGGAGGAATATAGGGTTATATAGGGTTGGATAACTTCAGAACTTCAGCTTTATCACCTGAATTTTAATCAGTTTGTAAATGTTAAAACATTACATTTTAGTGTGTTATAGAAAATTTTTTCTATTTTCTCTCCTCATTTTCAGGGAAATAATGTGCATCATGTGCTCCTGTCCATGGCAGGGGGATTAGACTTAGATGGTCTTTAAGGTCCTTTCCAACTCAAACCGTTTGTGATTCTGTGATTTACACTAAGCCAGGAATCCCTTCTGGAGGGCACTGCCCAGTCTGGGGGAGCAAATCTGTTCTTCACCTCCCTCTTTGAGGAGCTGGGACGTGGTGATTTCACTCTTCTGTTATTTGAATGCTCTGGTGTAACTCTCCATTGTGGAGAGCTCCTGTCAGGCCAGGACTGGAGGGTTGTGGTTTTGTTGAGGTGGACATAAAAGCACACACTTGTCGTAATCCAAAGTCGAGAGGGATAGAAAAGATTTTTTATTTTTCTCTACTGCTATTCTTATACCTCTTTACANNNNTTCTCTGTGGGTTTCACTGAAGCTGCAAAATTTTCACTGTAAACTCTCACAGGTAAATTCTGACCAGTTTCAGGTCTGACTCTGTGAGGCCCCCAGACCAGCTGTCAGCCTCATCAGAGGGTGGTGCTTCAGGGACTTGGGATGGATTGAGGGGACAGAAGATGTTTGCAATGCTTGAAAGGTACAGAAATCCAGATGGGAACAGGGATTTCTGGTAACCCCTTCATGTCACTGAAGGTAGATGAGGTGTCCAGGGCTCTCCTCCCAGAAATCAGGAATAAAAGGATTTTATAACCCACTGGTATAAAAGGACATTTAGAAGCTTTCTTTTAAACAAGTACNCCTCCTCAGAGCTGGTCGGTGAGGGCGTGGGCCCACCCCCGGGCCTCGGGGAGAAAATTCTCCTGATGTGTTCTGATGTTGTTGAAACAGTTCAGAAGAGAAGAAGGGAAAAAAAAACAAACAAAGTCCCAGGAAACAAAATTCAGCTCTCCGTCTCACGCCAAGAGGGAAAAAAAACCAGCTGGCTGAAGAAAAAGCAAGCAGGGTGCTCCCTCTGTGCCATCCGCAGTCAGACAACACTGAGGAGTGTAATCTCTGTGTCCTTCAGAATCTGCTTTGGAAAGTTCGTCTGGTTTTTTTCAAGCTCAGTTTAAAGGCACAGAAAAGGCACAGTATTACTTTTGGGCATAGAGCATGATAGGGGATACACATGATAGAGTCACCCCAAGACAAAAGTGAATCATGGAATCATGGAATATCCTGAGGTGGAAGGGACCCACCAGGATCATCCAGTTCCACTCCTAGCCTTGCACAGACACCCCAGCAATCCCACCGTGTGCATTCCTGAGAGCGTTGTCCAAACGCTCCTGGAGCTCTGGCAGCCTTGGGGCCGTGACCGTTCCCTGGGGAGCCTGTTGAGTGCCCAACCACCCTCTGGGGGAAGAACCTTTTCCTGATATCCAGCCAAACCCTCTCCTGATACAGCTCCAGCTGTTCCCTGGAACCTTTCCCTGGTCACAAGAGTAAAGCAGCTCTTGACTTGGTGTTTTGGTTTCTGACTGTGAAGCTCACGAGGCTTTCTGGCATTTCATGAGGTGACTCATTTCTCCAGCTCTTTTCCAAGAATTACTCTGTGTGTTTTTGTTGGGGTGAGAGATCCCTAAAATTTGAGAGTTGAATGCTGTCTCTGGCCCAGGGGAAAAAGATCTTAGGACCACACTGGATGGAAAGGATCTCCCGAGGTCTTTAGTTCCTCATCCTGCACAGAGCCGATCACTCAGGGCTTTGACTGTCAGAGAACCAAGGGGGTCTCTCTGTCTTTCCAAACCCTTCCTTTACCAGGTTTGTGGTAAGTTTATTATTCTCTCTTGTTTTGAGTTGGAATCTCCCCTGTTTCAGCTTCTCTTTGTTGCCTCTCGTCCGTTTAGTTTACACCTGTAAGAAGAGTTTGGTTTTGTGTTCCGACACCCTCCAGTTGGACAGAGAGCAACAAGGGACTTTAGAAAAGGGCCTGGAGGGACAGGACAAGGGGGAACTTTTTGCACTGCCAGGGGGCAGGGTTAGGTGGGATATTGGGCAGGAATTCTTCCCTGTGAGGGTGGTGAGGCCCTGGGTTGGAATTCCCAGAGAAGCTGTGGCTGCCCCATCCCTGAAAGTGTCCAAGGCCAGATTGGACATGGCTACAAGAGCTACACAGCTGGAACCACACATTTTTTAACTCAAAGGGTCATTCTTATTGAAAGATATTGTGTACAGGTTTTAAGTGATCAATATCTAATCTCTAATTCCATCTCTAAGTTCTATTTTCTTTCTCGGTTCCGTGTTTGCTCCCTAAGCAATGCCTGCAGAGCAGGTGGCTGCGGTCATTTGTTTTACAAATGCAAAATATCTAAAATTGCTATTTGCTTTTGGAAGCTGAAGTTATGGAAATACCATAAAATAAACATAGAGCAGATGAAAAGAGGAAAATTTATAAGATACATAGGAATGTGTATTCTTTCAAAACTGTCAGGATCTGCCATGAGCTTTCAGACGTTAAATACCATATTGTCTTCTTATTACTTTTGTTTTATTCTTTTACCTTGGCTACTAGAAGAACAAATGATGATGGAATTTAGAGGATGAGCAGCGAGGATCAGGAGATTGAAAGTAATATTTGCAAGTCCTTAAAGATGAAGGCAGCAGAAAGGCAAATGACTTCCAAAAAGGGCCATTTCGTGGGGTAATTTATCCGACGTGGCTTTGCCATTTGTTGTATCATTCCAGTCTTGTTGCTACGGGAACCAATTTTACTGTTGCAGTGATTGTTAATCAGGATTTGTAGTTATACCATTTTTACCACAAGGCCTTATATCCTTCCAGATTAAATCACAGCTCTTGTTGACAGTGGTGTTCATCAAACATTATCGCCAGAAATAAAACCTGACCAACCTTCCTGGCATTTTCCTCTCCATTACCAGAATCAGGAGCAGAAGCTTGAGTTAACTTTTACAGGAACTCCAGGATTCTGCTTCCGTTCCATCTGTCATGCTTGTACGGTTCCAGGAAAAGAAAGGAAAAAAACCCCAAACCCAAGACTTGCAGTCTGCTGAGCAGGATAATCATTTTATTTTTCATTTAAGTGGAAATAAACTGAGTACTCTGAAGATCCACTGTCTACATATCCCTTCTTTGAGCATCTCTTAAGGTAGAATTAAAGCTTAAGGTCATCTAAGCTTAAGAATTTGGAAAACAGAGAGATTTGTGTTTAGGGAGGATTCAACATGCGACGTTCAGGTATCTAAAATATTCTGTATCCTTCCAATCTTCCCTCTGGTTTTACAGCTGCAAAGAGATGTTGGCAGGAATAGGGACAAACAGGTGTAGGTTGTATGATCCTTCTTCAGGTATAGAGGATCAAAGAGTCAGGATGTGACTTCTCTGGTCCTGGTCCTGGTCTGTAGGGGGAGTAGAAATGGGAAGAATTCTTTCCATCTAAATTTACTCACTCAGTGACCTGGGTTGAAATATTTCCCTGGACTCTGAGAGCTTAAAGCAACCAAGATACACATTTCTGCTTGATTCCTTTAATATATGTTACTATTTCCTTTGCTACCAAAAATATAATTTAACTTCAGAAAAAAGGAAAAACATAAGCTGTTGGTAAATTGTAAATTGATGAAACACTGCCCTCAAAACTCACAAGAAAACATATGAGAAGAGCTAAAGTCCCTGTTCCTCTCAGCAGGGGTTTAATGCTGAAGTGATGGCCAATATTGCTCAGCGCTGGTCCGAGATGAATTTAATGGAATCATTAAACAAAACGCTTCTCTCTGAGCCCAATCTCCTGACCTCTGATGGAAGAGCTCCCATTCTTCACTCCCCCGGGCAGCTCCTTTCACTCACACAACCCCAAGTTGTCAACACAAAATTCGTGGTGGATTTTGAGCTGAAATTGGGAGGATCACGTTGTTTGAGCACAGCCTGGGCTGGGGGTTGTTTTCCTGCCTGCTCTGTTGTTTGAGTGGCGTTTTGGCAGAGTTTCTCAAGTTCTGCACCAGAAGGATGCGGAATTGCCAGCGTTGTTCCCAGATTTATGTTCATCATGGAATCACAGAGTGATTGGAGTTGGAAGGGACTTTCAAGCTCCTCTCGTTCCACCTCCTGCCATGGGCAAGGACACCTTCCACTATCCCAGGTTGCTCCAAATCCTGTCCAGCCTAACCTTTATCTGACAATATACTATCAGTGTGATCCAGCCAGGTAGCATTTTATGTGATATTTGACAAAAACCCCCTCAGATTGATGCACTTCCTTCCCAATGAACCGAATTCTCAGCATCTCTCATTTCCAACCAGCCCCGTAGAGCCAGGCCCACCTCTGTAACAGTTTTGTTTCCACTTCACTGTATCCCAAGTACACTGAGGGATGCACAATCAAAACATTAGCAAGGTGTTAGTCACATTGTTTTGATCCCTCTCCTGATTTTCTTTCTCCTTTCCTTCTCCTTTTTCCCGTTCTCTGCTGCCAATGCCCAGCCCCCACTATAATTCTGATTGGCTAAATTAATTCTGCAGCATCCTGCTGTGAATAATTATGTTCATCCAGTGTGGAGCTGGATGCCTCTCTCCTCCCCCCTCCTCCTCCTCCTCGCCTAAATTATAATGTGACAATTGAAGCTCACAGCTGGCTCATCAGAGGTGGCCAGTTTGGGAATTGGCACATCTGAATGTGCCTCTCCGTTAACTCTGGGCCTTGATTGCTTAAGACAAGACATATGTAAACCCCTTGATTATTCCCATTTTGTGTGGTTCACAAAGATCCTGCTTCAAACTGCAAAGCTGTTGTGTTGGTTGGGGGGAGGGGAAATTACAGGAATTTTTCTCTTCCCCTCCCCACAGTTCACTCCAACAATAAATAGCTGTCAGACTTATGTCAAGAATGAAATTATAGGAGCACATGAGGCCTTGATTACATTGTTTTGGATAGATTGCTATTAGCATACTGAAATGAAGTCTAATTTTTCAGTGCTTTAGCTCAGTCAAGAATCAAGTGGCACAGGAGGGGGAAGGGCTGTCACCCACAGGAACTGAGTGATGTAATTCTGTGCAGTTCTGGAGTGCCATCGTTTCAGTTACGAGAAACATGGAAATAAATAAATAATTATATTCTGCTGAAATGTTTGATGAGTTGGGAGCTAAGGCAGAGCTGGTCTTGCTGAACAAACTGTTCGCAGAATTACTGAGGTTGGAAAAGAGCTCTGAGACCATCGAGTCCGTGACTGATCCCCACCTTGTCACCAGCCCGGAGCACTGAGTGCCATGTCCACGTCTTCCTTGGACACCTCCAGGGATGGGGACTCCAAACCTCCCTGGGCAGCCTCTTGCAATGCTTAACAACCCATTCCATGGAGAAATTCCTCCTGATGTCCAAATTAAACCTCCCCTGGCACACCTTGAGGCCGTTCCCTCTCATCCTGTCCCTGTTCCCTGGGAGCAGAGCCCGACACCCCCCAGCTGCCCCCTCCTGTCAGGGAGCTGTGCAGAGCCACAAGGTTCCCCGTGAGCCTCCTTTCTCCAGGCTGAGCCCCTTTCCCAGCTCCCTCAGCCGCTCCTGGTGCTCCAGCCTCTTCCCCAGCTCTGTTCCCTTCCCTGGACACGCTCCAGCCCCTCCAGGTCTCTCTTGTCAAGAGGAGCCCAGAAGTGGCCCCAGCACTGGAGGTGCCCCAGCAGTGCCAGCACAGGGGACGGGCACTGCCCTGGCCCTGCTGCCACCCCAGAGCTGGGACAGCCCAGGTGCCATTGGCCTCTTGCCCACCTGGGCACACAGGTAAAGTGTCACCTGGTTCAGGTTAGGTGTCATTCCTTGTGAACTTTTTAAAGACATTTCGAAAGCAAATTAGTGTCTATTTAATCCATCCTCACACAGCTTCTACTTCACTCAACACATTTGTATTTTGAAGTTGAAAACAGACTAATTTCTTATGAGTTCTTTGCGTAATTCAAAGCACAGTACCTGTTCGGGCTCCTCTGATGATCCATCTGTATTATCATCTATTGTGTAGGGCAAGACCCTTGTTGTGTTTTTGTTGTTTACGATTTTGCACATTGTTCCCTTAGTTTGAAAAATCTTTCATTTTGCATTCTCTGAGCATCCTAACCTTTAAATGTTTTAGTATCTGTGGCTCCTGAGATGGAGTTTTATTAGTCACAGGCAC
Source organism: Rhagologus leucostigma (assembly GCA_013397725.1). Taxonomy (NCBI): domain Eukaryota; kingdom Metazoa; phylum Chordata; class Aves; order Passeriformes; genus Rhagologus; species Rhagologus leucostigma. Next base: position 1,030,523 of record VZTD01001386.1, on the reverse strand, counting down.
ATTGCTGTAACTGCCTCTGTTTTGTGGGTGGAAAGAAATAAAAAATTTATTCACTGATTCTTTAAACAATTGACCTGGAATTTGCAGAGGGTCAAGATTCATTTGGGTCCACTGGGACAACTGGGAGCAGCAAGAAGAGAGCACGAGCTGTGACTGGTGAGACATAAAAATTCTATTTACAGGGGTGTGAGTTGGCCCTGTTCTTTCTGAGTGGCCAAGCGGTTGGTGAGAAGCACAAGACATCCAAATCAAGCATTTAGCAAGGATTTCTCCCACAACAAATCATGAGTTTGCTGGTGACACATTCTGTGCAGAAAGTTCTTGTTGGAGCGTTTTTATCTTGCTAATTTGAAAGGCTGAGTGCTTGGACATGACTTTAATAGAACTGCATGAGCTGCAGAGGAACACGGTAATTACAACTAATTCCATCCGAAATACCCCTAAAATGAAACCAAATTCCTTGGTTATTCTTTAAAAGGCAGTTAGGACAGCTGCTGTTTTGGAGGTCTCTTCTTACGCCAAGAAAACGCTGTTTACATTGTTGGAAGGTTGGGAATCTCTTGGTTCAGCGGCTCACACAGCCTGTGGAGCTCATTGACAAAGACTGCTGGGAATGCCAGGAGTTAGAGAAATTCAGAGAAGAAAAATCCAGGAGAAGCTGTTAAACAGTAACTCCAACTTCCAGGAGATGCCTCTAGTGCAGGTGACTGTCAGTGAGAGATCTGTGAGGCATTTCCACAGTGTCCTTGTGCTGTTGTACTGAGAAACCTCTAAAGCACCATCAAAGAAAGGAACCCAGATGTGGTTTTGGCCAGATCCAGCATGAATGTTCTCAGATTTATATGGAACACTGAGATGGGAACCTTCATGGGAGTCTTGTGATGACCTGGAATGAACCAAGCCCACTTCAGCCCTTGCCTTGCTGTGTGACTTCCAAAACCCCCGTGGTAGCCAGAATTGATACAACCTCGTGATCTCCCACTGGAAACATTTCCAACATTGGGGAATATTTATTTTGCAATTTCTAAGCTGTCTTGGCCTATGCTATGCCTGTGAGGCCAAAGCATTGAACTCAGTGCCTGCAAATTTACTGTGGTGGTTTAAGGAATGCTTAAAATGTTCTTTGGTTGTAAGTCAGAGCTTGGGGATCACTTCTGGACTGTCTGACATGGGAGCTGTGGGAAACACGGAAATAACTCAGCAGGGTTTGGGTCTGTGTTATGCCTCGGGCCTGCAAAGTGAATTTGGTAGTTCTGGATAAGACATTTTAGAGCCATCGTAGGGAATTCTTGCTGGTTCTTTGGTACAACCTCAAAAGCTCATTGTATTGTCACTGGATTGGTTTGCTAAGAAATGTGAGGAGAGAAGGCTTGGGGATGACCTTATTGTGGCCTTCCAGGGCCTAAAGAGTCCCCAAGAGAGCTGGAGAGGGACTTGGGACAAGGGATGGAGGGACAGGACACAGGGAATGGCTTCCCACAGCCAGAGGGCAGGGTTAGATGGGATATTGGGAAGGAATTGTTCCCTGTGAGGGTGGGGAGGCCCTGGCACAGGGTGCCCAGAGAAGCTGTGGCTGCCCCTGGATCCCTGGCAGTGTCCAAGGCCAGGCTGGACGGGGCTTGGAGCACCCTGGGCTAGTGGAAGGTGTCAGGTTGGAACACGATGAGCTTTGAGGTCCCTTCCAACCCAAACCATTCTGGGATTCTATGATTTTATGATCTCTCTCACAATTAGGTGAATATTCCTTTGAAATAGTTGTAAGTCTTGAAATGATATAGAACTCAAATAATTGAAGTTAATGTTAAGCAAGATTTCAGTTCCACTGAAATCAGAGGGAAAAAACAAACTTACCAAATGGAAAAGGATAAATTCCGAGGAAAACAATTTTCAATTGGAAATTGCAAAAAGAACTCAGAGTAGAAGTAGAGAGATAGGTATTAAAGAGATGTATTTTTAAAATATGCCTGAGTGTCATTTTTGGAGTCATAATCCAGTAAAGAATCGTAAAAACTCTACATAACCTTTCAAAACAAAACAGAATTTTTGATTAGAGGGCTGCCAGTTTTCCAGTCTGTGCTGAGTGAACTTTTCATTTCACTGCAGTGAACGTGTGGTAAATATTTCCTCAGAGCCCTGGAGTTACAAGTTTACAAGAAATTAATGACAGGAGCTGAGCTGTGAGACATTTCAAGTGCTTTACAAAAAAAAGGGACAGAATGCAAACTCATCTTAGAATCCACAGCACTTAATAAAAGCAGCAAATGAAGTGCTAACACAGCCAGAGGGAAAATTGTTACATCACTTGTTTCCTGAGAAATGGGAGTTTCAGCCACAATTAAGGCAGCCCTCCCACACTTGTGACAATGCTATTGATGAGCCAATCAATGATAACTAACTGCAACCTCTAAATTACAGAGTTTAAACCACATTACATTATATCAATGGAAACAAACCAATTAAAGTGCTTTAAATACATGGAACTAATCAGGAATTTGTTACATGCTAATTGTGACCAAATATCCAGTTAATGTGTGGATGCATTACATCATATCCAGGAATGTAAAAAATGTGAAGTAATCATGTTCCTCATGATCTTGCCAAATGAACTCTGGAACTCCATCAAGAAATAATGCTAATTTTCTGCCGTTTGTCCACATGTTCTTGGTAGAGAGATGGACTTTATCTCTTTATGTGTGTGAATATATATCCGTGTGCATATATATATATATTTATATATGCCCAGAGAAGCTGTGGCTGCCCCATCCCTGAAGTGTTCAAGGCCAGGTTGGACAGGACAGGGCTCGGAGCAAGCTGGGCTAGTGGAAGGTGTCCCTGCCCATGGCAGGGGGTTGGAATTAGATGCTGTTTTAGGTCCCTTCCAACCCAAACCATTCTGTGATTCATTATATTTATATATATATATATATATGTATAAAATATATGTGATACCTGGCTTAGTGTGTCCCAACCCTAGGGTGGCCTCAAGGTGATACTGCCAAATCTATCTCTTTTTAAAATAATGTTGTTTCTATCATCTCATTTGTAAGATATGATTGAATATTTTAATATTCTTAAGGAAAACAGAAGTGCTGGGGAGGATAAGGCGGCGACTGGTGAACAGCTGACAAGAGGATAAATGTGTTTGTGTAGGACCTGTTCTCTGAGCAAAGCAAGATTTGTGTGCTGAATTATTATTTCAGGAGTGCCAACAAATCATAATTTCCTCTTTGGAAAATGATTGGATAATAATAAGAATTTGTATCAGTATCCCTTTTATTTTTACCTGTAAACTACGGTGAATGTCTTTAAGAAGACAAAAGGGAGTTAAGTATGGAGCTCTCAAGAATGAATGGAAATTGGACACTTTACAAACCTCTTTCTGAAGTGATTAGTGTAAAAATGAACAGTAACAGCATAACATCAACTTGATCCCTACAGGAGTAGGTGGGAGGTAGGTGGGGGAATAGTTGCCAAAAATCTGAACAGCTGCTGAGGTAAAACTGCGTATTAGGGGTTGGACTCAGGCTCGGGGCTGACACCTGAATTTAGGGGCGTTTAAGTGCAGTTCTGTCCAAGCTCCCGTTGCAATCACTGTTGGTGGCTCTTGGCCCTGCAGTGACGTGTGGGAGCTGTCCCTGTCCTGCTCCTGGGCAGGGAATGCTTTCCCTGCCTCCTGCTGGGATTGCTGGGGCTACAAACAAGAAGGTGGAAGCAGATCTGTGCAACCATCATTTTTTCTGTCTCATTGACAATTCTGGTTTGAAGAAGTTGTGGATGGGACTTGGAGCAAGCTGGGATAGTGGAAGATGTCTCTGCCCATGACAGGGGGTGGAACCAGATGAGCTTCAAGATCCCTTTCAGCCCAAAACTTCCTATGACTCTATGACATAATGCAGGATTTTCCTGTTGAACAAAGGAAACTGGGTAAAACAAGTCCTTTTTGTTTAAACCCGACTGTGTCCATTTCAGGCACTTCTAGGAAAACATAAAGCAGAAAGAAGCTGAACTTTACCCAAAAGTTTTGGGACAAGGATGCTCTCAGCAGATGTGAGCAATCCTGCTGCCTAACAGGATTTTAAATGATCTTCCTCTGCTTTCTGAGGGATTCCCTTGATCACCAAGCAGTGAAGAAAACACATTTTTTTAATGTAATGCCTTTGACCTTTAGTGGTTGGACTCGATGATCTCAGAGTCTCTTTTCCAATTTAAATTATTCCATGACCTTTTATTCACTTAATAAATAATAAATTATTTATTATTCACTTAATAAATAATAAATAAACATTCGCTGTAGCAGGGAAGTGAACCCAAGCATCCCATTTCCAAAGGATGCTCCAAGCGTCCTAAGATGTGGCTTGGAGTTTTTCTTAATCCGCTGCAGCAGTTCGATGGTAGAAAAGATTATCACTGGGTGATCTAAAATACAGTTTTCAGTGAGTACCCTCGTGAGAATTTGCAGATAAATTTTAGGAACCTGGAAGCAAGCAGGGAAAAAAGGGATTGAGGTGTTAAAGCCATACAGAAAGGTGAAATGGCAGCTGGAGTGCAAATAAACTGTGCGAGGTGTGTGGGAAACACATGAAGTGCTGGAAATTGTCTTACAAAATGATAGTGGGATTTTGCAGGTTTGGAATACACGGTTGCAGCAGCTGAGGAGTTTCATAGAGTAAGCAATGTGATCCTATTAAAAATGTCGAACACCTCGAATAAGGTCATTATTCTGCCCTACTTGCCTGGTTTGAGCGCTGTGTTCTATCTTGGACGTTCCTTTAAAAATAGCACAAACAGACTGGGTTGGCTCTGTGTGTAATCAACCAATACACTGGATTTTGCAGAATAAAATTTCAGTAGAGATTTCAGTAGGATTCAAAATGTTTCCCCTCAATAAATAAGCTGAGGGAAGCTGAGGAACCACAATCAGCAAAGAAGGGAATTTTTCCACTCATTTAACAACAGAGCAGTGGATTCAGCACTTCGCATTTCTATTGGAAATCCTGAGCAGTGTTACGGATCCTTTGGGGATATAAAGCTCAATTTTATGTGTTGGGTTTCTTTCACAAGAAGCTGGAGCTGAGCAAAGCACGCCAGAAATGGAACAAATTCTGGTGGAGGGGAAATGTAGTTTTCCTCTTGCATTTTAAAGACTAACAAAGTGAGGAAATGTTCTTTACAGAACTGAAGATAATAAATCAAGATTAAAAAGAATGACCTTCCAGAGCCTACAGGGGGCTCCAGGAGAGCTGGAGAGGGACTTGGGACAAGGGCTGGAGGGACAGGACACAGGGAATGGCTTCCCACAGCCAGAGGGCAGGGATAGATGGGATATTGGGAAGGAATTGTTGGCTGTGAGGGTGGGGAGGCCCTGGCACAGGGTGTCCAGAGAAGCTGTGGCTGCCCCTGGATCCCTGGAAGTGTCCAAGGCCAGGTTGGATGGGGCTGGATCAACCTGGGCTAGTGGAAGGTGTCCCTGCCCATGGCAGGGGGTGGGACAGGATGAGATTTAAGGTCCCTTCCCACCCAAAGCATTCTATTATTGCATGATTTTGCTTCCCCTCGAGAAAGACATTTACAGAGGAAGTTTATTAACAGTAAAATTTTGAATCAGAACAGTTTTTGTAGTAGGATCACATTACAGAACGTTTGCACCCATTGCAGTTTTTCAAAATGAGCAGCTCTTGAGCCCTTAGGAGAGGACAGTGGTGACTTTGGACAGCCAACCCAGCAATCAGTGTCTTGTAGCGATAAATACTGGAGCGTGAAACTTGAGGTTATGATTTTTCTGGTGTGTAAAGTTCCAGGAAAGAGTACTTAAAAAAAACATTGAGGGAAGAGATGAAAAGAGACTGAAGACAGCAGTGAGGGTATGTTTGCGAAACTGAAATTAGGTTGTCCTTTCCAGCCGAGTGATGAGGTTAAATGCAGGTTAATTTACAAGGTTATGCAGAATCCAAGAAGAAAAGGCAGGGGATTCTTCCTTGTTTATGGAAATACAACTCTAAACTCTCCTGTGTGAGGGAGAAGCTCTGGAGAAATTCACCTCTGTTTCCTGTGAGCATCACACAGCCACTGTCAGATAAAACCTTTGGTTTCCACCCTGGAGCCTGAAGAACCTGTTGGAATACTTGGAAACTTTGGTCAGATCCTGAGAACTCTGGAAAAACCACTGAAATATTGAAATAAATGTTCTTCATTTTCCCCCCAAGAGTGAACAGAAGTAGCTCTTGTTATAGAAATGCCTTTTTATTCCTTATAGAGTTACATTGTCTCAGGTTGTGGAAAGAGATGATCCAGGGAGGTTATGCAGTAAATTCCCATTTCTTGGAGTGAGCAGCAAACAATTCAAATCATCCATGTTAGGAATGTCAGAATTCCTTCTGTGCTAGCTAGAAGGTGTCTGAGATCCATGGCAGATAATCCTAACTGTATTTTAAATTTCTGTCCGCGAGAGCAGCAGCGTTTCCAATGGTAACAGAACCCAATGGAAAATAAAACGTCCACGTGAACCGAACAATTTAAGGGTCTGAGTCAGACACAGATTTCTGCTCTGCGCGATTTAACACTCCCATAAGCAGTGATATCTATTTTGTACCTCAACAGAGATCTCTAAATAAATACACAAAATAGCCCTGATTGATTGAGGACACACTCTGGTGGGTTTATTTGTCAGGATACTTTTAATCAGCTGGTAGTTTTCATGTTTTGATGATCATACTGATTGAATTCCATGGTATGAGACGTCTTTTCCAGTGGTTCTATGATTTTATGATTCCAGATACAAATAATCCCATTTAGAGAAGACTGCTGAATTTTTTATATAGGCAGCAGCATCCTTCCATTTGAGTCTTTTACTTTTTCATTTGAGTTTTTTGTGTTTACTCGTTTTCGAGCAAAGGCGCCATTCTGTGTAAAACGATAGGAAAAGATGGGAGTGCATAACTAGGAATGAGAGCTCTGAAAAGTGAAAGGTGATCCATGACATCTTCTTACGGAATTAAAAACAAAATTAAAAAAAAATTGCAAACATAGGGCTGTAGGCAGAACTGGAAATATCACTGGATAAACACAGTTCATCTGGGAAAGGAAAAGAGAACTGAAATATTGGGAACAATGAAAAGGTTCAGGGGTTCAAGGGCAGGTTGGACGTGGTTTAGAGCAACCTGGGATAGTGGAAGCTGTCCCTGCCCGTGGCAGGGGGTGGAATGAGATGAGGTTTTAGGTCCCTTCCAACCCTAAACCATTCTGTGATTTGATGACTTTTCCAAAACTGTGAATGCCTAATACCACCATCAGAATCAAATCCTAAATAATTCTTGTAGTAAATAGAAACCAGTCAGCTCATTTAATTATCTGAGGTTATGGAAAAGTGTTTTTGACTTGATTTGCTTTTCATCTTGTGAAAATAAAGTGAAATTCTGAACAATGAGTTGTTCTCTTGGTGCTGCAGGAGCATTTCCAGAAAGGCAGCACTGCTCTGGTAGAGGGTGATCACTACAAAGTGTTTTATGTTGTGTGCAAGTCATGCAGTAAATCCTGAAGTTTGGACATCCCAGATTCCCAGTGGGATTTAGACAGATGGACAACTCCGGTTTTATTTGGTTTCAAGTCAAGGTTTCTGACTGCGAATTCTGCAAAGATGCAGAGGCCATCACGTCAATGTGATCTTTCCCAAGGCCAGAGAAATGTCTTAAAAGAAGCAGAAACATGAACTGGCCGTGTACACAATCCCTGCCTGAGTAGATCCTAAACTTCCAAGGTCTTTTTCGCCTGGTATGAACAATGCATTCAGGTTTTTAATAGAGCATTGCAGCTTGTTTCTTAGAAAATAATGTTAAAGCAGGGGTCAAACCATCACATTAATTACCTGGAGGTCATTTGGAGAAAATTACTATCAAATGTGTTGAAAAAGGTTTTATATTCTCCCTGAAATTATGATCAGCTGTTTCTATGGAAACTGCAACAGGAGTTCATAAAAGCTCTTTAATGGAGGTTTTCAAAAGCTTGAACGTCCTGAAGTGTCCCAACATCCACAGAAAAAGCACACGGGGAGAGTTTCAGCCCTGCTCCAACTCTGATTTCAGCCAGAGCTCCACGAGGCATGGCTCGAGTCCCCAGCAATTACAGTTTTATAGGATACGGGAATAAATGGGATAAGATAATATTTGAATTGTAATCCTCTCATCGTTCTCCTCCGTTGGACACCGTCAACCCGAGGAAACAGAGCAGATCTTGGAGGAATAGAGCTATTTAAAAACGAGCATTATTTCAATCTGTAGAACATCCTGGCCTAGGATTTGATTCTCCCATTTCCATATTCCATTAACTGCGCTGTTCTGGGGCGCTCAGGCTGGAGCGAGGCTGAACATTCTGTTTTACACACGCTTAACTTCGAGCGTGTGAATGGTGATATCGACTTCAATGCAGCAAGATAAGAAAATGCTTAAGTGCTTTGCTGGCTTGGAGCCAGATTGCTCAGCTCCGAGGGAGAGATGGCCCAAATCAGTGATTCATAATAATGAAAGCGAGAATTTGCATTTTTTTAGATAGTTTATTGATAACTTTTCTGAGATGAACGTTCCTTTTATCTCCCATACGCACACACAGCCTGTTTCTTCACTGTAAAACATGTTCAAGAGGCGTTCACTCTCCTTTAGTTGAGGACTAATCAACATGAATCTTGCAAAAAGAGGGATAATGGGATGTTTTAGTTCAAAGTACAGCTGTGGTTATTAGAGTGATTTGGGGAAGATTCAAACTATTGCTGCTTTGCTGACAAACCTGTCAGCTAAATCTTCAAAGCTCAATAACAGTCCAGGAAAAAAAACTGTTGGTGGAGTTATGGTGAAGAAGAGACCATTGCATAATTTAATGCAAGTGATAGAAACACCCTGATAGATGTTATGGATATACAGATCTTAGTTCTGTGTGATTTTTCTGCTCAGACTTTTTAACAACTCCCGTTTGTTGAGGGTAATGAAATCCTGTACGGAATTGAAGCACGGACTGTTTGCAGATTATGGAATCCTTTATGTTTGTCTGGGTTTGTATTTGCTAATGAACATGTAAGGGATGAAAGTAATAATCGAAGTTTGCTCATCTGCATAAAAAGTGGATTTTCTTCTTTTGCTAAATGGATATTGGATGAAAAGGGAGAGAAAACGAAGAGACACAAAACTGGGAGACATCACATGATGTGGGTATTAAAAAATGTGAGTAAACCTGACGTATTTTAGAGGATTCACTGCAGTTGCACTGAAGGTGTCCCTTGTTTGGCTGCCAAAAGGGGCACAAGTGACTCTAGAACCGGTCAGCCTTTACTAATGGCTGATGGTGTTTGGGGTCTGGAAAGGATTTGGGAATCCAAATGGGCCAGGCCAAAAATCAGTAGAAATTGCATCATGTTCTTACTTTTAGACTAAAGTAGGATTAAATTGAAGTCCACGATTAAACCCCACTCTCCTCTAGGAGAATCAAGCATTTTAGTCATGCACTAAAGCTTCATTCCCCCTCCATCTCACTAATTGAAATAAAACTATAGCAAAAAACCCCCCAGTAAGTATAAACACACTCCATATGAACTAATGATACCAAATACTTTTGTTTTGTTATGGAGACTCTGATTCTGTTACAGCTTTTTCCTGTTGAGGGTCCAAGACCAAAATAGATACTGAGACCAACAGAATTTCAATTTCATCAAATCCTGGAATGGTTTGGGTTGGGAGAGACCTCAAAGCTCATCCAGTTCCAGCCCCTTCTATTGCACAGATTCAGTTCAAGGAGCCTTTGCTGGGTCTGTGTCTGTAAGCCCTCAGCCACACTCAGGTGAAATAACAAATGAATCATCTCTCTCATCTCCATCCCAGCCCAGGTTCTTTGCCAGGGTTAAAGTGCTGTGCTATTCCTAAAACACTTCAAAGGACACCTATTCCTCAAAGCCCTCCTTCATTTGCCATCCAAACAAGGAATTCTTAAAATTCTCTAACCTATTCTCAGCGTATTAGTTGAGATTCCATTAGTAATAGAATAATTAACCTGATGAATTATTTTCATGGAAGGAATGAAAGTATTTGCAATAAGTATCAATGTGGCATTAACAAAAATAGATTTTTTCTTTTCAAGGAAGCAATTAAACATCAGCAGAGAACCTGTGCTATTATTGTGCTTTTATTTGTCTGATTTCTAGGAACTGTTTATTTGCTCTGTAAGTAGAAAGGAAACCAATGTAGTTTAAATCTCAAAATTTGCCTGTCCAGCACCCCTACAATGCCATTCTTTGGAGCAGTGCCGAGGATATTTGTTTAATTAAATATCATCTGCTTCCTCATTAATATGTGGTTCTTCTTGGCTGTTTTGATGTTTCCTTTGTGCAGAAATCAGCCAATAAATTTGCATCGGCCCTGATGTATTTTCTTCATTAGACGCTTGGGCTGATGGGTCCCCAGGCAGGCCTTAATTTGATTTACAGTGTACAAAGAATTGAACCTTTTTACGAATTAAAACCAAAATGAAACAAACCATAAGACAACAACCTTCACCAAAGCTCTGGCAAGTTCTACTGCTTGTTCTTTTCCTTTGGAAAAATAATGGAGAGAAGCTCCAATGATGTCATAGCAAATTATTAGCATAAAATTAATTAGAATCATAGAATAGCTTAATTCTAAAAATATGTGTTTGTACTTATTAGTCCTTACTAAGGCAGGAATTTTCATCAGCTTAAACCTGAAGCTTATTTTTTATTTTCTGTTATAAGTTTTATTTGTTTTAAATCTTCCAAGTTGGGTTGTTGAGATGGGAATTTCAGGGATTTAATGTGGGATACTGACATGTGTGAGGGAATAAATGCAAATTATGTGTGTCAGTGGTAATTAATAACAAAGTCCAGCGCATCTTCTCCAGGCTGGACACTCCCAGCTCTCCCAGCCTGTCTCCAGAGCAGAGGATTTTGACAGTTTTTAGATTGATTGAAGAGAGCAATGAGCTTTGAGGCTTCTGCTTTGAATTCCAGACTGAGAAATCCAAATGAAGACTTAACGCTGAGCAAGCCAAGGTTTACAGCCAAATTACTGCTTTAAAATAGGGGGGCAATTGGAACTCTAAAATTAAATTTTTGGAAAGATTTTTATTTTAAATATGGGTAAAACATTCCTTTATTTTCTTAAAATGTGTCCTGACAAGAAGCTCAATTAATGTTATGTGGAGTTTATAAAAATTGAATACATGGAGGCATTGAAACAGGAAAATTTTCTTTGAGCAATGGAAGTTTTATAGGGAATGTGAAATGAATCCACTGTGAGCAATGGCCAAGCTCAGTTATCAGTATATGGACACTGCAGCTACCACTGAGCTCCTGATGGAAGACCCCTGGGCATTGTTTCCATGTTTTCCTCACAATGAATGATTGTGGTTTCTAGGAGTGACTTCCAATGTTTTCCTACTTGAGTTTGAAGTTTGGTCAGCAAATATCGACGTTTTGCAAAATATTCCTCCTGTGTTGCCCCTTTTCCTGGTGGATGCTGCACTTGACTGAGACCTTCCCGTGTGATTAATTTGCAGGAGTGTTAAATCCCAGTTCCTGAGCGCATTCCTGCACAGGAAGTGCTGCTTAAGCAGAAATAAGCGGATTCCAGGGTTTTCATCCTGCTGGAATCTCAGCCCAGCTTTCCACAGGAATGTTTTGGGATCGGCTCTAGTGCAGAATGCCCAAAAGCAGAGCAGCACTAACGAGGGTGACTGTGGCCTCCAGGAGCCCCTTTGTTCTTCTGTGTCCTTCACCCAGGGAGAGCTCAGGCATTAATGTGTCACACACTGTAAAATAATGCAGAGTGATACCTGTGGTGAGCGTTTTTCTCCATCACTAATTACCGTCTGGAGATTTGTAATGATATAAATGAGTTTGGCTGGAGTTTGTTTTGTACATCGATTATATGGAGCCAGGCTGGGAGAGCTGGGGGTGTTCAGCCTGGAGAAGAGAAGGATCCAGAGAGACCTTAGAGCCCCTCCCAGTGCCTAAAGGGGCTCCAGGAGAGCTGGAGAGGGACTTGGGACAAGTCATGGAGGGACAGGACAAGGGGAAATGGCTTGAAACTGGCAGAGGGGAGATTTGGATGGGATGCTGGGCATGAATTGTTGGCTGTGAGGGTGGTGAGGCCCTGGCACAGGGTGCCCAGAGAAGCTGTGGCTGCCCCTGGATCCCTGGCAGTGTCCAAGGCCAGGCTGGACGGGACTTGGAGCAACCTGGGACAGTGGAAGGTGTCCCTGCCCATGGCAGGGGGTGGAATGGGATGAGGTCCCTTGCAACCCAAACCATTCCATGATGTGATTTCATGTGTCCTGTGGCAGAGTTCAGTTGGACTGGAGCAGTGATTTGGTTCAGTTCACAGGGCCAGGCCTTGGGTTTGCCGCTCACTGATTTCCAAGTTGGGCTTCTCTTGGAGGTCTTGCCCTCTGCTTTTCAGGGATTTTGTCTCACTTCTGAAAGATAATCTCCAGCTTCAAGTGTTCAACTGGAGTGATTCGCCTGTCCTGGTTGAGGAAGCTCATGACACATTTAAGGGCAGAATCCAAATTGTACAAATCTGACTTCAGCACCTTTAGAATTCCCACAGTTTATGTCCTCGATTATAACGACTGTGACTTCTTTACTTGAGTCACTTCATTTCCCTGTATTAAATTTTCTTCCTTGTCGAGACCTAGCACTAATTCAAATTATATCTCTTTCCGTTGCTGATTAAGTCATTAACATTTAGTACTGATTTGAACATCAAAACCACTAATCAAGCACAAATATTAATGGCTCTGGTTTGGAGCTTTTGCCCTGACCTGGGCTGTGGTGGATCTGTTACGGATCATGAGGGCTTGGGGCACAAACCAATCCTGGCGCAGCATTTTTTTCGGTGAGTGTGAGGAGAGGTTGGAGGGATTTCTTCACCTACCTCTTTTTGTTCCCCTGGCTGGTGCTAATGGGATTTCTTTGTGATAATTGGAGCCTTGTCCATTCCCAGTACATTCGTTTACTGCACGATCTGTCCGTCCTGTTCCCTCCTTGTTCATCAGCCCTAACTCTCTACCTGTGGACTCTTCCTTGGGAAGCGTGATGGATTCCATTTGATGGCTGTGAAAAATACTCTACCGTGTTTAATAAAGGAAAAACTGTGTTAATAAATGAATGTAATGCAATGGTCTGCTAATTAATCAGTCTGGATGACCTCATGTTCCTTTTTATCCAACTTTATGAATCTTTCCTGTCTAAGCAGGACTTTTCATTCATGGTCATCTTCTTTAAACTAAAAGAGGGGAAATTTAAATTGGATAGTGGGAAGGAATTTGTGGCTGTGGGGGTGGGGAGGCCCTGGCACAGGTTGCCCAGAGAAGCTGTGGCTGCCCCTGGATCCCTGGAAGTGTCCAAGGCCAGGTTGGACGGGCCTTGGAGCACCTTGGGCTAGTGGAAGGTGTCCCTGCCCATGGCAGGGGTTGGAATGGGACGAGCTTTAACCATCCAACCCTTCCAACCCAAACCATTTTATGATTCTGTGGTTCTTGAGCTTGAATAGTATTAAATTGGTGTTTTTAATAGTGTCTCTTTACGCCGCTATTCTCCAATAAGCCTGCCCTCTTTCTAGTGGCTTTTTCTCCATTTTCTGGGAATGTACCATTCCGAATGTGTTCCATGAACTGTAATAATCACAACATCACTGTAAATCACTCATTCTTGTTCAGTTTTGTGCAGGTGTCTCAGGGACCTTGGGCCTCTAAAACAACGTCAGCTATATTTAAGTGCCTGAATACTTCCAATGTGCAGGGTAACTCAGTAATGTTGCTTTTTTTCTTTATTTACTTTTTTCTTCTTTTACTACATTAAATATACATTTATAAATATAGGTACCAACAGTGTGAACCTCTTGCCTCCTTTGAGTCACTCCCACAGCAGAGTGGGATCTTTGCTGGTTCTAATTTTGGCGCAGAGCCACTGAGCACCTCTCCCAAATTCTGGATTAACACTGGAGAACAATGCAGCAAATAATTTAACTCCATGTTTCTGGCCACTTGCTGTCTTCCATGTGGCAGTGTGTCTTTCCAAAGCTTTTGTGCCTGTTCCTGGTCTCTTGGAGAGGAGCAGGATGAGTAAGAATTTTCCAGTTGTTCTCTCTTTTTCTCCTACATAAGGAGAGCTTGCTCAGCACTCACTGAATGTGCTCGAGGTGATAAGCAAACAATCAATTGACTTTTTTTTAAAGAAAACCCTAAATAGAAGCAAATTCAAAACACTTGGAGGCTTCTGAGAATGCTTTGAATTGCTTTTGAGCCACTCTTTTGGCTGACAGCTGAAGTGATGGCCCTAAAAAGCTCCTTACAACCCTTGCATGCCTGGGTGAAGCAGGATTGGTGAAAAGGAGGGAGAGAGATTAAAGAAGGAGGAATTTTGGAGAACGGTTCCCAAACTAAATATTGCTTGTCATTTTCTATAACTTATCAACAAGCTGACAGCCCATTTCAGATTTGGAAATCACCCAGATTTTGAAAATAAATCAAGTCCCCCTCTTCCAGTTCAAGGAGTGCTTTGCCCCTTATCTTGCTCTGCTGTTTGTGGAAGGGCGTAAGGGGAAGGTGGCCTAATCAAGCTCTAAATTAAATGGCTTGGCGTTTCTCCAGTCCCTACTTTTTCCTGCTACCATGAACTGTGTCAAATCTTTTTTCCTCTCGGATGGCTGTAATCAAAGTGTCATTTTGTCATTATTGATCCTTATTAGTGCCTGGAAGTGCTGTGGTTGAAAGTGCTGCTTCCTTAGCTCAAATTTACAGTCAATAAATAAAAGTTTCCTCATCCTCACTTCTCCAGGAGAATCTTTTCTTACACTTCCCTTATCTTTTCACGTATTTCTTTTAGTGAAATTCATATAAAACATCTGGACTGGACAAAGAGGGAGGAGGGAAGAAGATGGGACTCTTGTAACCTCTCTCCAGGCTCATCTTTTTTATTTTGTTCCTTTTCCAGTCCCCAATGAGTTGTTGTTGAACTGTGACGTCTCAGAACCTGTCAGTCCAACTGCCAGCCCCCTTTTTTAGGCAATTGGGATAACTTTTCACTTCTGCCTTTTTAATGCTCCCTTTTCGCTGTCACTCCCTGCAGTGATGAAATCAATGATCTTTTTGTGTCCTGGTGATTGATTTATTTTTGTGACTTCACATCTCCCCTTACAGAGTTCATTTACTACCGGTGAGCTCCAGTCCAGAGCCTTCCATTAGAGGCACTGGAATGGTTTTCCCAGAGGAGCTGCGGCTGCCCCTGGATCCCTGGAAGTGTCCAAGGCCAGGTTGGACGGGGCTTGGAGCAACCTGGGCTAGTGGAAGGGGTCCCTGCCCATGGCAGAGGGTGGCACTGGATGAGATTTAAGGTCCTGTCCAACCCAAACCATTCTGTGATTCTATGACTGGATAAATGTCATCGTTTAAATTTACAGACCTTCTTTTCCTGCTGTTCAGTTGTTCTGGATTTATTTTCTGAGCAAACAAACAAAGCAGCCCCTTGTCTTTGTGTGAACATTCTCTCTAGGTAATTGAACAAAGTTTCACTCCGAATTTTTAATCACTAAGATAATATTTTAGTGATTTGCTGGAGTGCCAAAAAGTCATATATTAAAGACTTTATCCACCACTTTCTGCATGAAATACAACAAGGAAAGCAATTTAATTGCATTTTGATTCTCAGTTCACTGTCCAAGAATTTTATATAATTGTTTATTAGAGATTATTGTAGTCTCTACTGCAATAATTAAAAGATGAAAAGCAATAAAAAGAAATAATCCTGTTGCACAACAACGGGGCTGCCTGACTCTGCGTGTTTTCTTTTGCAGTTATTAACCAGCAGAGATATTTTTCTAGTGAAAATCATGTTTCAAGAATTGCATTACCAGCTAAACAATTTCAAAAGCTGCATTTAATAATATTGTAAAATAAAACTATTTCCTACGGTTGGCTGAATAATGCAGCTTCGTCGAACAGTACAACCCTTCGCTAATTAACTGGGTGCTTTCATATCAGTAGCTGATTATTGCTTCTGGAAACAATCATTTAGCCACTGAGAGAGAAACAACACATCTTAATAAAGACATTTTTCCTTACAGATCAGCTCATTAAAAATCTTCTAGTGCGTGTCATCCGCGAGGCTGTGAAGTGGCTGTGACTGATCCTGTAAAATTCCGTGGGTTTCTGTCTGTAAAATGGGGATATAATGGAAGTGGCCAAATGGTCAAAGGATTGTTTTGATGAAAGGAATCTGTTAGAAATCTTCTCATTCATGTTTAGCACTAAATATTGATATTAAAAATACCCTGTCTTTAATTGCTGTTGTGAACTTGAGACTGAATTGGAATGTTCTAGAAAAATACAATTACAGTGAAAGCGTTTTCGCTCTAACTCTGATTTTGATTTGACGAGACAGAGTTCAATAAAATGAATGTTAAGCATTCGTTTTACTTAAGCTAACGAGCCATCCTGAGTAGAGAAATCAAATGTAAAATTATCTAGATAATGACAAACAGCCTTCATGCAAACCATGCCATATTTTTCCCTGCAGTTGGGAACTCTATGTATCTATTTCAGTGTTTGGATGTCCATTTAATTGTGGACATTTGAGATCTCTTTGCATCTATTTCAACATTTGGATGTCCCTTTAATTGTGGGCACTTATCTGGAAGTGTTTATTATGCTGTTACCCTGGTCAGCAGAACCATCTCAATCCTCTGTAAATGTTTTGTTGACAGTTACGTAATTTTAATTCATTTGTATAAACACCAGTGAGGAACAAATCCGTGAGTCACAAGCCCTGGACAGGCTGTGTCAGGCAATCTTTAATTTAAGAGCTGAGATTTAAAACTCTGTGTGTAGTTCATTACCTAGTGGTTTTATTTGGACACTTGATGTTGCCTATAAATCTGCTTGTCCTGACAGAGGTGGCCCCTCAATCATCTCCTAAAATTTCTTTTTTCAGAAGGACAAATCATCTGGTGGGAACATGACTGACTCAGGTTGGAGGGACCTGGGGAGGTCTCGGGTCAAAGCAGGCTCAGACAATCTCTCTGTACAAAGTGTTCCGGTGCTTCATCCTCACAGTCCTCCCTACATCCGCTTGGAACCTTCCCTCTCAATTTGTGACAGGAGGAAATGGCCTCAAGCTGCTTCAAGGGAGGTTTAGGTTGGATATTGGGAACAATTTCTTCATGGAAAGGGTTCAGCTGCCCAGGGCGGTGCTGGAGTCTCCATCCCTGCAGGGATTTGAGAGTTGTGTGGATGTGGCCCTTGGGGACGTGGATTTCAACCCAAGGGTATCCATTTGGGACATAAAGTGAGAAGAAGCTGAACTTTACCCAAGAGTTTTGGGACATGGATGCTCTCAAGTGGAGAAATCCAGCTTTCTGTTCCTTTGTCTAACAGGATTTTAAGTGATTTTCCTCTTTCGTAGAGATTCCCTTGATCACCAAGCAGTGAAGAAAAGACAATTGACCTTTGACCTTCAATGGTTTGGACTCGATAATCTCAGAGGCCTTTTCCAACCAAACTGATTCTGTAATTCTGTGATTCTGTGGGTTTAGTGATGGCCTTGGCAGGGCTGGGATGACGGTTGGACTCAATGATCTTAGAGGGCTTTTCCAATCTCAGCAATTCTGTGATTCTCTGGTTGCTCCAAGCCCTGTGAGCTTGGCCTTGGACACTTCCAAGGATGGGGCAGCCACGGTGCCAGAGCCTCACCATCCTCACAGGGAGGGATTTCTTCCCAATATCCCGTCTAAACCTAGTCTCTTTCAGTTTGAAGCCATTCCGCCTTGTCCTGTCACTCCAAGCTGTTGTAAAAATTCCCTCTCCATCTTTCTTCAGGTACAGGAAGGTTGGAATTATTGGTCAGGGTGAGAAAAGGATCAGGATTAATTTAACTTCCAAACCTGTTTGAATCTGTAGGATAATCTCTTGGCCTTCAGAGGGAGAGCAGAGCCTGTGCTGTGTGGAGATCAATCGGTGCCATTTGCTGCCAATAGTGTCTCTTAGACAGGAATAAATTCCTTATGCTTAGATCAGGAATAAATTCCTGCTCTCATGCTCCTCTGTAACATCAGAGAGAACAGCTTTTATATTTATCTGTGCAAGGCCTTACAAAATCAGTCTACATTCGATAATACCAATTTTATTTTATTTGAGTGTTTCTCAGTAAACCCAGCCATGGGGAGCAGTTCCAGCTGCAGCATTTCTCTCCTCACTTTCTGTTCCTTCGTCAGCCCCGTGCTCCTCATTTTGTGCCTCCCCTGAGTCATCAGCACTGGTCTAATGGACTGGAACAGCCTAAGGTGGATGGTAATTACTTATTGAGTTGCTGATAGCCCAGATGAGAATAGGACTTATTAGATGAGGAATAATGAAAAGCTGTGTTTAATGCAGAAATTTTAGAGTCTGAAAGGCAAGTGTCTGAATTAATAATTTTTGTTTTCTATGAAGGAAGTTAAAATATTGGTATAGGAAGGTTTAAAATTAATTGAATGAATGATGTTGCTCCAAGTTGTTTCAGAATTCCTGGTATTTTGGGCTGAGATCTTTTAAAATGTGTTTACCTGTCATTGTTGGGGAAGTTTAAGGGAACAAAACCTGTGTAAAGTAACCACTGATATTTTAAATTTTCTTTTTTTTCTTCAGATGAATACGATGTCTTGCTTTTTCTTCCACTCTTTAAACTTTCACGTATCATTGCAGGCGTAGACCTGGCTTCCTTTATTATCCCCCAAAGTAATTTTTTCATTCATCATCATGAAAAGTCCTTTATTAAAAGTTCTGTGGCTGCACTGTTAAATAAAATAACAATAATAACAATAATTATTTGATTTAACTGACACATCGAGTTGGGAACGTGGTGCTCCACTCTACAGGATGATGTAGAACATTCGTGGAGACATGACCCTGAGCTCAGAAAGAATCTTGAGATCCGAAAGATTAAAAAAAATAGGGAAGATTAGAAGGATGCTTTGTGTTTTGCCGTAGAGCTTGGTTTGGAGACTCTGTTTCTATGGCCTTTTCCTGAAATACGAAATATGTTTTTGAGCATCAGTGTCACAAAAAACTCAGCCTGATTCTTTCAGAAGCAAAGAGCCTGTCATTCTCCTCAAGTTGCCATTTTTATGGTGCTATTCTAACCCTTCACAACAAAGGCTTCCAGAATCCCATGGCTGCAGTAAACAGAATTTGGAATGGTTTTCCTGAAAAAGCCTTGGATACTTTTGTCATTTGAAAGAGAAACTTTACCTTCAAGTAAAGAAAGAGTTGGATGGGCTTGGAGGAACCTGGGCTAGTGGAAGGTGTCCCTGCCCATGGCAGGGGTGGAACGGGATGAGCTTTAGGATCCCTTGTAATTTCTGACTCATAATTGTTTTTTTAACTTACGTTACCCTACCTGGTAAACCATCATCTCTCTCTGTATATGTTTATATTGAATGCACAATTTAGGTTGCTTGTTTTCAAATACCAGGGAAAGTTCAGCAGTAACTTTAATAAAGACAGCAATTACATTTTCATTATTCCCTCACTGCTTGTTAAATTTGGTCTGGAGTGTTTTATGGATCTAAAGCAATAAACATTATCTTACTTTGAGAGGTATTATAAAGTGTTGAGAAAAAACATAATTATTGTTTTTGGAAATGTTTTAATATGAGAAGGTCAGAGAAACTTAATTACAGGGGTTTTTTTCACCAATTAACTTGATATTTTGCAGCTTTGGTAATGTCATTTAGAGCCTTTCATCTGTGGGCATCTCCCCTGAATCTTTAGTAGTCAGGAGCAGACAAAACTTACAGTCTGAATTTTGGCAGCAGCTCAACCCTATTCCATCTACATTTGTACAAAGATAAAGATTCCCTCTCTTTCCAAAACATGTTTAAATTCAAAAATAGCACAAACTCGGAACCATAACTTCCAGGCTCAGATCTTTCTGTGGATTGCTTGATATAAAATTTAGCACGTGGATCATTTGTGAGAAGTTGTAGCTTCTTAGAAAGAAACTTGAACCTCATCACGAGGGAGGTGCTCCAGGTTATGTGATTAAATGTGCACCAACCCTGTTAAAATCCAATTATTTTCCTTGAATACCAGTTGAAATAATACCCAGGAGCCAGTTTTTGGAACGATCCCACAGTATTAAGTGCTGAGCTCTCAGGAAAATCTGCCACCAGTTCAGTGGGAGCTGTTGAATTGTTGTGGAAAAGTGTCTTTGATTCCGTAGCACCAGAGGCTGCAGCTGAGGCAAGAAAAATCAGTGCAAAATTGGAATCACATTTGTGGCACTATTTCAGCAATAGAGGGATAAAAATATTGTAGGGCTGTTGTGGTTTTCTGCTAAATAGGTTTTAAAAACTCAGGGCACTTTGTTATGTTTATTTCTGGTAAATCAAGACACATTAAAGGACTAAAACCATCATTAGTTTTGTCATTTTAGGAAGGAAAAAATTGTTGAAAACCCCTACATCTCTTTTATGTCCCAAAAATCTGCTTTGGCTGGCATGAAACCACAAACAGTAGCTCTGTTTGTCAGTAGTTTCAGTGTATGATAGATCTGAAGATTTAAATTCTGTTATTAAGATTGTTCAGAGCAAAAGAAGACTGGGAAGAACGTTAAACTTCTAAAGAAGGCACTTTATTAATTAGACCTTTCTTTGTTAATAAAAGGAGGAAACTAGGAAAAAAGGAATGTGCTATGGATTTGGGTACAAATACTTTATATTTCTTGATTGAGAGAAAGGTTGGATTTCTGTTATGTGAGGAAAGTGGATTCACTGTTTTTTATGGAATTTTATCTACTAAAATAATAAATTTTGGGGTTCATCTAACGCTGCCGTAATAACACAGTCAGCCCTTACTGGGCTTGATGGGGTTGTTTTCTTCCTCAGAGGAGTGAAATTCATTGGAAATATTGGATTCCCTGGAAAATTAAAGTGAAATTAGGTGCTGCATTGGAGATGACAAATCACTTCTTTACAAATAATAAAAAATGTTGGATTCATTTGGCCATTCTCACCCTGGGCCAGTCACCCCTGGCTCCATCACATCACAACAGGATAAAGGTCCTCAAGGAATGATTGGGATATTTTAGCTGATGGCTTTAGGATGAGATGAATCATGGTTAGAATTTCCAGCCTACAACACTCTGTGCTTTATTTGTTTATCTCTCTTGCCGTAATGGGTTGGAATGTTCATTTTGATGATTTTCAGAATAAATTCTCGTTTTCAGCTGAAATGCGTTTCAATTTGTGGGGCTATTCATAGAAATCAGCATAAAGAAGCTAATTTTAGCATGAGGGAGCTAAAATCTCCCATGTTTCTTGTTCCACAGTTGATGGAGACGCAGAGTGGGAGAAAACCTTGTTCAGAAGGAAGTTCAAAGCTGAAACCTGATTTTAGATTGTCTGAATTGCTCTCCGCTCACGGCTCCAAGGCTGCCAGGGCTCCAGGAGCAGTTGGACAATGCTCTCAGGCACAGAGTGGGATTGCTGGGGTGTCCTGGGCAGGGCCAGGAGCTGGAATTCATGATCCTGGTGGGTCCCTTCCCACTCAGGATGTTCTATGGATCCAACTCCATGATTCTGTTCAGTGTCAAACCCTGGCATCCTCTGAGGACTTGTGTCGCTTACTGAGGTTTGCTGAGCAGCCAAACTCATCCTCCTTCATTTCAAACCCGCTTTTGCGCCCCATCCTAAATCACTCACATGCTTCGGAAGGTACAAAATGGGAACTGGGAGTTTACTGTGAGCCATCCCTTCAGGATGGATGCTGTGGATGCAGTTTTGTAGTGGTTTGGTGTTCGATGGTCACGACTTCAGTAAAGAAACAGAGTTTGAGCCTTAAATCATGGACTGATTTATTTGGCTTAAGGTAAAAGTGAACAAAAAGACATTTGTTACTTATGATATTTTTTATTTTGCATTTCTTGTCACTGACAGATAGAATATCAGCCTTTAACTGTGCCAGCTGTTCATCATGAAATTGTAGCAAATTTTTAGATTGGGGTAGCTACTTCCTATTTGACTTCAGAAATGTTTTTTATTAGAATCCCTTCCCCATCCACTCCATATGATAATTAGTCAGCCCTTACTGGGCTTGACGAGGTTGTTTTCTTCCTCAGAGGAGTGAAATTCATTGGAAATATTGGATTCCCTGGAAAATTAAAGTGAAATTAGGTGCTGCATTGGAGATGACAAATCACTTCTTTAACAAATGTCGTGTTCATTTGGCCAATCCTCCCCCAGGCCAGGCAGCACTGGCTCTGCACATACATTGGCTCTGCTGGACATGGGGAAAGGCTCTGGAATCCTCATGGAATCGTGGAATCATAGAATGGTTTGGGTTGGAAGGGACCTTGAAGATGATCTGTGCGACCAAACCTGGCCGCACAAACCCAGCCGGTGGTTGGTAACACCGTTCTCACCTTTATTTTGCCATCAGCTTCTGAGCTGCTTCAAGCAGTAAAATCACAATTCCCTTTTGCTCAACAAAGCCCAGCTTGGCGCTCCTGGATTCCCTTCGCTGTGCCGAGGGGGGAAATCACCAGGAAAAAGGCTGGAGCAGATTGGGAGGCTCAGCTGAGCACTGGGGCTGGTCATTTATCACTGTCAGCGGGGCCAGGGGGGGCGAGGCACTGGAGCGTTCCTGCTCATCCATGGAGTGACAGCTGACGGGAGCCTGGTGCAACCTCCGGGCGGATAATCTGCCACGGAGCGGGAATGTGTGCGAGGGAGATACTCTATCACCAGCCACACGCTGCTCCCGACGGCTCCACAAGGCTAAAGGGAACATCAGCTGGGCTTTCGGGGGCGGTGGGAGTTGGGATGTGTCGCTAAAACTGGGCTGGGCTTCGCTGCCGTGGATTTGTGGATTCTTAAATCCAGATGGATGGAGCGGTAGGGATGTGTGGGGAGGCACGGGAATGATAATGGGATGACAGCGTTCCGATGGAAAGCTCTGGGTGTTTCACATCTCAGTTTAATTCTGCTGCAAAGTTCAGGAATTATTTAAAAATAGCAAAACCCACCCTGGCAAATACAGGCCTCAGTGAATCTAAATATTTAAAGGAACAAGAAAAATGTCTTGTGATGGGAAACTGAAATTACAGCAGGAAAAATCTGATAAGTGAAGGTTAATACATATTTCTTGCAATGTTCAGTGTAAAAATGGTTGAGGGAATTGGGATTGTTCAGCCTGGAAAAGAGAAGGTTTGGGGTGACCTGATTGCAGCCCCTTCCAGTATGTGGAGGGAGCCAAAAAGAAAGGTGGAGAGGGAATTTTGACAAGGGCCTGGAGTGCCAGGACACAGGGAATGGCTTCCCACTGCCAGAGGGCAGGGATAGATGGGATATGGGGAAGGAATTGTTGGCTGTGAGGGTGGTGAGGCCCTGGCACAGGGTGCCCAGAGAAGCTGTGGCTGCTCCTGGATCCCTGGAAGTGTCCAAGGCCAGGCTGGACGGGGCTTGGAGCAAGCTGGGCTAGTGGAAGGTGTCCCTGCCCATGGCAGGGGTGGAACAGGATGAGCTTTAATGTGCCTTTTAACCCAAACCATTCCATGATTCCATGAAATATTTCCTGTAGGTGCTAATTTAGAGCAAGGCTCCCAAACCAGTGCGAGAATATCCCGATTCTCAAAATTCTTCTTTCTGCCACCTAATAAAAAGTTCTGCATCTTGAATTTGGTCAATCTGTGCAACTCAGAACTTACTATTTTGAATTTGCTGTTATTTTTTATTAACTGTATCCCATTTTGCTTTTCATGACGAATCATATGCATTGACTTAACTGGGGAACATTTTAATTGAGCACTGCTGGAGATTTTCCAATAAATTAACATTACATGTTTTTAACAGATGTCTGGATTTGACATTGTTATTAGACATTGTAATTAATAGAAGTATTACCCAAATTAAAATCTCAGGGCCTCAGAAAAATTAAATTGTAGGTGACTGAGTGATGTTAACTCATTAATAGAGAGTGACTCTTGAATTCCCTCCATTGGGTTTTATTAGCCCAGTAAACACATTTTTCCAAGTAGCTGGAGAGGGAGTTGGACAAACCCTTTGGAATAAGGGTCTTGTGAATCAAGACGTGTTTTACCAGTGATATTGTGAAGTTATTGAACCTCTCATTGCCTTATTGGTATAACCTGCCCACAAATACCTTTCTGGGATGTTGTAAAGTTTTAATATCATAGAATTGTAGACTCCTAGAATGGTTTGGGCTAGAAAGGGCTTTGAAGATCATCCAGTTCCAACCCCCATGTATATAATTAAAGACTTGGAACAACACAGCTCTGGTCTTTGTTGACAAATTCATGGCCAGCCACGAATTTCAAAGGGCTTTTCCCACTTTGAACATGTGAGTGCATGTCCAGCAAAAATTAACGAGTCTCATTTTGAGAAGCCATGGACATAAAAATCAATAACAACTTGTCGGTGCTACGTGACACGAGGCTTAACTGCTCTCAGGTGGAGCCCTCAAAAAGGGAGCAGCCTAAATCAAAAGTCACACTTAGGAAGTTATTTATGTGAATATTAACCTGTAAAATGAAATTGTAAATAAACAATGTGATTAAAAGCAGTTGGGAGGATTTTTTAGGTCTGCACTGTTCTTCCTTGCAGAAGCTTCCCCAGAATTTGGCATTTCTGGTGCTGGTTCCCAAGTGAGGAGGTGTTGAACTGAGCAGTGCCAGGAATTCACCGACCAGCAGAGGTCAGACCCCAGACCGCAGCTTTCCAGAGTTTATAAAAGTTTATTTCTCCCATGAACCTTCAGGCCTTCCTTCAGATGGTTCCTGCCCTTTTGGACAGTATTTTCCTCAAGAATTATGGAGTGAAGGCTCGTATTCTGTAACAGGGGAACAGAGTGTTCCTGGAGCTGTGCTGCCTCTCTCCGTGCTCCATCGCGGAATTCCTGCCCAGAGCTTTGTGCTGCTTCCCATTTTTCACGGTGTGCACGCCATGTCCCAGATGAGCATCCAGGGCATGTTTTATTCATGTGCTTTTCACCCCTTCGTTGGGATCATTAATAAAGCTGCTAAATAAACCCAGGCTTAACAACCCTGCTCGCCACACCCCACTGGACATCTCCTCCCCGCTCCCTTACGCTCTGTTTATCACCGTCCTTTGTTTGGATCTCTTGGTTTTCCAGCCTGCCTGATGCCATTCTTACCCAAGCTGGTTAAGATAAGGGTTTCAAGTGGGGTTTTGAGAGGTGTTGTCTGTAATTATGAAGTGAATCCAGTTGTATTTTATCATCTTCATTCAGCTCCTATGTTAACAAGAGGCTCCATGAAAAGTGGGAATGGCAGAGATGGCCTGGATAGTCTGTGTTACCTGGATAACTCAGTGCCAGGCTCTGCTCCAGGTTTAGTGCTCTTCTATTTTCTTTTCTGTTTTATATTTCAGGAAGTTGTAGACTTCTCATCCCTGGAAGTGTCCAAGGCCAGGCTGGACAGGGCTTGGAGCAACCTGGGGTAGTGGAAGGTGTCTGTATTTTTTATTATTTTCTTTTGTGTTACCCCATCCGACCTGGCCTTGGACACTTCCAGGGATGGGGCAGCCACATCTTCTCTGGGAAGTTAAAAAGAATAAGTTTTAAAAATGAGAACTGCTCGTTGTGTTATGACAGAACTCCTTGAGTTAGGTTTTCGGGAAGTGAAATGATGTGATAGTCTCAAGAATGCCACAAGAGTTGATTACTTTGTGTACCCCATGTATCTGTCTATGTTACCTTTCTGATCTTCTGGCAACCCTTCTAGACAGGACTCTGACACAATCATAGAATCCTTTAGGTTCGTGTCATTATTTTCCCCTGCCATTGTTTCCTTTGCTATTTTGATCATGTATTTTACTGTTAAAGTTTGTTCTGATTCATAACCCATAATCTCCATTGGTGTCGAGCCAATATTTTAATAAATATCTGTGTACACATGGGTACGTTTAATCCTTCCTCTGAATAGATCCTAAATCTCTGTGATATTACTGCAGGGTTAGAGGTGGAATTCATCCGAGTTTGTCACTACTTTCCTTATAATCAGCGCTCAGAAAGTGACATTTTTAAGTATGAGTGGTTTTATCCTCAAGAAAACAAGATGTCAAATGAATCACCACAGAAGTGTCTGGTTCTTTCCAGAGTACAGGACGATCCAAGGCTGAATACTCAGATGTAGATATCCAGTGTGGATGATGAAAGCCAAGTCAAGGACCCAAGTTTAAGAATATTTAATTTAGGCTTAATTTTTGTACCCCAAACCTCCAAAATTCAGCATCTACAGAGCCAGAAAACAGATCCAGTAGCAAATGTGGGCACAGTCAGGCTGTGATGGGTCACCTTTATCTGGGCCTCATATACTTTGTGTGTGGGAAAGTCACATAATCTCACAATCCCCGAGTTGTTTGGGTTGGAAGAGCCCTCAGAGATCACCGAGTCCAACCACTCCTGACTGCCAAGGCCACCACTGACCCATGTCCCCAAGGGCCACCTCCACACAGCTTTTAAATCCTTGCGGGGATGGGGAATCCAGCACTGCCCTGGACAGCTGCTCCAATGCCTGACCACCCTTTCCATGAAGGAATTGTTCCCAATATCCAACCTGAACCTCCCCTGGTGCAACTTGAGGCTGTTTCCTCTCCTCCTGTCCCTGTTCCCTGAGAGCAGAGCCAGACCCCCCCTGGCTGCCCCCTCCTGTCAGGGAACTGTGCAGAGCCACAAGGTCCCCCCTGAGCCTCCTTTTCTCCAGGCTGAGCCCCTTTCCCAGCTCCCTCAGCCTCTCCATGGTTTGTGACATTGTCTCCTGGACAGCAGTAAGTCTTCCCGTACTTTCTAGGACTTTCCTCTGTTCATACCCCAAATGTATTCGTGATCCTCCTATTTTACTCCCACACCCCAAGTTCACCCCAAGCTGCCACGAATCCACTCCCCCACTCCCGGTATGCACCTCTGCCCCAGGGGACTGGGAATTTCACAATCACTATTTCTCCTCCTCCGCACCTCCACCACGCTCATCTAAGAAATTTCCTCATTTTCATTCCAAAACCTTCTTTTCCTGTCGCTCCTGGTCCATTTCCCGGTAGGAACTGCAGAACAAACCCAGTGCTTGATCTCTGGCCTTTGTTCATTAAGCAGCACCTCTGTTTTCTGAGGAGCCCGTGTGCTTTGGAGGCTGAGCTGGCGCTCTGTGCTAGGACACATCACATTCCGTGCCATCAGTCAGTTCCTGTGTCCCAATCTGTTTGATGGCCTGGATGCAGCGAGCACAGCGTGTCACTTTGGGAGACATCATCCCCAGAATATATTTCCAAACTGGTTTCAGCTGCCACTCTTCCTTTCCTGAGCTGTTTTGATAAATAAACTTACGTATTTTTCAACAACATTTGTGATTATTAGATTCCACTGAGTGATATCAGGGGTTTTTTAATAATAGCTGGGATCCGGCATGTGAGGACAGCACCACAACACTACAAATAGCTGTGGGATGAATCCTTCAAATAATTAAAAATTCAAATTGTTGAATTACTGTGATGTAGCCACCTCTCCTTTTAATTGGTCATGAGCTGATGGCTGATCTCTCCAGATGGAGGATGGAACTGGAGAAGTGAGAGGTGAAAGAAACCCAGCAGATCCTGTTCACCCTCTCTTTGCCACTGCTGAGGATCCAAATGACTCGTCAGAGGCGGAGACATAATTGATCAGGATTGGGGATGGATGTCTGTGCTGAAAATACCCTTTGGGACACAAAGGGATTTGAACTGTCGCACTTGAGGGTTCATCTGGGATGACAGGAGGTTTTCTTATTGCACAGGAGCTTTTAGAACTGACAGTTCTGCTGGTTGAACTAGACCTGAAAAGAAAGAAGAGCTTCTATTTCATCACCAGCAAGGAAGGATTTATGGATGAAATTCTGCCATAAATTAAAAATCTCATCCTGCTCAAGGAGAGCAGCCCTCCCCCTTGTGTGCCTCTCTTTAGTCCTCTAAGAGCCCCGGTGAAGCTCTGCTTTCCTGCCTTTTTCCATTGAGTAGTTTTTGAAATCCCAGAATTCGAAATCCTAATTCCACTTTCAGGAATGAGGAGAAATGGGGGGGTCTTAGTTTAGGTTGGAAAAGGAGCATTTAGCAGGTAATTCCCATTTCTTCAGCAGCACTTCCTACACTCTTTCTCTTCAGCAGCCAAACTTTCCCTCTGTCCTTTGCAGACCATTGTGAAACCACCTCAAAAGCATTTCCTGGTGTCCAGGAGAACGTGGGAGAGGGGATGGATATAAATAAAGTGAATGATTTCACTCTCTGTTTCAATAAGTGAGGATTTGGATCAATCCTATCCTTGTACAATTTACCAAATCCTCATTTATGGCATAATTTGGTGCGTGAGACGTGTGACTCCTCTTAGCAGGAACATCAGGTACCTTTTTAGAGAACTAAACCCTTTCTTTAGGAAAATATCTCTTGGGTTATTAAACAGTGAAAAAATAAATAAACATCCTTAGGTTTAAAAAATCAGTCTTGAAGGTATTTAGGTCTATGAGTGAATGATCTGTTTTACAGAAGTACTGTAAAGAAGGCCAGTTGTGGCTTTCACAAGTGAAAAGTGAACAGAAATTCTGGAGCCCAGAAGTTTCTAGAATCAGTTCATTTACTCAGGCACAAGCACAAACCACGGTCAGATCCCCGTTTTCTAAAGCAGGTGAATGAAATATAATGAAGTTCTCATCAGATAATATGGAAATACACTGAGAGTTTTGTTTTGAGGATATTGAGTGAGTTTTCTATTTGGAAATGGGAATAACGCATTTGTTCCTGTTATGTGTTAATAGCAGCGTGTTAATGTGCTAATTCCATGTGGCCTAACGGAAGGGTGTGTTTTAGTAGAGTTAATTCACTGTTAATAAATTCAGTGCTGCCTTTAGACTTCAGTGTAGGCTCTGTAAAGGATCGGGGAATCCCAATATCCTGAGCTGGAAGGGACCCACAAGGATCATGGAATCCAGCTCCTGGATGTCACTGGATATGGCTGTTTGGAAAAGTGAACAGTGTCTGGTTCAGCCTCTGCTGACATGCACTGGTTAAATTAAAGGTTAAATGGTTAAATTAAAAAGGAAATATTTGTTTAGTAAATACTAGTCAGTAAGGCTGATTTTGGTTCTGTGGAACTGAGTTTTCCTGTGCTGAACTTAAGCTCAAGGGCAGTGAATTCCTTATTTTTGCTACTTTAGTCATCTTTACTTTAGGATTTCTCTTCCTTGGTGACACTTTTGGACCTTTATCCTCATTACGTGTTAAATAGTGACACTGCACTGCCAAATTCCGCCATTTTTTCCCTCTGCATGTTGCAGTCTTTCACTGAAAATAAAAATGAGATCATTTCTTGTTGGCAAGGCGGGAAGAAAACCCACTGGTCTTCAGTTATGTTCTGTATATTGAGGTTTTCTCATTGTACCACTCCCATCCCTGGAAGTGTCCAAGGCTGGGTTGGGTGGGGCTTGGAGCAACCTGGGATAGTGGGAGGTGTTGGTGGTTGAACTGGATGAGCTTTAATGTCCTTTCCCACACTGGATCCATGAGGACACCTGGAGAAGAGAAGGCTCCAGGGCGACCTCAGAGCCCCTTCCAGAGCCTAAAGGGGCTCCAGGAGAGCTGGAGAGGGACTTGGGACAAGGGATGGAGGGACAGGACACAGGGAATGGCTTCCCACTGCCACAGGGCAGGGCTAGATGGGATATTGGGAAGGAATTGTTCCCTGTGAGGATGGGGAGGCCCTGGCACAGGGGACCCGGAGAAGCTGTGGCTGCCCCTGGATCCCTGGCAGTGTCCAAGGCCAGGCTGGACGAGGCTTGGAGCAAGCTGGGCTAGTGGAAGGGGTCCCTGCCCATGGCAGGGGGGGGGATGGGATGATCTTTATGTTCCCTTCCAACCCAAACAATTCAGTGATTCCCTGATTCATTGTGCTGTGATCTTTCTGGAGGGTACAAACCCCAAAGTTAACCTTGGGCGTTCAGTGAATTTTGAAATCCCATCTGTGCGTTACAGTGAAATGCCACCAGTCTGTCTCTGTGTTCTGAGTTTTCCAATGGCATCTGTCATCCTATTTTTCATTATTTTGCTGCAGAGAGGTGGAGTTGTGGCTGGGGATGACTTCCTCCTCTCACATCTACGATTTAAGAGGCATTTAAATAACTTTCTTATTCAATGCTGAGCGTTTTTATCCACCCCTCCTTATTTAGATGAAAGAAATCTGTGTCACACCGGCCTGGCACTAAGTTTTATGCCCCTTTATTGCCTCCAAACTGTTATTTAAAATGAATATGGAAACTCCACAAAGTATTATCTGTACATGCCCTGCACAGCTGACACTGAAAGTTTCATAAAACCACGGAATCACAGAATATCCTGGAGAGGACCCACAAGGATCATTGTGTCCTGCACAGGAAAACCCCTCAAATCCCACCATGTGCTTTATTTGGTGCCCAACTTGTAATTCTTAGGATTTCTATTATGCCTTATATTCCACTTCTGGAAATAATAACCTCTGAGATCCTTTTATAACTGTTTTAAAAAATTCTTATATTCCCTGATCTGTTTTTTCTCCCAAATTTCCAACCCCTCAGTAGCCAAAATCCTCCACCATGGGGGTGTGATGGGAAATGTAGGAAAAATGTAGGAAAAGGCCAAAAAGAAAGAGGAAAGGAGTCCTTCAAGCAGCGGCAGATTTGCTTTGGGATGTTCCCTTCCCTGCTTATCCCTTCTCCTCCTCCTCTCCCCCGTCCCCATCGTGGCTGTGCTTTAGGAGATGGAGGAGGCTCCTGGTAATTGGTTAATCAGCTATTTTCAATTCAATTCCTGGCTGTACTTACCATGGAAAATTAACAGTCCTTGCGTATAAATATGACCCCTACTCCTGGATTAATTTGATTATGCGAGAATCTCAGTTTTCATTTAAAAATAATAATTTTCTGGCTGCTCTGATAAAACAAGTTTGGATATGTAATCTAAATATTCCCTAATGGCTTAAAAAAAATCAAAAGACAAATATGAAGAACGTATGAATCTCCTATTAATAGAATTTAAATGTTTTCAAATCGTTGCTGTGATTGCTTGAGATTGAATATTTTGAGACCAGAAAATTCCTGATTTTCATTTACTGCTGGATCAGCATTCTCTGAAAGCCAAAACTTTTTTAAGCATCTTCATTTGGGTCCACAAAAAGACAAGTGATGTTCATTAAATGTCTGGGGGTATCTTAACCCTGAGTTCTTTAAATTTCTTCTGGGCTTCTAAATCTGGTTAGAACCTAACTCAGGCTGGTTTGAAAGGAAATATTTTTTACAGAACTTTCTCATTTGATCATGTTTCATTGTTCAATTTATCTATTGGGGGTGTGATACCATCAACCCATGGAACTGTGAGGATAAATGAAATGTATCCTAACAAATTAAAATGTGCCAGAGAACAGGTCCAGGCATTGGAAGTCGATTGTCCACGCTGATAAATTGCTGGGATAGGATCAAACATGATTTCAGCCGGGCTAATTAACTCTCAGATAGTTTGTAGATAAGACTTTTCTGTTTGAGTGGTTTACTGGTACAGATACAGACTCATGGTGAGGGCAGCAGAGAGGGAGATGGTTCTACTCAGCCTCATGAGACCCCACCTGCAGAGCTGCCTCCAGCACTGGGATCCCAAGGTCAGAAGGAGGTGGAGCTGCTGGAGAGAGTCCAGAGGAGGCCACGGAGCTGCTCCGAGGGCTGGAGCCCCTCTGCTCTGGAGCCAGGCTGGGAGAGCTGGGGGTGTTCACCTGGAGAAGAGAAGGATCCAGGAAGACCTCAGAGCCCCTTTCAGGGCCTAAAGGGGCTCCAGGAGAGCTGGAGAGGGACTTGGGACAAGGGATGGAGGGACAGGACACAGGGAATGGCTTCCCACTGCCAGAGGGCAGGGATAGATGGGATATAGGGAAGGAATTGTTCCCTGTGAGGGTGAGGAGGCCCTGGCAGAGGTTGCCCAGAGAAGCTGTGGCTGCCCCTGGATCCCTGGAAGTGTCCAAGGCCAGGTTGGGGCTTGGAGCAAGCTGGGCTAGTGGAAAGTGTCCCTGCCCATGGCAGGGGGTGGGAATGGGATGATCTTTAAGGTTCCTTCCCAAACCATTCCATGATTCTGGGATAATCCATGTGTGGACAGAACTTTAGCTGAAATCAGTGACTCTTTAGCCAAGGGCTGTTGTAGGACTGGGTTAGAAACTATCCAGTGATATGTGCAAAAACTGAGTAATGCCTAAGAAATACTGAGCACCTGTTTAGCAACTTTTGATTATCTTTCCATGTATTTTTGGATCTGTGAAGGATTATTCCTGTTAAAATCCAGAGAATCTAAGGAGCACAAGGCAGGAACTGCACCTGTCTGAAGCAGGCTTTGCCTGAAGCTCAAGTTGAATGTCAAGTCCTCCAGGATCTGTGTTGCTTTCAGCTCTTACTGGTTTTGTTCAGCAGGGAGTGAAGTGTGTCGCAGGAATCTCTCAGGCTTAGTTTTGAAAATTTAGAGAGTTTTGGCAGTTGATGATGAAGCAGCATTTGGAAGTTTTGAGAGGCTGTTGTTCATGAATTTATGTTTGTGAGAATTCTGTCAGATTGAATATCAATAAAACAGAAGTGAGAATCTATTCGTTAACAAATGGCTTTACTTTGGAACCCTGAGAATCAAGGAGATTAAAACAAATGATACAGAGACATCCCTGGAAGTGTTCCAGGCCGGCTTGGATGGGGCCTGGAGCAGCCTGGGATAGTTCAAGGTGTCCCTGCCCATGGCTGGAGGTTGGAAGTAGATGATCTTTTAAGGTCCCTTCCAACCAAACCACTCTGGCATTTGGTGATTCACGTCCTTCCAATTCAGCTTTTCCACATCCATTGATGGATTAACCCCATGGATTGACCATATTTGGGTGGAATGTGCTGTTTTCAGCCCCAGGAAGCTGAGGTGAACTCACAGCCAGTCCAATGCTCACTGGAAATTTCTCCACGGCTCTGTAAGACCAGGTTTTATCCTACTTACTGCAAGCTCTTGTCTCTGGAATGACAATGAGCTTGGAAAAGTAATTTATTCTTTCTGTTGGCAAGCTACCGGGATAGTCCTATTTTTTCTAACTCCATGGGGCCAAAGTATTCCTGACTTTCTGGAGTTAGTCAATCCAATTTGTAGGTGAGAATTAAACTATTTTCACATGGAAAACTGTTTAGTAAAAAGCTCCTAAGTGGGACATTCTTTGATTCTCCTTGGAGAGGGTCGTTGTTACTTACACGTTGTTATTTGGGTGTTGTTACTTTCTTCATAAGGTTGAATGTGTATTTTGTTAAGGTCCTTTTAAATTTGGGGGTGTTTTCGTTTAGTTTTTTACTATTTAGTGCATCTGTGCAGGAAATACTGGAAAAAATAGTGAGCCAAAGTATGAATGACAAGAAAATGAATCATTTTATCTGGCTGAGATCTGTGAAACGAAAGTGTGAAGACATTGGGAGACAGCTTGAGAACTCTGAAAATATTACTTTCATTCAAGCCCATCTCACCTCTGAAAGTTTAATTTTAATTTTAATATATTGAAAGCCTGGCCATTTGAAATGATAACTGCTTCGTACATCATGGATGTCACTCACTCTGTAAATGAAGGCAGCTATCAGGGCGAGGGCAGGGTTAGTTTATTTGATCTTACAAGATGTTCTATAATTTTTCTGACTGTTCACTCCTCTCCCGTGGCTGTAGATCATGTTGGGAATACCAGCTACAGCTAGTGAGGTTGAAACCTTGGTCATGCTACTCCCACTCTGGAGCTTCCCAACAATTTTCTTCCCAAAGCCCCTCTCTGGAGGCACAGGACATTCAATTTTCCTAAATGCCACTGATTGACTCGTGGCACCTCTTGCTCCACTTGCAGATAACCCTGATTTTCCCTTCTCACTGACTGCTGGTAAATGTTGGATGTCAGCTGGGACTGAGAATGTGCCTCCTTGCTAATGAGAAATACTATTTTCAGGGAATTCACAAATGAGCCCACATTCCTTACCTGGCCTGGTTTATTCCTCACCAGCATCAGGACTAAAGGAATTCAAATAATGCGTGCAATGAGAAAACATCTTGGTTTTCTCCCTGGAAAATATTTCGTTAACAGAAAGTTGTATTTTGAATTCAGGCAGTTTCGTTTCTTGCCACCACTGTTTAAAATGTGTCTTAGTAGCAAAAAATGAGTGTGGGGATGGCAGTGAAAAGATACTGAACTACGAGAGGGCAGGGATAGATGGGATATTGGGAAGGAATTGCTGGCTGTGAGGGTGGGGAGGCCCTGGCAGAGGCTTCCCAGAGAAGCTGTGGCTGCCCCTGGATCCCTGACAGTGTCCAAGGCCAGGTTGGATGGCGTTGGAACAACCTGGGATAGCGGAAGGTGTCCCTGCCCATGGGAATTGTTCAGGTTTCAATGGATCTGTGAGAAATAAATAATTGATTTTATGCAAAGCAAATACTCTATCACATTTTAACTTGGTTTTTTTTCTCTCCTTCTAGATAAACATCATGTCAATGGAAACAGAATGGTTGAACCTTTCCCAGAGGGAACACAGATGGCTCTGTTTGGTAAGGCATCACTTTGAAAATAAAAGCTCAAAGCTCTGTGGTGTTTCTGCATTCCAAATTTCTTAATTTCAACCTGACTCCTTCGAGTTTCTGAATCTGGGCTGCTCCTGCCATTTTCCAATCACTGCCAACAGCTAAAGACCAGGCATTTTGGGAGATGTCCTCTAGATGTCATTTCCATATAAAGAAATACACTAAAATATTTCTTTTTCTTAATTACACAAACAGAAAATGTAAATCCTGTATTTTGTTCCCTAAAAATTCTGAAATAATAGCTTTTTTATGTATGGTAGTTCCTCTAAATCATTCATTAGTTTAAGTAAAATTCTGAAGATGATCCATGATTCTCCACACTTCAAGCCATGCAAGGAATTCCAACTGTTTGGGATCTGCTGGACTTGGAGAGTTGTTACCATTTACGTGCCCCAAACCAAACCTGCTGGTTTGTACTCGATCTTGTGATAGTCCTGTGGAATTCCTGTTGGGAGCTATCAGAGCTGGAAAAGTGGCCAGTTGGAAAAGAGAAGAAGTTTAATTTCACTGTGTCTGTCTCTTTTCTATGAAAATGTCACTCTTTGAGCCCTTTTTGAAGACTTGAAAAGGTGTTTCTCCAGAGGAATTAATTTCTGGAAGTAATAAGCATCCTAAAATAGATCAAAATCACCGTTTTCCAACCAAGATCTGGACTTTACCCAAATCTGGGAATTGTCAGAGCTCTCATTTCAGGATGTGCTGATGTTAGTCCTTAAGGCAAGCCTTTGGGATTTACTGGGGAAGAAAAAAGTGGATTTCTATGACAATTATTATTCAAATTTATTGCTACAGAGAATGAAAAATTTCCTAATGCTGTTTTGATACAACTGAGTTGTTTACAAATGATATATTTCTCTACTGACATGAACAGGATTGTCCAAAGTGCCTTAGGAAATGTATTATGTTCTATTAAATGTTCCTCTACCTGTGATGCTGAAGTAAATATTGAATCACTCCTTGATACACATTAATTTAATGCTCCAAAAATGATCTTATCAATTTATGATTGCAAAAAATCTTGGTGAGTGTCAGCTTTCCTGTGGAATTAATGTTGGTGTAGTTTCATGGCGGAAGGGGAGAAATGGTTTGTGGGTGTCACCCTTCAGTTTCCAACATGATTTATTCAACTTCTCTTCAGAGTTCCTGCAATCCAGAGTTGCCTTTTCTTCAGTGTCTCCTTCTCTGTGGATTTTGGGAACATGAACAAATTCTTGGAGTGGTGGAATGAGTGATTGTTTCATAATTTTCTTTTGGAGCAAATGAAAAATGATTTTAATGTTTTGAGCTCCAAGGTTGAGATGGACGTAGAGATTCTTCTCTGAATTTCTTACAGCAGCCAGGGTCAGAGGGTTCTGGTGCAGACTCATATTGGTGCAGTCCATGCTGTTCAAATATTTTTTTAACAAAAGAAGCTTCTTTTGGTTTTTTTTGTATTTCCTGTGTCATGATCAGATCAGAGTTCCAGTGTTTGTGATGGATGTTGGTTCTATCACTGCTCGTTGTACATGATTTGTAAAACTTCATAGAAAGCAACAGGACTTAATTGGAAAACTGCAAAATCTTGTTAAGCAGCGCACTTTGAAGCATTCCTGAGGAACTCTGTAACATTCCTATCAAGCCTGGGAACTTCCATTCCTTTTAAATTGCCCTAGATTTTCCACAAGGCTGTGATTGCAAGTGTTGGGCTTAAGTGGTGAAAGCGCAGGCTGGTGCCATCTGTGCTGTGAAGGAACAGAAAACCTACACATCCCGATTTTTGCTATTAGACCTGCACTGGAATAGTGCACAAACACGACTCTGATGATAATCACTGGCATTTGTTGGTGTTGGCTTCCCGGTCTGATGGGTGGGATGGGAAAAGGGAGCTGCAGATCACTTTTCCTCCCTCCAACCTGTGTGAATGAGAATAAAAGGCCAGGTTGGATGGGGCTTGGAGCAACCTGGGATACTGGAAGGTGTCCCTGCCCATGGAACTGGATGAGCTTTAAGGGCCCTTCCAAATGAAACCATTCTGACACTCTCTGATTCTAAAACAAGCACTCGAAGAAGAAAACTATCAGTTAGGAGTTCCTCTCTTGGGATTATTACTCATCCTATCCCATGTGTCATGCTGTTAACAGCAAGTTCTTTGTATTTTGGGACTCCGTAAGCTCAGGAGAGAGCCTGAGCCAGTCAAATTTCTGACTCCACCTCACCAAAACAGGATTTTCACACCCCTCTTCCAGAAAGATCCTTTAATCCTTTAATTGGGATTCACAGGGACGAGTCTGGAAGAGCAGTAGTTACTTAGAAGAGATCCCTCTTACTGCCCAGTGGAATCTCCCTCACTGGGGTTGTTCCAGACTCATCTGGACACAATCCTGTGCCCTGTGCTCTGGGATGACCCTGGTGGAGCAGGAAGCTCGACCAGATGACCTCACTGTGCTCCCTTCCAACCTGACCCATCCTGTGATTGCTTAAAAAGGTCTGCAAAACCCTAAAGTTGCTTGTGTAGAGACAGCCAAGTTGCAGTGAATTTTCCTCCTGCTTGGATCGTTTTAGATGCAGCAATAAAACAGCAGAATAAAATATCATGCAGGGTTGTAAACACTGAGCCTTCCACCTGCTGCAAAACGCAGCTGGATTTCATTCCACAGCTCCCTCTCCTACAAAACCTTCTTGAGATGCTCTTCCTAATGGTGGATTATTTATTTGATGATGTGACTGCTTGTTTGGATGAAGGGACAGGGTGAATGTACTCGGGGCATTGTTCCTGCACCTTCCCCATCTACAGCAGAACCTCACAGATTTCAAAGGATGATTTAATTGTTCTTGAGACTCTCCTGTTGTCTGTTCAGCATCACTCAGCTGCTGGGGGTGCACCTATTGTTCAACAGGATAAAGAAATTTGTCCTTGTTCCTACATTTCGAGGGTGAGGGGGATTCTTTAATGGAAATCTTTTAATGCTCGCCATCCTGTGACCTCGTAATCCAGCTCCCAGCTGAGTTTAAAGCACTAAGGGAGCACGAGGTGCACAGGCACCGCTCACAGCCTCACTGGAGACACTGGAATGCTGCGTCAGAAATCCCTGGAAGTCTATTCCCAAATTCCATGACTGCTGCCCAGGGGAGTTGTGGACTCCCCACCCCTGGAGGTGTTCAAGACCAGGCTGGATGTGGCTTGGAGCTACCTGGGATAGTGGAAGAGGTTGGAACTGGGTGGTCTTCAAGGTCCCTCCCAACCCAAACCATTGTGGGGTTCTGTGTTTCTGTGGAACAAGTGAAACTCGTGATGTTCCATGTTTGTGTTACGAATGATAAAGTAGAAGCTGTTCAATAAATGCCTGTCCAGAAAGTTTTCTTGGAAGTTTTATGGCCATGGATATATTCAATTAAAAGTATTTTGTCTTAAGAGACTGATTTTGACCCCAAACCTAACCAAAACTCAAAATCTGAATATATATTAGGGGGATTGATAATATTTTGAAAAGAAGCAGTTTAGGGTCTAAATTCAACTTTTTTACTTTTTTATACAACCCCAAATGCCTGAAAGCTGCAGAACATTCACAACTTCAAGAAATTAATATTTTCCTCAGTACCATTGTAACTCTTTGCATATTTTAAACAAATTTAAATGCACTGGTGCATTATCATATCATAGAATGGTTTGGGCTGGAAGGGACCTTAAAGATCACCTCGTTCCAAACCCCCTGCCATGGGCAGGCAGATTATGCTCAGAAATGTTTCTGATCAGGCTTCTGTTGAATTTTAAGCGCTCTTTTTCCTTATCAACTGCTGCTGGTGCAGGACTCCAGTTTATCCCGGAGCACCTCCATATTCCCTGAGATTTCTGTATCACCTGATTTCTCCAAGAGGAAGCATCGTGCATGTGGTGTGTGCATAGAAGGGCTCTTATTTACCTCCAGCGAAATCTGGCAATAGTTCAGATTTGTAATTATAACACTTTTAAAATGTAGGAGCAGACTGAGCTGTATTTGCCTGACACAAACTGGCTTGTAATGGGATAATTGGTTTCTTGATGTAAACAAAGTGCAGACAGAAATAGGACGTTAAGGAACTGATAAGATCTAATTATGGACGTTTGGGAGCTGGCAGACGGATCCAGGCCTGGTCACCTTCTGCTCTGCACTTGTTAGACAGCAGCACATTCCAGTAATTCCATGGAGCTGTGTTTTTATTGTGTTTTGCCTGAGCTATTGTGTCCCGTTGCTATTGGGAATGCACCCTGTGCATTCCCACCATTCCCACTGCTTCCAAAGGTTATTTAAAAATTAAACCAGGATACACCAGGACTGTCCAGCGAGGTTTCTCAGCCTGTTCCTGAGGCCTCTTCAGCTCTTTCTGCAGCATGTGGGTCTGGGGCCCTTGGAAAACTGAGCTCCTCCAACACACCCCGCTCTCGGGGGCTTCGACTCCTTCCCATAAAGGTTGGATGGGGCTTGGAGCAACCTGGGATAGTGGAAGGTGTCCCTGCTCATGGCAGGGGGTGGAATGGGATGAGCTTTAATGCTTCTCCAACCCAAACCATTCTGTTTCTGTGGATAAAGGCCTGATCAGGGCAACTTCTCACCTAAAGGAAGATAATTTCCCATGGAGGTGGGATGATGTGTTTAAGAACAGATAAACCCATACAGAGTTTCTTTTCCTCCCCCCTGGAACAGCTGCTGGAGGCTGTGTCAGAGAAGAACCAGTGTTAGGAAGTCCTTTATTCCAGCTGAGTTTTCAATGACTATTTTTCACCAGGAAAAGAAAATCACAGGGAACAAAGTTTGGCCCCCAAGAGAAACACATTTTTTTTTTGTAGACAGTAAAAATAGAACAAGCAGTTTTTCTCTGTTGCTCAAAGAAAAAGAAGAAAACTTAAAACAATGGTACACATCAGAAGATGTTTTATCTCCATCTGAAGAAAATGAAAGACTTGATGATGTTGAAACAGGCATGTTTGCTCTGACCCAAATGGAGGAGAAACTTCCGCAGCAATATCGTCACGTGGTACAAGGATCACATTGTGGAAGAACTGAGAGCCAGAGGGAATGCATTCCAGAAGGGGTTCATGTCTGTCGTGTTAATTCTCTTTCAGCACTTGGAGAAGAGAAGGGAGTGTATTAATTGGCTGGATTTGCGGAGTTCTGAGGCATTAATGCTGTCCCGTGTTCACAGAGTGGTAGAAAAATGGACACAGCATTTCTGCAGTTCTGGAATGAGAGAAAAAGCCTGGGAGGTCAGGGCGTAACAAGAGGGAATGGCCTAAAGGGAGGCTGCTCTATCCCTAAACCAAATCCTGTTCTCATTCTTACCTTTGCAGTGTGTTTATTAAAGAAATCTACCCTTCATTCCCATTTTCCTTTTTCCTGTCTTATAGACACTGATTTTGTCTTTTTGTTGCCTCTTCCAGAGAACTGAAACTCAGCCCAGTTCCCAATCCCTGCTGTGTGGTCCTGATTCATCCTTATTGCTGCCATTGCCTAAACGTGGAATCATGGAATGGGTTGGAAGGGACCTTAAAGCTCATCCAGTGCCACACTTCCAGGGATCCAGGGGCAGCCACAGCTTCTCTGGGCACCCTGTGCCAGGGCCTCCCCACCCTCACAGCCAGGAATTCCTTCCCCGTATCCCATCCAGCCCTGCCCTCTNGAGGCAGCTCTGCAGGTGGGGTCCGACCTGAGGGGGCAGAGCGGCAGAATCCCCCCTCCCCTGCTGCCCATGCTGGAGGATCAGCCCAGGGCACAGGGGGAGTTCTGGGCTCCAAGTGCTCGTGGTTGGAGTGTTTCCAGCTTTTCCTTCACCACCATCCCCAAATCCTTCTCCTCAGGTCATCTTCTTCCTCACAACCTTGCCCGAAGTGAGACGCTCTGGTTTGCTGGTCAAACCTCCAGGGTGTTTTTGAAGCCACTGCCAGGGAATGTTCTCTGTTTAGATTTTAAAGCCTAAGCAGAAAAGGCCTGAACTGAAAATTTTCCCCTAAGCCTGATAAAAAAATAAGATGATAAACACAGAAATAACCATAACTCTGGAACCTTTTCAAATAAAAATCTCAGCACTCAGTTTCTTGCGTCCTGTGGAATATCCTGAGCATTGTGCTTTAAATGCTGCTGCTCTGATTTGATGGAATTGTGCATCAGCTTTGTGGGAATGTAAATGGGCAGAGCACTGGGCAGGGAGACCCTGATAAAAACAAAATGCTCCAGTTCTGCTTGGTCCTCACCAAGGACATTTCCTGACATTTATAAACACCAATAAGGGACAATAAAATATCCCTAACACAAAGTGAAAGCTGTCCTTGATGAGCACAACCCTTCAGAACATCCTCTGCTTTCAAAGGAGCCACATCTCTTTTTGCTTTGGAAA
The DNA here is from genome assembly GCA_013397725.1 of Rhagologus leucostigma. Taxonomy (NCBI): domain Eukaryota; kingdom Metazoa; phylum Chordata; class Aves; order Passeriformes; genus Rhagologus; species Rhagologus leucostigma. The sequence goes on along the minus strand of VZTD01001386.1, from coordinate 989,505 downwards.
ACAAAAGTAATGTGGCCTTCAAACACAATCTCTGTGCTTCTCCATCAGGGAGTTTTTTATGTTAATTTAGGTTTCTTGACGTAGTGAAGAATTCAGCTTTGTGTGGGTTTCTGCTCAGAGTGGCTATTGCACATTAGGGAAGATGTGTGGGTTTTTAAAAGTCAGACTGCAGCTTTTTAATCAGCATCATTCACCTTAAAACAACCTTTTAATTATGTTTTGGGGTATTGCCACAGAAAGGAGTAGAAGAGGCACAGTTAATTTTCATGATTTCTGGGACAGGGCTCGGTGATCTCCAACAGCGGGAATTGTCTTCAAGAGGAGCATTATTTTTCTATTTGTCCATGTATTAATTTTTAAAATTTAGTAATATTTTATTTATTTATGGGGTTTTTATTATTTTATTAATTTATTGTTTTATTTTCCATACTAAAAAGGCAGCACAAACACCTTGAGCAATTGCAAAAGCCTTGCAGAGAAGTAATTCCTTGCCAGTGATAAATAGGAATATATCAGTGAGCGGGAGGAACATATGCTTGGCATCATTCTGACTTGGTTTAAGTTGGAAATAGAAGTAAATTATCCTGTTAATGACTGGAGGCCGCCCTGATCAGATTGATGCTGCTTTGCAGGAGATATATTTGTGTGTGTGTTTGTTTATGTGCTGGGATGGGCACATTTACCATCGGATTTATCCTTGGATTCCTGCTAATAAAGCACAGAGAGTGGTGACATGGAATAAAACACACGGAGTGCTGCTGATTTATTCTGTTCAGCTGCGAAAAAGATGTGTAAGAGGGTTTTTGGAGGGGGAAAATGGTGCTGTTTTGATGATTTTAGATAGCCTGTGACATCCACAAAGTGTTGTCAGCGGATCCTAATGGATTTATCTTCACAAGGCTGCTGGCACAGCCTGGAAATTTCAGATCTGGGTGTGTGAGACAGAGCAAAGAGGGCCCTATGTTAAAAAATATGGGTTACTTACTACTGGGTTATTTAGTTTGGGAGAATTTAGAGTGATTTTCCTGATTTTTGGGAGTTTTTCTCACCCGCTGAAGTTACTGAAAAAATATATCATTAGGTAACATTGCTTCAGATCAAGATACAAAAATCTTCACCAACTTTTAAAATGCTGGCTCAGAAATACTCCTGAAGCTCAGAGGGCTCAGTTGGAATAGAGTCACAGAATCCCAGAATGGTTTGGGTTGGAAGGGACCTTAAAGGTCATCTCATTCCATTGGAACTGGATCTCCAGTGACTGTCACGGGAGCTCGGACACCTTTTGTCATATGTGAGCACAAATAGTGGAGATTTAAGTGCAGTTGTTCAAGTCTGCATGAGGTTGGATGGGAAGAATTGCTCCTGGAATTGCTCAGAGAATCCCTCATGTACATCTTCATATAACAATATTTATATTAAGAAATATTTATATATAATGTGTATTTATGTATTAATGGTACATTATCTATTCTTTTATTTTGAGTAATGCCCATATTAGATTATTTTTGATGGCAATTAATGCTGGCTGGTACAGGCTCTGCTTTTGCTGGGTGACACAAGTCTTTTGTCTTTAGAAAAGAGTAAAAACTCCATCCTTTAAGAGGCTCAAACAGCACCTTATTCCAGATTTTTATTCTGGAATACCTGACTTTGCTCTCTGTGCAGGACACACTTGAGAAATGAAGGCAAAGCCACACTTCAGCCTCTGGAAGAAAGAAACAACATGATCAGTTTTTCAAGCAAGATAAGAACTAATCATAAAAAAAAAATCTGATATAAGTTGAATGCAAGTAATTCTGACACAGCCGTAGTTACTTGTTTGTGAGCCAGGGAAAGCAGCATGAGATATGTCAGGCTTGGAGATAAAATTTATTGGTGTGTCATTGGCTTAAATCCAACATTATGCTCATAAATAATCTAATCCTGGTGTGACACATTCCTGCTTGAACCTTGACTGAAAATTATTGAGAGTCATGTCATGAATTATGCAGCAGCAGACACGTGCTGGAGTCACGGGGATGGAGCTGGATTGGAATGCTGGAATGTGTCTGGAATTAGGGACAGCATCTACAGACAGGGGGATGGAGAGAGGGCAGGGTGTCCTCCTGGTGTCCAAAGGGGTGACATGGAGCCTCGTTTGTCTAAATATCATCCAGCTTTTTTTGACTCTTCTGGGATGGAAAGCGTGGTAAGGAATGTTGTTGTCACTGTGTCTGTCCCTTGTACGCTGCCTGTGTCTCTGAATTTACAGCAGCTCAGGATATCCCAAGGCTCCAGACAATCCCTGCCTCCAACATCCAGCTGCACAGCAGGGTGGGAGTCACTCGGGTAACTCTGTGGAGTGTTCCTGACACGCCAAGAGAGGAAAAATGTAGGGGTTTAAATGTTAGAGTGGTGACATTCAGACTCACCCAGTGGAATGGGATTTATCCCTGGGGTAGATAAAGAGATTTTAATCTGCTTTGTTTTCTGGAGACCAATTAAACCCATGATGAATTTACTGCAGTAAAGATCTGGGCGTGTTTTTCAGATGTAGGAGGATTTTTGGTCACTCACATGGTCCCTCTTCACAGCATTGTGTAGTTTGCTGGAGACCTGTGTGTCAATCTGGGAGTAATTCATCCTGGATATGCTGGATAACTTGGAAAGCCAGGAGAAGGAAAGGCTCCAGGGAGAGCTCAGAGCCCCTTCAAGAGCCTAAAGGGGCTCCAGGAGAGCTGGAGAGGGACTTGGGACAAGGGATGGAGGGACAGGACACAGGGAATGGCTTCCCACTGCCACAGGGCAGGGATGGATGGGATATTGGGAAGGAATTGTTCCCTGTGAGGGTTGGGAGGCCCTGGCACAGGATGCCCAGAGAAGCTGTGGCTGCCCCTGGATCCCTGGAAGTGTCCAAGGCCAGGTTGGACGGGGCTTGGAGCAGCCTGGGATAGAGGGAGGTGTCCCTGCCCATGGCAGGGGGGGGAACTGGGTGGTCTTTAAGGTCCCACCCAACCCAACCCATCCTTTCATCCCATGATTAGTCATGAGAAATAATGAATTAAAGATGTTTGTGAATCTTTTTCTGATGGACAAATTTTGCAAACTTGATCAACATTCCAATTATCACCCCCGACCTGCTTTGAAATTCTGTGTCCATAAAAACCCCCAAAATTCCAAAGGAGACAAAGTGACTGATTGCACAGTGATGCTGTGAACGAGACAACAACTCGTTCTGGGTGTGTCTGTGGCTTGGCATGGGTATGGGAGATGTGCTCGGGGTCAGGTGGGCTGGATGCAGAGCATGGAATGACCTCTCACTGCTCCCACCCTGGGGCACCACAGCTCTGTCTCCGTGACTGTGGAGTTATCCCAGCCTGGCTGGATAGCTGCAGTTATCCAAACACATTCCCACAAGGATCTGTGGCAGAGGCTCCCCGAAATCCAGCTCAGGGTTAGAGGGGATGTTTTTTGCAGCAGGACTGTGCTACCACAGCCCTTCAGCTCAGTCTCCTGCCAACCACAGCCGGAGGGCACAGGATGTTTTCTGGGATGTCCAAGAAAACCATGGATCTGGAGAGCTGCAGGTCATGGACTTTGCTGTGAGTGATGGCAATTCCTTTGCCGAGCCGTTGGTGCCACTTTGCCTCAGCATTTTTTAATATTTCCTTCATTTCCAACGCTGCCGATCCATGTTTTTTGGGAATGATTGTGCTGCACGATGGGTAAATGACTAACCACATTAATATTTGGCCTCTGTCTGCTCCTCTGGATATAAATTAGTTTTTCTCTAACAATGTGCTCTGGTATTTTCTTGAATAATTATCTTTTTTTTTTTGGAGAGGGATAGGAAGAGTTATTCTCTTTCGCAAGTGAGAACTCACCATCATTTCATTGGCTCGCAACAGATGAGAAAATAACTCTTGGAACTTCCATATTTCTATTGAGGACAGCTACGGTTCAAAATAGATCCATTTGAATGATCTAGGTGCACTTGGAAGGCATTTACTGGTTTGGAAAAGGGTTAAGGGGAAAGGAGGACGAAAGGGCTGCTTGTTGAATTGCTTGTTATTTGAATGTAATAATTTTTTTGCTCCTGAGCAATTATAGATTGTAGGTTTAAATAATTGTCAGGGTGCCTACAGCTTTCTATTGTTGTCTGAAATCTAAGGGTACGAATATAATAAGGAATATGAGATTACTTTTGCTGAATGTGGCTATGGCAGTTCATTTAACTCAGCAATAGTCATCAGAAAAAAAGGAAAGAAAAGGCAAATTTTCTATTCCTTGCAGTAAACAAACCTTGTAAACAAGTTATTATTTTCTGCAGCAAGGCCCTAGAAGTGATTCCTATTTTGCTGGTAACAAAACGAGGCCCTTTGCTCTTATAAGAGTAGAATATTTTTTGTTTTGCTTCTCTCTATCTCGAGCTCCCCAATGTGGCTTGGGAGATTAGAGAGATTTTCACAAGACAAGGGTAAGGCTTGGGTGTTATTGCAGAGATGGATTTATATGAAATGGATTACACAGCCCTGATGACATCTCTTATTTTCTGTGTACATCAAGTTCTACTTGAGTAGTGGAGCACTAAAGTGTGGCAAATGACCGGGGATGATCTAAAATGAATCTCTGCCAAGCGCTGGAATGCTCAGAGTGAAGGAAGATCACAAAATGATTTGAAAGCCTCAAATCAATGGCTGAACTAAAGATGTGATGCTTTGCAATGAAGCAAATAATCAGCTTGATGATAGGACCGTGTAGCTCTATCTCCATCTCTTCACCATATTATTGTAGCAGCGGTTCTTTTTATCCCTAACAGACTTTGGAAACATAATATATTCAGAAACTGATCTCTTCTTTAAAGAGGAGAGAAGGGTGGCTGGGTTGAGGCATGATTTGTTCTTTAGTGACTGAATCTGTGGGCTTTCTGCTGTGCTCCTTCATATAAAGGTGTTGCACCTGCACTGGGGGCAGCCCCTGGGATCAATCCAGGCTGGAGATGAAGGGATGGAGCAGCCCTGGTAGAAGGACTTGGAGGTGCTGGGGGGCGAGAGCTGGACATGACCCAGCCCAGAAACCCCCCATGGGCAGCAGGGAAGGGGGGATTCTGCCCCTCTGCCCCGCTCAGGTGAGACCCCACCTGCAGAGCTGCCTCCAGCCCTGGGGCCCAGCACAGGAAGGCTGTGGAGCTGCTGGAGCGAGTCCAGAGGAGGCACCGGGATGATCGGAGGGATGGAGCAGCTCTGCTGGGAGGAAAGGCTGAGAGGATTGGGATTGTTCAGCCTGGAAAAGAGACGCTTTGGGGTGACCTACATGCCCCTCCCAGTACCTGAAGGGAACCTGCAAGAGAGCTGGAAAGGGACTTTGGAATAAGGCCTGGAGTGACAGGACAAGAGGGAATGGCTCCAAACTGACAGAGAACAGGTTTAAATTGGATATTAGGAAGGAATCCTTCCCTGTGAGGGTGGTGAGGCCCTGGCACAGGGTGCCCAGAGAAGCTGTGGCTGCCCCTGGATCCCTGGAAGTGTCCAAGGCCAGGTTGGACGGGGCTTGGAGCAGCTTGGGATAGTGGAAGGTGTCCCTGCCCATGGCAGGGGTTGGAACAGGATGATCTTTAAGGTCCTTTCCCACCCAAACCATTCTATGATAAGTTTTGATTCCATTTTTGGACAATTCAGGGCTGTGCTAAGAACTTTTGATGCTTTTATTCATCACATTTTTATTGCTCAAATCATTTATTTGGTAAGGGAAATTAGAAGGCATAAACAAATAGTTCAAGGAATCAGATTTTTGACCATAAACTTTGACTTCTTTTTCTCTTTCCTTGGGACAATTCAGCCAAGAATCATCAGGTGCCTACAGGACTCCTGAAGATGACTATTTAATGGATTAGGCAAGAAACAGATGCAATTTTAATCCCAATATTTTGCACTTAAGAACTGATTGTTCCTACTTTGTGAATAGCTCTTCTTTCCTGCAGGTCAGATCCATTTGTGGTGCAATATTGTTTTGGATGCCAGTCAGTTGTTCATGGAAAATGCTGCCTGTTGATCCCAGCCATGAGCATTCAATCAGCTGTGTTCCCAAATCCTCAAACATGAAAGGGAACAGATGTTTATTGGTTTCCCCTTCCTGAAATTTACGGTTTGTGACAGTTCTCTTTGATGTTTATGGAACGCAGGAATATGAATGACCCTGTAAATAGAAAAACTCAACTTTTGGGGATGTTGCTCTTTTGTTCTGCGTTTGTACCCAGAACCAAGCACAGTGGAATTCAAATCTGTGGCAAAGGCTTAATGTGCCGTGGGTTTGAAAATAGCGACACCGCTAATGATGGAAATCAGCTTTGGAGAGAAAATCTTTTACAGTCTGAGTTCAGCCTTGAATTCCCAAAGCCTCCCGCTCATCTTGTTTTTCCCAGCGCTCCACCTGTCTAAATATAATGGGATTGATTATTTATACAAAGCCAAGTAGACAGATTTTAGTTCATTTTCATGAATGAACTAATTTAGATTCTTGATCTAATCTATGGACTAGACTGGTCCTTGACCTGGTCTAGTGGAAGGGGAGTGGAATGAGATCAGCTTTAAGGTCCCTTCCAACCCAAACCATTCTGGGGTTCTGCGATGTCTCCATTATCAAAGACCAAATACATTTTTTAGGATGGAATTCTTCAGGAGTAAGACATTGAACTGTTTTTTGGATGAATCCTCTATTTATTGTTAGATATTTTTGATTCCTATTCTCTCATGCCTGATCTTCAGAGAATCACAGAATATCCTGAGTGGGAACAGACCCACAAGGATCATCCAGTCCAACTCCTGGCCGTGCACAGACACCATGACAATCCCACCCTGTGCATCCCTGAGAGCGTTGTCCAAACACTCCTGGAGCTCTGGCAGCCTTGGGGCTGTGCCCATTCCCTTGACTCATCCCAAGTTTTGCTGAAGAATACAAACCAAGGAAAATATGGAAAGGAAAAAATTAGAAAATACAGAGTTTTATCAAGTGGTGTTTCTCTTACTCAATAGACACGGAATCAGAGAATCATTAAGGGTGGAAAAGACCCAGCCATCGAGTCCAACCTTTGAAAGGCACAGTCAAGGCATGAAAAGGAGATTTTTTTAACAAAGATCTGATAGTTGGGATCCTTTGGTATTTTTCCAGAAAGGCTTCTTTATTTAGCTTTGGGACCACTCATACCTTGATTGTGGAGAATTTAAAGTAATATTTAATGTATTGTAATTTATGTGAGGCTTGATTATTTGCAGTAATTAGAAACAAAGTCTTTATCTCAAGACTATGGAGAAAGAGGAAAGAGCTGACGAGGTTCTTGGCTTTCTTCACTCTCACAAGTTCTGCTTCTTTTCTTGAGAATTGGATATTGAGATCCTGATTATTCAGATCCAAAGTGAACTTCTGGAAGGTCCAGGTGCTGCTCATGGGTGGAACTTAAGGTGCACCATTGTCCTCCTGGCTCTGCCAGGTGTGGGGACATGTCATGGGCACAGGGACGTTCTGGTGAGCTCTCCAAGGTCACAAAGTTTGGCCTCTGCTGCTTTTCCATATGTGTGATGAGAACCTTGCAGGTCACCAGAAATGGTTTTTTGGCTGGGTTGTATCTTCCAGTTTCTGGGAATTAGAGGCAAGTTTTCCAACAGAGAATTTTGATGATGGAATTTTATTGTGTGGAGTCACCAGACAGCAGCTCTGTTGATCTTCAGGACAAAACTGGTTTAAATATTCCTGCTTTTTGGGTGGGAAAGGATATGGAGGCAGTGAACAAGGCCACCCTGGGTGGGAAGCGTTGGGATTCACTGACTTGGGTCTGTCCCTGCTCTCTGCTGGTTAAGCTCAAAATTGCATTGAAACAGGAATGTGTGAAACCTCTCATGTTCCGCTTGGGAAGTTCAGAGCAACTGTGCTTTGTGCCTTATTAACATTCTGGATATTGGCTTCAGCTTTGTTTGAATCCTGTTGAGTTTGTATTATTTATAACTTGTAACATGCTTTAGGATGGGTTTGATAAACACATTTTGCAGTCGTTTTCTGTATCTCCCCATTGCTTTTCCCAGTTTGAGTGCTGTTGTCTTCGAGGGTTTTTTTCCAAAGTCATCCTTCTGACACGTTTCCCGTGCTGAAAACATGGCAGTTTTTCTCTTGACAGTAAAATATTCCTTCCCTCTGATGATAATCTGCTTTTCCTTTTGCAATAATCTGTTGTGCAGCTTTTATCCAAACATCCATCCGTACACAAACACGTGCCCACGCCCGCGTCCAACGTCAGCAGCCACAGACAGGAACCAATTTCCTGGGCATTTGTTAATTTGAATGAACATGAGGCTTCTGCTTCTCCTATGGAAAAAAAAAAAGAAGCAAACCCAACAGTTTCCCTGGGAATTCATGCAGTGTGAACAGAACACGTCTTGGCAAAACGGTGAGCCAAGAAATTCCTCTTTAGTTGCTCTGTTAGGCAAACTGCATTTTAAATTTCTTGCCCAGGGCTTTGTTTGACTTGCCCCAGGCAAGCTGTTCAACATATTTATCAACCCTGTTGGAGCATTAGAGCCAACGCTCATCGAGGAAGATCATCCTCTTAATGCCATCTGTCATCAGCAGTTTTATTTCTTTCAGCTCAACTCGTTCTCTGTTTCACCGCTTTTTTCCTCTATTCCTCCCAACCATTTCTTAGCTGATTGTTTCCCAGTGATCTCAAATATTCTGTGACTGCTCAGATATTCTGGGGCTGCTGGATGTTAAACCCCTGAGGGTATCAATGGTACAATTTTGTTTTAAATCCTGATTGATAACATTAATCCTATATGGATCCAGATGGCTGCCAAAGCACCCTACGTATCACGGTGCTGTGCAAAAGATGAGAGTGCATTTCAATCTGACTCTGGAATTCTTTCCAGATCCTTGACAAGAACTTGAAAAAATTCAGAACAAAGGCTCTGGGGTAGTTTTGGCTTGAGGACATGGCTTTGATCATTTTAGATTTTCAAGCACTTATTAAGAGTTGTGTAAGTGCACAGACAGTATCAAAGTGTTCAGCAAGGCTGTATCTGCTCACTTCCCAAGGGATTTGAGATCCAGTTTGCTCCTGGATTTATGTCCACAATCATGGTGGAGCCAAGGGGACTGACTGGAGTATTTGCCTGTAGAGAACGAAAGTTAATCTTTTGGGAGTCTGGTGCTACAGAGTTACATAAAGTCAAGAAAAATTACTGTAGCCAGGTGAACATCCACTGTGTGTAGACTGAGTATGCTGGGTGTTCTCCAGGGTTCCCAGGACATTTTTGTCTGATTATCCAAACAGGGAGATCATGGACTCACAGAGTGGTTTGAGTGGGAAGAGACCTTAGAACTCATCCAGTCCCACCTCCTGCCATGGGCAGGGACACCTTCCACTAGCCCACCTTGCTCCAAGCCCTGTCCAGCCTGGCCTTGGACACTTCCAGGGATGCAGGGGCAGCCACAGCTTCTCTGGGCCCCCTGTGCCAGGGCCTCCCCATCCTCACAGGGAACAATTCCTTCCCAATATCCCATCTCTCCCTGCCCTCTGGCAGTGGGAAGCCATTCCCCTTGTCCTGTCCCTCCATCCCTTGTCCCAAGTCCCTCTCCAGCTCTCCTGGAGCCCCTTTAGGCCCTGGAAGGGGCTCTGAGGTCTCCCTGGATCCTTCTCTTCTCCAGGTGAACACCCCCAGCTCTCCCAGCCTGGCTCCAGAGCAGAGGGGCTCCAGCCCTTGAAGCACCTCCGTGGATTCCTCTGGACTCTCCCCAACAGGTCTTCCACAGAGATCTGCAGGTTCCCATTACAGCTTCCTTGTCACTTACTTGCCCATCTTTTTTGGGGAGGCAACGCAATGGTGCCCACCAAGGTCTCATCCTGACCTTCTATGGTGAAGCCAAGGTCCCCTCTTCAGCCTGGGAAGTTCTAAGAATTAATGGTCTCCACAATTTCAGAGCACAGAGCATCAATATCCCTTTGGCTCCACGCTCAGAAATATCAGTACTTGGACTGACTTCAATCAGTCAGCTGTACCAACTGCTCTCCACATTTTTTTAAGGAGGAAAATGCCAATCACACTCGGCATTTGGCTGAAATGTATGGAATGAGCATTATTCTATAGGGATGGAGCTTGCTGAGGCTCAGTTTATTCCTTCCAACTGGGGGGGGGGGGGGGGGGGGGAAGGGAAAAAAAAAAAAAAAAATCTTTTCAGTTCAAAGCAGCTGAGCATTTTCTTCTCCAGATTTTATAGAGGGAACAAAATCAATCGCATTCAAAATCTGGGCCAAGTCCTGTGCTGGCCAAGGGAAGCAGGATCCTGGCAGCTGTGCCTCCAGCTCCCGGAGATGCTGGCTCGGGCAGGAAGCTCTGAGGTAGCCGGTGGGATGTGCTCTTGGCTGTCCTTTGCTGCCTCAGTGTATAGGAGCAGCCTGTGGCTGGATCCTGTGGCATCGGAGCAGCTGGCACAGCCACTGCTCCCAGGGATTCAGAGCAGAGCCTGGCACGAGAGGCTCCTCTGTCTGGAAAGATCCTGT
>VZTD01001386.1:916654-978835 GCA_013397725.1 Rhagologus leucostigma | reverse complement strand
CACCCCCCCAGCTGGTGGAATATATCCCGAAATCCTGCTAACAGAAGGAGGAGCAGGATCCGTGTCCTTTGCAGTTCATCTTCCGCAGCGAAGCATTGCTGGCATGGGAACAGCTCCTTAATCTGCTGCATGGAAAAGCGCCTCGGAGTGTGGGTGTAGGGATGGCAGGCGGCGGGCCAGGAGAGGCTTGGCATGCCAAGGAAATAATGCATTCATTCTTCAAAATCTGACAAAAAAAAGGAGTCTTCTGGATGTCCTGTTGGACTGGTGGGAAGGCAGGGAGAGGGAAGGCTTGGAAATAAAGCTGGCAGGAGGGAAAGGTCAGTGGGGAGTCAGGTGTGTCTGCACCTGATGCCATTAGAGAAGGATATTCCACAAAGATAAAGGACAAAAGGCATTAAAAATATTCCACAAGTGAAAACCTTGTAGATGTGTACATTATAAAGAATGAAAACTGGCCAGCGTAGAACACAATGCACCCGCTGCGAGTTTCTTTAAATAAATGGAATAAATGGGAGGCTGAGAGTCCCCAAAGCTTCCACGGAGCTCCGAAGTTAATGGATGTTAATTAGCACAGAATGGGTGCAGCTTATGAGGCTGGAGTTTGGATCAGGAATACCCTTCTGATGCAAATTTACTGCTTGTGCTCATTTGCATAATGGAATCATAAATAGGAATTTACATCAGGGAATCTTTGTGGAGACCGAGGATCATTCAAAGATATGATAGGAACAGGCACTGGAAAGGGGATCAGAACAAAGGTGAGGAAAGGTTTCCTTTGGAGATCGTGGAGTTCCTCGTGGGATTGGGGGAAAATGTCTGGAATGTTGAATAATTTTCAAATAAGTTTTCCAATCTGTTTTTTGGTGCTCTGTGATGGCTACTGCACAGGAAATAAAGGAATTAACAATATTACAAGCCATGGACATGATTATGAGGATAGATAACTTTGGAATTAGCAGTTTTGCCTGGGATTCATATCTGCAGCACCAAGTCCTACTGAGCTTGTCGGGTTGGTCATTTTTTATGGGTGTGGAAGAGAAAGAAGCAACTTTCAGACATAAATTGCTGTATTTTGGGAGACTGGATTCAACTGCAGATTGAGAGACTCCCAGGGTTTTGTACTGTCTGTGTCTGGGGTAGGGAGTGGTTTCTCCTGCCTTAAAATATGCAAATGGGTTGCTCTGGTGAGACCCACCTGGACCTCTGGGATCCCCAACATCAGGAGGACATGGAGCTGTTGGAGAGAGTCCAGAGGAGGCCACGGAGCTGCTCCAAGGGCTGGAGCCCCTCTGCTCTGGAGCCAGGCTGGGAGAGCTGGGGGGGTTCACCTGGAGAGGAGAAGGCTCCAGGGAGACCTCAGAGCCCCTTCCAGGGCCTAAAGGGGCTCCAGGAGAGCTGGAGAGGGACTTGGGACAAGTCATGGAGGGACAGGACACAGGGAATGGCTTCAAACTGAAAAAGTGGAGATTTGGATGGGATATAGGGAAGGAATGTGAGGGTGGTGAGGCCCTGGCACAGGTTTCTCAGAGAAGCTGTGGCTCCTCCTGGATCCCTGGAAGTGTCCAAGGCCAGGTTGGACGGGGCTTGGAGCAAGCTGGGCTAGTGGAAAGTGCCCCTGCCCATGGCAGGGTGTGGGACTGGGATGATCTTTAAGGTCTCATCCAACCCAAACCATTCCATGATTCCCCGAGTTCCATTTGCCATGTCCAGGAGCGTTTTCCCTGCCCTTTCACGTGTCTCTCCCGAATTCTCTGTCATTTATGTCAGCCTTGTAGCACACAAATGTCCTGAATATCCTCAGACATCTCAAATGATCCCGAATGTCTCCATTTAGGCAAATAAATGAATGCCTGGATGTTGGAGCTCCTGTGCAGCCATTGGAGACCTGGTCCGTGTGGTTAATCCGTAAAGCTGCTCATCCCTGCGAACACCTGAAGTTCCATTCTGCTCTGTTTGTCTTGGAATATTTCAAAATTCTTTAAAACAGGGTGCTTATCTCTCTTATCAAAGTAGCACTTTGCTTTCATTGTTTTAGAAGAATATTTCAGCTTATGCTATTTATTAGGAATATGCAAATTACTGGGTTGCCTATGGAAACACAGGGTCCTTGGTGACAAAAAGCCTTGTTCAGAGGATCTATTAGGAGTATGGATCCATAAAGAGAATAGATGGAGAAAATGGATGTGGATGCTGGAAAGGAATATAGATTCTGTGATTTATTCCCCAATTGTTTGATTAATATTTTTCATAGGGATACTTGAACGTTTCAAGATTCCTGTTTGAATCTGTTTGGGTTTGAAGTTCAAAACCAGAAAAAAAAAATCTTAAAATACCTTTTTAAATTCCAATTAAGAGCCAGTCAAAACCCATCACTAAAAGAATAGTTTTTGTTTTGCAAATTAGCAATTAAAAAGTGACAAATATCTGCAGTGCTTAAACACTCCTCTGCAATACCCATTATGTTCAAATAAGACTTTTTTTTCTGGGAGTGTGAGTGTGTTTCCCTGCATTTCCTTTTTTTTCTTCCTCTTAGGAATGCCTCCGGAAGCTCCCTCTGTAACTCCAAAGCTGCACTCACTTCCCCAGTTCTGGGGATTATGCAAATCACTTCATGAATAGTTTAAAATCACATTCATGTTTTCCAGTTTCAAATTATAATATGGGTGGCTTATTTTGCTTTTATGGTTCTTTTCCTCCTTTTTTTTACTATTTTGTTTCCCCATCTGAGTTTTTTTTAAATTATTTAAATTTATTATTTAAATTATTTATTTCTTCAGTTTCCTTACTAAAGTAATAATAATTAAGGGCAGTAAACTTTTTTTTTTTTGCACTACAAGACCATGTGAAATCTTGAACTGAACTTATTTCCCTGTTTTGGTAATAATTGTCCATGTTAACCATGGCTTGAGGCAGCCAATGCTCTGGAAAACAGGCACTCCATGAGCTCACGTGTCTAATTCCGGAATATTATGTGGGATTTTATTGTTAATATTTCTCTCCTTATGACAATTTCTCTGTCGAACGTGGCACCACTTTAGCAGAATAACAAACATCAGCTGAATGGATTAGTGCTGGGGAAAGCAATTTAGTGCTGGATTGTTGTAAATGATGTCTCTTTACCAGCAGGTTGTTTTATTATGACAAAGATTTCAATTTTATCTGTTCTCGGGGATGGGAGGATTTATTGTTTGTGTGAGGTGGCAGCGCACTTGAGAAATGATGAGAGCGGTTCTCCAGGAGAATAAAATCCCTCTCTCTCCGGGAAAGGGCAGCACAATGAAGTCAGGCATCAGCTGGAAGAGGGAAAAATGGAAGAATCCCTGATGGGGACACAGGTCACTGGTCAAATCCACGGAGTCACAGAATAGTTTAGGTTGGAAAAGCCCTCCGAGATCAAGTCCAACCATCCCCCCCACACTGCCATGGCCGCCACTGAGCCATGTCCCCAAGTGCCACATCCTCATGGCTTTTAAATCCCTCCAGGGATGGGGACTCCAGAGGTCACAGAGGATTACCAGTGAGAGAATCCCAAATAATAGTTATTGATCAGGTCAGTGACCACTGCCCTGATGATCAGGGATTTCAGCAGCACCATTAAAGATCTACTGAGCACTAAAATCCTTGAAATAAAACACTGAGAATGAGCATTTCTACTTTGTATTGGAAGTTGGGCCTGTGTCTGAACTCGAACGTGAGTTTGGGTTGTTTCCTTAATCTTGGGTTGCTCATTCGCGCTCAGGTGCACGTCTAGGAATGTGATGTGGGAAAAAATGTGGGTCTGTCCTATTCCTTGGCATGGATGAAGTTGCTCTTTGGCCACCCCTCAGTGTGTTTGTCCAGCCAGTGGTAGTTTGATAAATTGGCTCCAGAGTCCTTCTTGTGAGAGCCTCAGCCTCAGCTGAGGGCACAGCTGGGATTTTAAACAGCTGGAGCTCAAACTTCCCGTGGAATATTAAGTATGCACAGCACTGAAGTATTAGGGTTGGGCAGAAGTTTGTTTTCCGTGCTTCTCATGCAGATCTGGGCTTGGGATCCAAGAAAGAATCCCCAAAACAAATCACCCTTGGAAGCAGTTTCATTCAGCCTCAGTGTGCCCAGTTCCATGGGAGTTCCAATGGCCCCTCTGCTCTGGAGCCAGGCTGGGGGAGTTCACCTGGAGAAGAGAAGGATCCAGGAGGCCTTAGAGCCTCTTCCAGTGCCTGAAGGGGCTCCAGGAGAGCTGGAGAGGGACTTGGGACAAGGGATGGAGGGACAGGACACAGGGAATGGCTTCCCACTGCCGGAGGGCAGGGATAGATGGGATATTGAGAAGGAATTCCTGGCTGTGAGGGTGGTGAGGCCCTGGGACAGGGTGCCCAGAGAAGCTGTGGCTGCCCCTGGATCCCTGAAGTGTCCAAGGCCAGGTTGGATGGGGCTTGGAGCCACCAGCCTGATTTAGGTGAGGAACCCAAGCCTAACAGCTCTGGCTATCTCTGTAATCAAGGGACAATAACTGCAATTTCATCATCAATTTTTATCTTCTGCAGGAGTTGTCCTCCAGAGGTTCCTGCCTCTTTCCAGGATCTCTAGGTGCAGTTTCCTTGGCTCTTAATTCGTGCAGCTTGCTTAAGCACCTGAATTAGAGGTAGAAATCCCAGTTCTGTACTTTTTGGTGCAATAAAACTTAAATTTGAAGTTAATCTCTGGAGGTTCAGAGAAAGAACATTGTGAACCATCAAGGTTGGAGGAGGGGCTGCTCTGTTCTTCTGGTTGTACTTTGAAGGATCAGTTCTGTGACTTTTTAACCTGAGATATCTGCAGTGTTACCAGGAGAAAACTCCTCATGGATCACTGATTTCTGAGTGTATTTAATTTTTAGTTTATTTTTACTGCCTTTATTTCAACTGTTTTAGAAAGGGAATAATAACAGGAAGTTATCATTGAAAAGGAAAATTCGTTGCTCCAGTTTGACAATACTGGAGTCTCCGTGACACTCTAAACAAATAACCTAATAAATAGTCCCTTAAACATTTATTTAACGAAGCCATCAGACAATTGTCAGTGTTGGTGGTGTTTGCTCCTCAATTCCTTTAACCACGACAGTTTTTAATTTACACCCTTAAACAGTCTAATGTCCTTTGATAATTGGCAGTGGGGGCGAATGGCTACAAAAATCTTGTCTGAACATCAAATATCTCTGTGCATAAATTGTTAAACTGAAGCATTTTTCTCTTTATATAACATATAATATAATCCATTATTGCTGCCACCTCTGCCTGAAAGCAGAAAATTAAATAACTGTTTGCCATTAATACAAATTATTGTGTTTTGACAGCTTCCTAATCAGCTCAGGTAAAAATGGCGCTGCACAAACAGCACAATTGCCTTGTAAGGAACTTTTTTTTGGTGTGTGCGTGAGAATTCTCCTTGTTTGGGTCTTTGAACCCTTCCAAGGTTTGTCCTCTGTGATAAATTGATATTCAGAAGCATAAATCAAGCTGTGTTTGAGTCGTGCTCTGATGCAGAATGGATTTCTCTTTATAGTTACCCTATAAATAAACTTGGAAAACACTTGACCAGCAGGTGCTGCCTATAGATGTTCCTTCCACTATGTCCTGCAGCAATTAATATGCAAATGAGTGATTGAGTATTGGCAGATTTTGACCTCACAATGTGTATTTTGTGCCCTCTTCAGGTATGGGCTGTTTCTGGGGAGCCGAGAGGAAGTTCTGGAGGCAGAAGGGAGTCTACTCCACTCAAGTGGGTTACGCAGGAGGACATACCCCAAATCCTACCTACAAAGAGGTGTGCTCCGGTGAGTCTTTCCCCTTTGGTTTTTAAGGATTGGGAATGGAATCCTGAATTATGAATGACAACGAAGAGTTAAATGAGTGACTGCAGTGACTGAGGAGATTTGAGGTTGGCTTTACATCCCAAACTGTACTGAAGTCTATGGATGCCCATCCCATTGCTGTGTCCTAATAATTAATGAATCAATGTATGAACAAATATTCTGTTCTGATTAATAATTTGTTAATTGTTCCCAGTTTAGTGCACAGCATCCTGTCATTTCCAGGCTGAACCCTTGCATTTATTTTTGATTCCACAGTACAAAAACCCAACACGGTTTCTTTCTGTGATCTGAACCACAGAACCCCTGGCAGCCAACTAATGCTGCTGGTGGAGTAAATCCTGGCTTTCCTGGACTCATTTTGAAGCTTTCCTTTGGTTTATTTTCTTGTTAACACTTTTTATGCCAAATGCTGACACTGGGGCTTGTTTTTAGTGACAAACTCTCACATGGGCTTTGTGGAAAGAGTGTGAAAAGCGACGTGAACAAATAATGGACACTTGAGGCACTGTGCAGCGGTGCTGCAAGGCAGCCAAAAAGGCAGAAACTTGCTGGAAATTGTGAAAAATGGGAAAAGGGATGGTTTAAGGTGGAACAGAACAGAATGGATTAGAATGGCGTCAAATGGAATGGAATGGAATGGAATGGAATGGAATGGAATGGAATGGAATGGAATGGAAATAGAAATAAAAATGGAAATGAGAAGAGAAGGGAAGGGAAAGGGAAAGGGAAAGGGAAAGGGAAAGGGAAAGGGAAAGGGAAAAGGAAAGGGAAAGGGAAAAGGAAAGGGAAAGGAAATTAAATTGGAATGGAATGGAATGGAAAATTCTTTTTCCATTTTATGATGGAAGGGAAGGAAAAGGAGGGAAGGGAAGGCAAGGCAAGGCAAGGCAAGGCAAGGCAAAGCAAGGCAAGGGAAAATAAAATTGAATAGAATGGAACGTAACGGAATGGAATGGAATGGAAAATTCTTCTTCCATTTTCTGGTGGCAGTCATACAGAGGACGATCTGAAAAGGCCTTCTGGAGGCTGTGCAGGATTTGGGGCTATTTTCAGTGTGTTCCCCTAATACATAAATACACCATTTCTGGCCAGCATTAGACAACCCAGGATGTTCATTCAGTACCAAACATCTTTTCATATTTTGCTTACAGATGTTCAGAACAATTCTGTTGCTCTGTATATTCATAAGCTTTTAGAAATCTGCATAACTCAAGTGGCACTGAAATCAGAAGGGAAGAACTCTGCTGTTGTTATTCATAAACTGGGGATGTACAATTACCATATAAAATACGCAGCTAACGATGATTTTCTTAAAAACAGGGTCGTTTATAGGCTTGTGGTTCAGGCTGTTCACATCTGAGCAGGTCATCTGGGTTTGCTTGCAGTTGTGTTCTTTGTTTATCTTCTGTGACTGGAATGTAAGGAAAAATAAAACATGTCTGGTTATTATATGATATTAGTTAGAAGGCTGAGATTTAGTGGGTTAAACCAATTTATAATCTTGTCAGTTCTCATCTTTCTGAAACATTTTCTCTTGTGCACAAATCACAATTCTTAATAATTAACAATTCAATAGAAAATTGTGCCACATAGACTTTGTTTCTGCTCTGAGTTATGTAAAATATTTGGCTGTGAAGTTGTTTCACATCTCCTAAGCAGCAAATCCATGTTTTTCTGGGGAATAGTAGTGCTTCTTGCATAAGAATTCGACTTTTGACTGATTCTTCCATTTAGGATTTCCAGTTCTCCTTAAATTGTCTTGGATTCCAAAGGTCATCCAGAAGGCTTCTAAATAGCTGATGGAAGAGAGTGGAGAAAGGGAAAATTAATTTCTCACTCTGTTACCTTCTGTTCCTGTGGTCAGCTGGTGATTTCCCAAGTTAATTCCGTAAGCCCAGAGCAGGGTGGTGGTTGGGATGTTGTTATTTAAAGGTGGAAAGGTGTGGGGAGGGTTTGGTTGGGTGATGTGGGATTCATTTCACATATTTGTGCGTAAACTGTTGATCATTAAAGGCAACAGTGGAAAATCTGATTGGCATTTTTCAGGAGCTGATAACGGCAATAGAGAAAAAAATGTAATATAGGAAAGTTCTTGGCTTCTCAGATTTGCCCTTCCCTAAAAATACAGAAGAATGTTCTGTGACAAACTACCAGCATGTTCACGGAATCCTGGAATCTTGGAATGATTTTGGGTGGGAAGAGACCTTGAAGCTCATCCAGTCCTGCCCTCTGCCATGGGCAGGGACACCTTCCACTAGCCCAGGTGTTCCAAGCCCCATCCAACCTGGCCTTGGACACTTCAGGGATCCAGGGGCAGCCACAGCTTCTCTGGGCCCCCTGTGCCAGGGCCTCACCACCCTCACAGCCAGGAATTTCTTCCCAATATCCCATCTATCCCTGCCCTCTGGCAGTGGGAAGCCTTTTCCTGTGTCCTGTCCCTCCATGCCTTGTCCCAGGTCCCTCTCCAGCTCTCCTGGAGCCCCTTTAGGCCCTGGAAGGGGCTCTGAGGTCTCCCTAGAGCCTTCCCTTCTCCAGGTGAACCCCCCCAGCCCTCCCAGCCTGGCTCCAGAGCAGAGGGGCTCCAGCCCTTGGATGAATTTGGTGACTCTCCTGATGTTCAGACATGGCCTCGTATTCCTTGGAGAACCCTTCTGCTGGACACCACAACATTCTTCCAATGTAGCTCTGGTTCTCCAAAGTGTTTAAATGAATAATTAAACTACAAATATTCCCTTCACTTTGTGTAGCTTGTAAAGGGATCTGAAGGTTTCCATGAACAGGAACTAAGTCCACAAGATTAAAGTGTCCGAGCAGTAATGAGAGTGGCTCAGAACATTTTCTTTTGTTATTAAATTGCTGTCAAGAGAATAGATTCCTGTTGTGCCTTTGTCTGGTCTTTTTTTTTTTCTCCTTATAAGAACAGGATATAAGAATTTTAATGACTGTGAAGAATCTCAGTGTTCAGCATGCCCTTGATCTGTGCCTTGATAGGATTGGCCGATTGCTCCACCTCTCCCCTTTTTTTCCCCCCAGTTCACCTGTGAGGAAGGAAGGAAAGGTCAGCCAAAGTGCAAAATTCTGCATCAGTCAAAGTTAATGTCATGAACTGTGGGAATTAGTGTTTTGTGTGTTTTTTGTAGCAATTGAAGAACACGATTTTGTAGAAAATCTGTAATTTTTGTTAACTAGAACAGTTGGGATAAGCTGAGTGTCTGCAATCATGAGATTATTGTCCTAGGATCCTCCTGGATGTGCAGACAAAACCTTGATATGACCCTAGAAACTATAATTTGTCCTCCATGCAATTGCTAAGTCATGAAATAAAATGAATGTAGCAATTTCACTTCAAAAAATCATTTGGAAAGGTGATGGCAGATGCTGCTGCAAGGATAAAACCTTGGCAACAAGAACCCAACAGATGCACTGAATTTCACTTACCTGCTCCTCTGCAGCTCTACCTCCCAATTTTCAATGCTGGCACTACTGACATGTTCTTTTTCAACAGAGAAGTTGACCAAGAAAACTTTATTACACCTTAAAATCCAGGATGCAGAAATGTGGTCTGTAGAGTCATCATTTAAAAATGAAAGGCAGAATAAATATTTATTTTTTATGGTAAATAAATGGTAAATAAATTTGCCATTGCCTGAAAAACAAAAAGCTCCTTGTCCTCAAGGGATGGCAGCAGCTCTGCTGAGGGAGCTCTGCTCCATCTGTAATCAAGGTTGAGTTCACTTTTCCATCTCAGAATTTGACTTCTCAGGGTTAATGTCTTGTCTGGTTCAGGCTGGAAGAAACCAAAGTGATATTTATTGTTTAGATACCTGATTGTGCCTCGTGGCAAATTTAAAATCCTAATAGCCTCACTGCTGTCCTCTGCTCCTTTCATCTATTTATCTCAGCATTGCCCACAATCACAGGCTTGGGTTGTAGCAGCAGTATAAATACCAAATACATTATTTATTATTAACAACTTTATTTGAATTGTATTCCGCTGAGATGTGTTGTTTCCATCTTTCCCGTCTCCTGCTTTTATTAAAGATATATATAAGACGCAAATGTGGGAGCCCCAGAGGTTGAAAGAGCCATTACAGAGCAAGTCAAAGACAAAATCTTCTGACCTGGAGCCTTCAGGAAGCTCCCAAAGGAACTTCATTTTCACAGCACACTCGGTGCAGGACTGGGCTGTGATGTTCCCCGTGTCAATGGGCCTGAAAACAGAAGATGCAGCACAGAGCTGCTTCTTTTTAAGCATCAGAACATGGTGTATTTGTGAAAATGGTGTTGTAACAAAGCTCAGTGCTGTTGTTGTGGCCAGTGGGGGGGTTCCTACTTTTTGTTCTTTTTGGGTTTTTTTTCTGTGGAGACCTTGTAAAGAAAAAGTAAGCTACAAAGGCAGTTACTCAGTCTGTGCTCAAACTGTGCTCCCAGAATTAGTGGTTACTACAAGTGGTAGATATTGGGAATAAATCCTTCCCTGTGAGGGTGGTGAGGCCCTGGCATTGCCCAGAGAAGCTGTGGCTGCCCCTGGATCCCTGGAAGTGTCCAAGGCCAGGCTGGACAGGGCTTGGAGCAACCTGGGATAGTCCCCATGGCAGAGGAGGTAGAAAGGGATGAGTTTTAAGGTCTCTTCCAACCCAAACCACTGTCTGTGAAACCAGGGAGAAGCTGCAGCTCTTGGGAGACCATGACTCTGGAATTAAAGCAGGTGATAGAACATGTTTGTATTTTCCCTGCATTTCTTGTTTATTGTGGTTGTGCTCCTGTTCCTTTGCTGCTCCTGCTGCTCATTCTCCCAGGTGAAATCTTCCTTGCTTTCAGGCACAGCACTGAAATGCTCTGGTGTCAGTGTGGATATATCTGATAATGTATTTTTCCTGAAATTGGGAGAGCACTGCAATTACTCTGTGCAAACATCACCCCCTCTGACTCGCTTGTTTTGTGGAACATCTTCCTGTGCTGACATAGAAAAGTTTGGAAATTGAATCCTGTCTCAGCAAGGTGATTAAGATTTTGAATAATTCTGCGAGTGACCTGCACAGTTTCTAGATGTTGGATGAATAATAAAATTATCAAACCACAGGAGTTTAACTCGCTTCTGTTTGCTCAGCTGTGCCCGAGACTGTTGTAGTTCAGTTTTTAATAAGTAAATTATGATAGTGAAGCTGCAGACACTCACACTCTCACTTGAGCTTCCTCCAGGTGAGGAGAATTTGGTCCGTGAGGAAGACAAGAACTCAATCCAGTGAAAGGAAAGGCAAAATCTTTGGATCCTCATGGCTGTAGCGCACTGCAGCAACAACAGTCTAAAGGATACTTGGAGAAGGATTTTGGGGAAAGCCAGAGCTCAGGGGAGTTCTTGGATTTCCTCATGGATTTTTTGTGGGCTAAGGCTTGAGTACATCCATTGTGGGTGAATTCTTTTCAGAGAGACAAAAGAGACAAAAGCCTTTCAGAAGCTTTGGTGCACTAAAGAAAGGGCAGACTGTGAAGCTGGGATTAGAGAAGGTGTAGGATGGCACCTGCAAACTTCTGGGTGAAACATCGAAACCTATTGCGGGGTTGACTCCATCCCTTTGTACCTCTCAGGCTGGAAGCCCTGGGTGTAAACAGTGGAAAAGACTCATCCAATTTTTATTTGAATACCCAGAGCAATTGAAATTCCACCATTTCCATCCGTGGGCAACTTCCCCATGATAACTGTGTGCAAAACCCCTCTTAATTGATCTGTAGGACTCAGCTGTGTCTCTAACACATGGCAGAGATCTTTGCCTGCAGAGCCCCAGGGATAACCCACAAGCCAAGATACTTCTGACAAAAGATAACTGAGGTACCACTGAGGCTCCTGCTGGTTTTTGCTCATTTACATCAAAATCCTTTCCAAAAATTGTGTCTTCCTGTCTGGGACGTGGCTGCTCCTACAACAGGGGCAGGAAGGAGGGTGGATCACTCTTTCCCTGACCTCAGGATGTTTAATGGGATACCTTGGCCGTTGCTGGGATAACTGGGTCACTCAAAGGTTTATTTTACCCTTCACTTGGGAACCAAATACCCTTTTTATTTAAACTGCCTTTCTGGAAATTTCTGGGATATACCATCTCAGAAAAGGAATAAGAGAAAGGGAGGATGTTGGACTGTTTGGAATGTATCTGCCGTGCTGGTTCATGCCAAGGATGCAGCTGATCTGAGAATCTACTCCAGCAAAATTCAGCATGACTTGGGCTGGATGAGGCTTGGAACAACCTGGTCTAGGGAGTGGCATCCAGCCCATGGCAGGGCTTGGAACTGGATCAACGTTAAGGTCCCTTCCCACC
This sequence comes from Rhagologus leucostigma, assembly GCA_013397725.1. Taxonomy (NCBI): domain Eukaryota; kingdom Metazoa; phylum Chordata; class Aves; order Passeriformes; genus Rhagologus; species Rhagologus leucostigma. The sequence continues at coordinate 966,685 of VZTD01001386.1, read as the reverse complement.
CAAACCAGACCAAGTTCTGTCTTCATTTACCTCCCAGCTTCCAGATATTAATGATTTAGTCTTTAATCATCACTGATGACCTTTTCCGTATTCATTTGTTTATCCACCTCTTTAATATGATTTTATTCCTGGCATTCACAAATAGGAGGGGAAGTTGGGGGTTCATTAACTCCAGTGCTGAACCTGTGCAGGAAGTTTCAAAGAGAACTTGTTAAACGATATTTTGCTAAAGGTTAATTCATGGCAGCTACAAATCAGCGTGTCTGGGAATTAAGTATTTATTCTGAGGAGTAAGGAAAAATTTTGCTTTACTGATATTCTTCCCTTATTTATGAGTATTCCATAGTGCTGTGCTTTTGTACCATCAGTAGGGCTCAGAGTAACAGGTGAGCTGGGAAATGGTGAAAAAACAAGGTAATGGGGAAAAAAAAATGACAGATCTGACACAGGAGGTCTGAAAATATCAGTTATGCACAATGCTACTGTCAGGAGGTGTTTTTTCTTACCCAATAGTTCAAATAGTTGCTGTTATTCATCTACTCAGGATTAAAATTGTGACACGAACCATGGCCACCAGCACTAGAAAAGCTTGGTGTGTTTGTGAAAATGGCGTTATCAAAAAGCTCACTGTTGTGATGGTGGCCAGCAGGATTTTCTTACCTTTTTCAGCTTTTGTACTTTTTGTACTTTTTGTATTTTTGTACTTTTTGTACTTTTTGTACTTTTAGTACCTTTAGGTTTTGCTCTGGCGACACTTGTAAAGAGAAAAATAAGCTACAAAGCCACTGAGTCTACCAAGCTGTGTTCCTGGAATTAGGGAGGGACCTTAAGGTGATCTGGTTCCTGCAGTACTCAGAGCAAACCTGATTTCCATGTGGATGAGGTCACTTCAGTCTGGAGATGTGGACGAAGTGACCGGTCTGAGGTGTCTGACCTTAAACCTGTCCTTCCAAAGGAGGGGAAGCTGCCTGCCTTGGATAGAGCCCACTTGGAGCTCCCAAAAATCAGCAGAAGGGTTGTCCTGTTTGGCTTCTAAAGCAGCTTCTTTGTTAAAAACGAAAGGAATACGTAGAAGTACTGAAGGCAGCCCACAAGAAGGATGGAGAGGGAATTTTTGCACAAGCCTGGGGGGACAGGGCAAGGGGGAATGGATTTACACTGACAGAGAGTAGCTTTAAAGGGGATATTGGGAAGAAATTCTTCCCTGTGAGAATGGTGAGGGGCTGGGATGGAATTCCCAGAGAAGCTGTGGCTGCCCCTTCCCTGGCAGTGTCCAAGGCCAGGCTGGGTGGGGCTTGGAGCAACCTGGGATGGTGAAAAGTGTCCTTACCCATGGTAGGGGGGGGTGAGACTTTAAAGATGCCTTCCAACCCAAAAAATTCTAATTCCATGATTCCACATAGCCAGGACTACTCCTAGACTTGTACTTAGCAGGAAATATTTTGCTCTGAGAAGCTCGGTGGAATCTTAGCACTGCCCTGCTCTTGTTTTCAATCCTTCTGAGGTGTGTTATCTCTGCTGACATTCCCAACCATCCCTTTTAAACCCATGGACCCTGCGAATGCTCTGGCTGGGAAGAATCAAGAAGGAATCATGAGGTTTCTCTGCCTGGAGACATTTCTGTGCCTCTTACTGAGCCCAGAAAAGCACCGTGGCAGTGCAGCGTCTGTGTTCCCACACGTGCCCACAGTGCATCCACACACATCAAATGTTCCTGGGAAAACAAAGCCCAATCCCAACATTTGGCCAACTGGATTTTTTTGTCTGCTCCTTCCCCTCTTGGTTTAATTCAGTGTTTCCTTAGTCAAGTGATTGAATTAGAAGCTGTTTTTATTTTCTTTCTGAGGAATGAAGAATGTTAATTGTAGCTGAAATGCCTTCAAGTGATTCTCTCCTAATGTCACATTTCCATAAAGTCTAGGAAAGCTTTGCTTTCTGCTAAGGGAGTGCAGCAGCAGAACAAAAATCCTAGAAAAGTGGGTTTAGTGTTCTGAGTGCTGGACTTGGCGTGGACTGGGACCTTGGTGAGGAAAGCAGAGGAAAAAAAAGAAGGTCCTTTGCTCCCAAAGTGTTGTGTTAGACTAAGAGAAAAGACAGCAGATTGTGCAGACAGTTGGAGAAATCAAAGCTTAGGAGAATTTTAATGAATGTAAAAAGCCATAATCTCAGTGTGTGCAGAGATGTCACTGCCTGGGTCGGAGTAGAGAAGAAGAGAATGGAAAGCAGCTTTAATTCTGCTGTCCTTGGGTTCCCTGGCTGTTACTGAGGCTTAACTCGAGCATGACGTGGATGGGGAAGGTCCTTCTCCTCAGGAATCTTGTCAGCCAGGAAAAACAGAGCTGCATCCCTGTTGCTGGTACTTCATGGCCTCCATTCATTGAATCAGTAAAGTTGGGAAAGGTGGAAAGTTTGGAAAAAACTCTGAGGTCATCGAGTCCAACCATCAGCCAACCACAGTCACCACCAAACCATGTCCCCAGGTGCCACATCCACACGTTGTTTGGACACTTTCAGGGATGGTCACTCCACCCCTGCCCTGGGCAGCCTGAGCCAGTGTGTGACAACCCTTTCCATGAAGAAATTGTTCCTAATATCCAACCTAAACCTCCCCTGAGGCAGCTTGAGGCTCTTTTGTCTCATGCAGTGGTTTGTGATCTGGGAGAAGAGTCTGACACCACCTCCCTGCACCCTCCTGGCAGGGAGTTGTAGAAAGCAAAAAGGTGATCCATGACTTGGGATTAAGGAGATCCTGATTTATCCTGGCCACAATTTGCTTTATTCATCCTGAGAGGTGACAGGTACCATGGGCTAAACTGAAAGTTTGAATTATCATCGACTGTCATAATTACACATTGTTTACTTCTTTTTTTTCCCATTTTTTTTTCTCACTTACCTCTTTTTTCTTTTTTTTGTGTGTTATAATGGTTTAGATTTTTTTGAAAAGGACCCAGGGTTTAATCATGTCATTCCCTGTGCTGAATGCTGTGAAAATTCTTTGTTCCAAGTCAAATGGAACACCATTATAGCACTCTTATCATCTGCTAAAAAAGTAATAAATTGGGTCAAACTGATCCTAGGCATAATTCCGCTGATGTTAATGGTGTTACATCAGGAAGAAATTTCTCTCAGCCTGTTAATATGATGATAAGATAAAAATGTGGCTACCAAGGAGCAAACAAACCTTGGAAAAAGAAGTTCCGCTCGCACTGATCCTGCTCTGTTTCTGCAATGTTTTGAAGGTACAAAGCATTGCAAGAGCACTAAATATTGACATTATTACTATTATTATTTTCTGAATGGGTATGGTGAGGGAGATGGTCAGGTTTCTATTCCATCCTCCTCCTTTGAATTTTTGGCTCCAGCAGAACTGACCCTGAACCAGTGGTAGGTGCAGATGGGACCATTATTTTTTGCCGCTCCATTTATTTTGTTTTAACAAATGGTTTCATTTGCTCTCCTGCCTCGCTGCTCTGTGTTCGGGGCCAGTTCAGCCCTTCTGCAGGTGTTCAGAGGTGTTCAAAGACAGGAGCAATGTGTAATGAGCTCTTCCCTCGTGTCCCAGCTGCCTTTGTGAGCCGGTCAGAAGTCTTTAGGTGAAGCTAAAATTAAATGGAAAAGTATAGGCTGGGATCTGGTCTTTAGTCTGAGCAGAATTTAGGCTGGAAAGCACAAAGAAAGGAGGATCCAGTTTGCATTAAGTAGGTCGGATTTTGGGTGGAGAGGGGACCTTCTGAATGGGCAGCAATGCATAATCCAGAGCAGAAAATGGAACCCATATCCAAATAACCCAAATAATCCATAATGTGGAAATGATGAGATGAGATTCTTGCACAGGGAAAAACAGAGATTTGGCTTCCCACAGTGTACCTGGCATGAAGCTGCTGCAAGGTGCATCAGCCCAGATGTCAACCCTGAGAATGAATTCTAGGACCTTTCCTTTCTGCCTCCTCTTCTCCTCCCTGCCCAGATTGCCCCAAGCAGTAGAAGAAAACAACCTTCCCACCTGGCTCCTGGTGTCCAGGGAAGGGAACGGAGCTGGGGAAGGGGCTGGAGCCCCAGGAGCGGCGGAGGGAGCTGGGAAAGGGGCTCAGCCTGGAGAAAAGGAGGCTCAGGGGGGACCTTGTGGCTCTGCACAGCTCCCTGACAGGAGGGGGCAGCCGGGGGGGGGTCGGGCTCTGCTCGCAGGGAACAGGGACAGGATGAGAGGAAACGGCCTCAAAATGCACCAGGGCAGGTTCTGGTTGGGTATCAGGAAAAATTCTTCATGGAAAGGGTGGTCAGGCATTGGAACAGCTGCCCAGGGCAGTGCTGGAGTCCCCACGCCTGGAGAGATTTAAAAGCCGTGTGGATGTGGTGCCTGGGGACGCGGGTCAGTGGTGGCCTTGGCACTGCTGGGGAACAGTTGGACTTGATGATCTCAGAGGGGCTTTTCCAACCCTGATAGTTTTATAATTTTATAACCTCACATTTGTGTCTCAGCAATGGCCTGGCTTTATCAGGACATGTAAGGAATTTCCTTCCTGAGCATTTTCTCTAAACCTGGAGTTAGGAGGCTTTCTATAGAATTGTCTCTTACTTTGAGAGTCCTTTGGGATCCAGACTCCAAACTCCCTGGGCAGCTGTTTGAACCAAGGGTTGTCACACCAAAACTGGGCAATATTTTGCTACCAGCTCCCACAGTTCCAGATCTAATTAACTAGGAAGATCAAAATACTTTTCCTAGTCTCTCCCAAAAATTCACACAGTCCAACCCAAAGCCTCCAAAGATTAGCAGCATCTTTCATACAGCAGTTGGGATTTATGGAACTTTGCATGATAAAGAGAATCATTTCTATGGCCTGCTTGAGGGATGACTATTTCAGGCAGCTCTGGAAAATAAAATAATGAATTAAAACTGGCACAGCTTTGCAGCAGAACTGCATTTGTTGCTCCTGCTTTTCTGCCAGGCGGTTTTGATCCACCAAAGTGCAGGAATAAACAGTGTTAGAGCAGATACGGAAGGCAAATCCTGCAGACCAACTGAGTGGAAAGCCAAGTGTCTCCCTGCATATTCATCTGTTTATCGCCTCTGATTCTCCTCTAATTCCTTTATTTCCCACATGATAATAGACTTTTCTCCATGCACACCCATTGTTCCCATGAAATACAATTTGTCTGCACACGAGATGTTCATATAACGTGTGAGGGCAGAATTCATCAAAACAATTGAGCTGCGAGCAGGGATCTCACTGAGTTGCTTTTTGCCTCCTTTATTCCCATCTTTTCTGTATTTGAATTGTTAAACAGGAGCTCTGCTGCAGTGTCAAAGAGTGCCTTACAGAAGCTGTTGCCATAGAATTACACCTAGAAATGAGTTCTTTTTAAATCACTGGCACAAGTGGTTATTTATTTGTACTCAAGCCTATTTAACAGCTCTTCATTACAAGAATGGCCCAGAGTTTGAGGAACAACTTATCCATTACAGCTCCTGCTCCCAGTGTGTTCCACAAAGAGCAAGACTTTTCACATCTTTTCAAAGAGTTCTCAGAAAATAACTCCCTCTTTTCTCACCTCTTCCCGGAATCCCTGAACTGCCCCTGTGCTTGTCACACCAGCAACAAACCTCTTTGGGATCTCAGAGTGGTTTGGGTGGGAAGCAAAAAAGCTCATCCAGTTCCACCCCCTGCCATGGGCAGGGACAACTTCCACTAGCCCAGGGCCCCAGCCTGGCCTTGGACACTTGCAGGGATCCAGGCCACAGCTTCTCTGGGCACCCTGTGCCAGGGCCTCCTCACCCTCACAGACAGGAATTCTTTCCCAGTATCCCATCTATCCCTGCCCTCTGGCAGTGGGAAGCCATTCCCTGTGTCCTGTCCCTCCATCCCTTGTCCCAAGTCCCTCTCCAGCTCTCCTGGAGCCCCTTTAGGCCCTGGAAGGGGCTCTGAGCTCTCCCTGGAGCCTTCTCTTCTCCAGGTGAACATCCCCAGCTCTCCCAGCCTGGCTCCGGAGCAGAGGAGCTCCAGCCCTGGAACATCTCCAGGGCCTCCTCTGGACTCTCTCCACCAGCTCCACATCCTTCTGCTGTTTGCCCCAGGTCTGGAGGCAGCTCTGCAGTTGCCACCTGAGCGGGGCAGAAGGGCAGAATCCCCCCTCCCCTGCTGGTCATAAAACCCCTTTTGAATGGGGTTGGGAATGGAACTTCTCCCTGGCTGCAGCAGAAGACATCCCCATTCCATGCAGAGGGGTGGCACAGGTGTCTCAGGGGATGGGTTGGGATCTGTTTTGCTCCCTTTTGCTGCTCCTGCCTCTCGTTATCCTCGGCAGTAGTTCCGTGCTGGAGTTTGCCTGGCAGCTCTTTGGAGCAGGATGGGAGGAGGAGCAGGGGCAGCAGGGCTGGTGCCTGGAGACTCAGCTCGTTCCCTTTCGTTCCTGGCTCCGAGGCTGACTTGGGTGACCTTCAGCTCTTCCTGCCCATTGTCCTCACTCACAGAAAACAGAGATAGTTTATCTTATCTTCTAAGGGGCTTTGAAATCCGTGGATATATGAATTTTTCTGGGACTGAGTGTTGGAAGAAAGCACAGGCAGCAAGGGGAACTCTAAAGTTATGTTTTATCTCCTGGAGTCATAGAGAATTTTAACTGATATATTTTGGTATTTATACATCTAAATTGATTTATTTAGCTGAATAGGAACTATGTATCTGAATATTTTGCATAATTTTAGTCTCTGTTTTAAAGTTCTGATTCCTCTCAGGTCCTGTAAGGTGAAGTAGATGCTCCAGTGTGTCATATAAAATCTTCTTTGGGCACTTTATAACCACCCAAATTTTGCAATATTTAATATTACAAACTACATACAATGTCTGCCCCCCAAACTGCTCTGTATATTTAATTAAAGCATTAATTTTAATTGAAATAAGGTTTCAGACAGATCTTTACAGGATGTGACTTTCTGGCTTCATCCAGTCCTTACATATGGAGTGAAAATTCACTAAATTCATTGGAGTTACTTTTAATTTCTAATCAAGTTACTGACAAAATATCTGCCCCTAAAGCTTTTGAAATTTTAATATTAAATATAATAAAAGTGTAATAGAAAAGGTAATATTCTTTTTAATATTAAAATGTAGATGGAGTGTACCATGTTGTCTCCCTCACTGACAACCTGCTATGAAGATTGGGTTTTAAAAATCATTCTCCTACAGAAATATTCTAAAAACATTTTAAACCAGTTCTCCAATGAAGGTTTTTATTCCCCCTAGAAGTATTTTAATTACTTTTTTTGTATCTGAGTTGAATGCAGCAGCATTTCAGTGCTACAAGCCAAGGCAAATCTTATTTCATTGTAAAATTCCGCCATTTACAGAACCAAAATCATAATAAAAATTAAAAAAAAATACGCTTGGGGAGGGGAAAAAAAATCCCAAAGCCAGAAATTTCTGCTTTTGCAAGGATAGTGGTGGTGGTGCCATTCCCTTTGAAATAATTCCTCCCTAATTGGTATCCCAATGTAATGGGTAAGTGAACATATTTCACAGCAGCAGCTGTTGGATGTTCAATGACTGGAAAATACGGCGCTGGTGAAGTGTGTGGAGTGCTCATCCCATCAGGAGGAGTAAGTTAATCATACACAATTCACTGAGCACTGGAGCTGCGTTTGCAGAGCAGGGGCTGCCTTTTAATTGTCGCGGGCCCTTTTTCAATATCTTGCAGGATCTTTTGTCTCAGCTGTAGCAGTTTTGGTTGCATCCCTAAAACTGTCAGTCTTCCTTATTTTTGCAAGGGCCTAACAATTCCTCCTTCACAATGCAGCTTAAATTGGACCAGATGCTGCATCAATAGAGCAGTCTGCCCATCTCAGAGGCATTAAGCCCAAAATTATTTAGAAAATTGAAGCCTTTAACATACTCTGGATTAATGTGATTAAGTAGAGCTTGCTTTAATTCATAGCCATCTATTCCTTTATTAATAGCCATTTCATCAACAGGAGCAGCACATATGGGGACAAGATGACTGAAAGTTAAATTGATTGCTGGAAGCCTGGAAGAAAAGCATTTAATGTTTCAATAATAACTGATGTAAGACTTCACTGCGGGGCATTTTGGATAGATTTAGACCAGCTCATAAGCACAGTATTTATTAGTATCTTTTAATTTTTATTATAAGCTTGCTAAATGCAAGTTGGTGGGGGTTTTTTTATTATTATTTTAATTTTTAATCCCGTCTTTAAGTCTGCATTTGATATACAAGATTTCTAAAGGAGAGTCTGTGACTGGTAACAGCTGGGCCAGGCCACAGAGGAGCTGGGACTTCTGGAAGGTTTAGGAAGAGATAAAATAGAAGAGAGGTTAATTTGTTATGATTATTTGCACACATCCGTTTCTGATCCTAGAACCGTTCCAGGTGCTGAAGGAGTCTGTGAGAGCTCTTGTATGACCCATAATACAAGGGGGGCCATCCCTCACACGCTTAAACCCCGTTTGTGGGGAGGGTTCAGGTTTGTCCTGGATAATTTCCCAACTCAGGAATTACATCTGTGCAGATTTATACATGGAACCATGGAATAAAAAATTCATTGAATAGAATGACAGAATCCCAGAATCCCAAAATGGTTTGGGTGGGAAGGGACCTTAAAGCTTATCTGATTGCACGCCGTGCCATGGGCAGGGACAGCTCCCACTATCCCAGACTGCTCCAAGCCCCATCCAGCCTGGCCTTGGACACTGCGTGTGTAGGGAAAGAGGCGTTTACAGGATGACCCAACACCCTGGAGTGATCATTCCAACAATTTACAGTTGAAGAGTGCCTGGGAATGTTGAAGAGATCTAATCCCAGTACCTGGGACAGCTCCCACTACTCTGTATTTCCAAGTCAAGTCAGTCCTAAATTCTGCTAAAGGTAATTAAGATGCCAGAGTTTCTTGGTGTGTTCAGACTGGTCTGACTCACCGAAAATAAATCCCTGATTTAAAATGGACAGTGATGAGAACGAGCTGTGATTTGTGGCCATAATTAGAGTCAAGGTGTAGAATCCTGGGAATGCTGGTTGGAAGTCTTTACTCCAAGCTCTCGTGGGAAGCAGGACCGTCTTCAACACTCAGTCAGGCTGTCAGGCGCTGTGTCAAGCCACGTCAGGAGAAGCTCCAGGATGGAGGTTACGGACTGATTGGTCTTGAAATGTCGAGTTGGAGCCTTCCATGATGTGGGATACGACCATTTTCACTTACTGGGCTGTCTCTCTCTGCTGAGGAAACAAAATTTGGAGCTGCTGGAGTGAGTCCAGAGGAGGCCATGGAGCTGCTCCAAGGGCTGGAGCCCCTCTGCTCTGGCGCCAGGCTGGGAGAGCTGGGGGTGTTCACCTGGAGAAGAGAAGGATCCAGGGAGACCTCAGAGCCCCTTCCAGAGCCTAAAGGGGCTCCAGGAGAGCTGGAGAGGGACTTGGGACAAGGGATGGAGGGACAGGACACAGGGAATGGCTTCCCACTGCCGGAGGGCAGGGATGGATGGGATATTGGGAAGGAATTCCTGGCTGTGAGGGTGGCACAGGGTGCCCAGAGAAGCTGTAGCTGCCCCTGGATCCCTGGAAGTGTCCAAGGCCAGGTCGGACGGGGCTTGGATCAACCTGGGCTAGTGGAAGTTGTCCCTGCCCATGGCAGGGGGTTGGAACGATATAATTTTTATTTTCCCTTCCCACCCAAACCGCGCTGTGATTCCATGATATCCTAAAAAGATAAATAATGTCAAGCATTTCTCCCTCAGTGTTACAAAACTGCATTTTATTCCAGGTCGGATTTATGTAACCTCAGCTTTTGGCTGCAGGATCTTCCTGTGCAATAAAACCAGAGCTCATTTCAATATGAGAAAAAAAATCTGCAAGGGATGGTAACTGTGAGAAAGGAAATTTGTGCTCCTCCTTTTGCCAGATTTGAAGTTCCTAAATTCCAACAGTTCTCCAAATGTTAGGGATGTACAATGACCATAAATGAGAGCATAGTGATCCACATTATTTACATATATTAATTCCATGAGTTGTTTTTTTTTAATAAATTAAAAACAGGTTTTTTCTCATTGTCTTCTAAATACTCTTGGGCCTCCAAATTGGTCCTTCATCTTTGGATGAATAAATGTCAAGGAATACTGGTTTCACTTGAATTAAAAATCCCTTCTTTGCTTTTCTGAAATGATCCCCTTTAAATGGGAAAATAAAAAGGATACAAGTGACCTATAGTTGAAAACTCTTGATTTGGGGCTGGTTGAACAGAAATAGTGGATAATCAAATACAATGAATGTTCATTAGGCTTAAGCTGGAGGTTAATGGTTTTACTGGTCTAAATTGAATGATGATATTTACATTTTAGCAAAAGAAAAAAAAGCAAAAATAGTTTTTTTTTTGTGTGAATAGCACTGCACTGTTTACTGGAATTAATTTTAATTAATTGTATTAGTGGCTGAAATAAAGGCTGCTCTTATTGGCTTATCCCAGCCTAATTAATCATGGTAATAATTCATTTTACGTGACTTCTCGAGGTTAAGCTTTGGCGCAGCCATTCGTTAAAACTGAGAATTAATAATGTCTAAAAGGTTGGCCACAAAAAAAAAGAAAAATACCTGTAAGGATTTATTAAAGGCCAATGCTTGATCTACTCCTCTTTGTTTTTTAAACCTGGTGTCAGACCTGGGTCATGCAACTGAAAAGTCTCTCAGCTGGTGTTTGATCTGGTTTTGTGGTTAATGGGCTTTGTGGAGTGTATTTTTCACAAGTCCTTAAGAAAATTCTTCTCATCACTAAGTGAGGCTTGCGCTCAGATTCCAGGAATGAGGAATTCCTCTCTCCATAATCAGAAATGGGATATTCTGGAATGGAGCCTCTGATGATGCCGGGCGTGGAACAAAATTCTTCTCCCTGCAGGGACCTTCGTGAGGGTGGTTGGGAAAAATGAAGTTTCAGTCAAGGAGCTGGAGCGAAAATGAATTCCCAGGATGATTTTCTGCCTCCAAACTCATTTGATTACCAGAGTTTTCAGGGTTTTAAATATCTTTTTATCAACCAGGCAACCGATTTTGTCACCTTTTGTGATCTGAGCTCTCCTATTTTGCTCTTTGCAGACATTTGTACCACGCACCCAAGGCTGTACCTTCCTGATTTCCTAGTTTCTAACCATACTGCAATTTTAGTATCTCTACTGCAATTTTTAATATCTCTACGGGGTAAATTTTTAGCCCCCTCCCTCAACAACCTTGCAGGAATATCACTTGAAGAAGGGCAATGGCTGTAATTTATAATTAAAGGAAATAGCAGGATTTCTAAAGCTCTTTGAGGGAAAGTACTGTAAATGAAATGATTAAATATAATTTTAATTAATTATGTCTTATAGCTGTTCTAGGTATATAAATTGTCAAAATTTTATCTTTTGAATCTCTTTAATAGTTTCTGCTAAAGACTTTTTCAGCAAAATAGTTGCTTGGACATTTTTAGAATTTTCTAGAAATCCTTCTAATTTTGGTGGGCATAGAAGTGTTTATCTAGTACAGATTAATTCTGAATTTTCATCCCAGCTCTCTTTTTGCCCTCTGAGTGTCTGTCATGTCGAACTTTGCTCTGTTGCCTTCTCTTTGCACTCTGATGCTCTCTGGTGAAGCCACATTGCCTCTACTGCTTTTTGCAGATTTGTTTTGGGGAAATCAGGAGGGAAACAACGATCCCAATCTTTTTTACGTTTATAATTCAACTGTCAGAGTAGTTTAATAAAAGTCAGCTGTGAAGGAGAAGCTTTCAGACTACAAATACAGAAATTTATCCTTATTTTTTGGCATTCTGGTCTGCAGTTCTCAGGTATTAAAATCTGCACATTTTTTTCTAAGCTCTTTGGTGGTTTCCAGCTTCAGAAGGAGTCAGAATTGTCACATTTCAGAAACTAAACCTTTATTCAGAGATTTCCTCTGAGTAGTGACCTCTTACTGGATTCACTCTAGAGAGACAAGGAGAAAACTACAATTTTTGTTATTCTAATAGAAAATATTAAATATTAGGATATCTTAATCTCATTTCTTGTTTTTTTAAAATCCAGATTAGTTAATATTTTCCAACTCTCCAGCTTGCTATTAATAGATGTCCCCAGGTATTATATTTACTTCCATTTATCCCTTTTCAAAGCTCTTCTCAGTGCATGACATATTCCTCACATCCCTATTATTCTTTGCTTTCCGTTACGCCCATTTATTTAAAGAAATTCTTTGTGTTGCATAACAGCGGCGCAGAGGCTTTGCAGCTAAAAGCTGTAAACTTTTAAGCAAAAAAATCAATCATATTTTCTGTTATATTGACATTAAAACAATTCCCTTTATAGATTAAAGCTGGGTTACTAAATCCAGGTATGTTGTTTATGTATTTATTGTTCATTTTTCCATCTAAGCTTTTTCTGTACCAGAGCAGACCCCCAGTGTTGCTTTGGTTTGGGACATTACACCCATTTTTGGCAATGGTGTTAAATGGTCTTGGTGTTAAATGTTAATGGTCTTAAAATTCTTTTCTGAAGATCTGTGTTTTCTGAGCCTGCTGTGTCCTGGAATATCACTCCATTTCCAGCCAGAAGGGAATTCTTGTTTTCCATTTGCTTTCTTCAGAATGAGTCACAGTTGAGGCAAACAGGTAAAACTCAATATTTGGGCTACTGAGGAAGGGTTAGATGGGATATCAGGAAGGAATTGTTCCCTGTGAGGGTGGGGAGGCCCTGGCACAGGGTGCCCAGAGAAGCTGTGGCTGCTCCTGGATCCCTGGGAGTGTCCAAGGCCAGGCTGGATGGGGCTTGGAGCAGCCTGGGATAGTGGAAGGTGTCCCTGCCCATGGCAGGGGGGTTGGAACTGGATGAGTTTAAGGTCTCTTCCCACCCAAACCATTCTGAGATTCCATGATTTCCTCTGAGGAAACAATTCATTCAGTCCAAAATATCCAACAGGAACCTAAGCTGGGCAGTTCAAGACTGAATTCTACCCAAACACAGAATCTAAAACTGTGGATCACTAAATCTTTCCTGGAATGTGATAATTTTAAGCATAGAATCACAGAATGGTTTGTGTTGGAAGGGACCTGATACCTCATCCCGTTCCACCCCCTGCCATGGACAGGGACACCTTCCACTATCCCACATTGCTCCAAACCCTGTCCAACCTGGCCTTGGATGTTTCCAGGGATCCAGGGGCAGCCACAGCTTCTCTTGGCTCCAAGCCCCATCCAACTTCCAGGGACTACCTTTGCATAACCCATTTGTCAGGAAATGCAATTTATTGGAATGTAAAGGCTCCATCCATCGGATGTGTCAGTTACAGGTTAAATTTGGGCTTCAAATGAGATTTTTTTTTATGTGAGAATATGGAGTTTTTCTATTCCCAATTCTGTAGCTAAAAGATTTTAACTCTACTATATAAAAATGATGTAGAACTTGTAGTTGGGTCAGAGTCTTCCTCATCAACCATGATGAAAAGAAGATAATTCAAATGTCCCAACTCTTTGTACAGACGAGTTTGGCATAGAAAAGCTTCGTTAAAGCCAAACGAAGAAAGGAAAAAGGGAAAATTCACTCATATATTCCCAGCCTTTAAGGCTCCCTGCGTTACTTAATTTGACATTTTTATATTATAGATCATTATGTTTCATCGAGTTACTGTTTTATCAAGACGTATCACTTTTTCCTTTAAGTTTAGCTGATATTTGACTGGACTGTGTCTCCCAGAAGGAAATCTGTTCTCATTTGAAAAAGTCAGGAAATGAAGAAATGGTTTATAGGACATGAGTTTAGAGGAGCATCCCAAGATCCAGTGGTGCAACTGAGCAGTGACCATCTTCCATATCCATATCTAAAAGCCGTTTTCCATTTGGAATTCTCTGGTTTCCATCCCTACTACTCTTGATCTGCCTTTCCATTGCTTTCTCAATGACCCCATCTGCATCCCCTTCCTGAGGCCATGCTCATCTCCTTGAGTTAAAAACCTCCAGGGGTTTCTTTTGGAAAGGGTAAATTCATCCAGCACTTAGTGGCTGTCACTGAAACCACTTTTCGGGATTTCTTAGTGCCATGGTTGACCTCACCAGAGCTGTTCCTACAACCCCGTTTCCCTTAGACATCCCAATTCAGCCCCTATTTCCTTTTATTGCAGTATTGCAATGAAATTCCACATTTATTTCCAGGCTTACCCTTCCCTCAAAGGTTGTTCCCCATTTGCGGGTACCACGTGTGTCACTTTTTCTTTTCAGCAGAGGTTTTACCTCTGACTTCTTTAATACATTTTTGATTGAGTGGCCCCAGCGCAGCAAGAAATGGCTTTGTAAGACCATCCCATCAGCTCCTCATCTGAGTTATCCACAGAATTTATAAATTGAGACTTTATATTTCTTTCAAATTCCTGATGAAGGGCTTTAAGAGCAACAGGCTCCATAGCAGTCCCTGCAGAGGACAGATAAAAATGCTGCCATTCAAGCCTTGTTCCCTTTGGACAATTTTTTTTTTAGCGATGTCATTTAGACAATTCTTAATCCACTTAACATTTGCACTATCGATATGGAGGAGTGTTAATTTTTTAATCAGTCATGAAGTAATAAGTCAAATGCATTAATAAAGCCAAAGTTCCATCCGTGCTATTACATCCCACATTTATTACAGCCAGACTTGTAATTTCATGGGAGGGTGAAATGGAGTTTGGCTGACAAGACTTGTATTCCATAGGACCGTGGTGTTAATTATAAGCCCATCTTCAACATTTTTCCTTCACTTGGCTGAAATTAAATCAGAATATCTTTTCTAGGAGCACATTCTAACTGGGAACAGCATTTGGTCCACAGGACCAGGCCAGAGGGAGTCTAAAATAATCCCTTTTTAAGGGCTGGTAGTGTGGACATTCAGCCTATAAAAACATAACCTATAATAAGTACAGTGAACAAGGAAAGTTTTGCCATCTCCTTTTTTTCCCTACGGGTTTATATAATTTATTTTTCCCCTTTTATTGGCTCTTCAGTGTACAGCCATTTTACAAATAGAAAGGGTTTGTAGCAGTGGTCTCACTTCCAGATACTCTGTTCAGCAAAACCAATCAATATTCTGTTTATCAAACCCATTTTGCTGCTAAAGAACACACAGGATTTTAGGAAACAACAGTGAAAATTTTTACAGCTCTGCCATATAAATTTTAAATACTGCAAATAAGAAACAGGTTCATTTAGTACTTTCGTTTGGCAGATTTTTCGAATAAAACCCAATATTTTTTGTGGAAACTGCCAGTGTTCTTTAATTTCATTCAAGTAGTTTACTGAAAAAATATGAGAATTTCTGTGAAAAAAAATAACAATAACAGCATGTTCAACCCCATTTTTCACTGGCAACTGTATTCTCTTAGTTTTGTTTTGATGGGGTAAAAAGCAAAATGATTCTAGAAGGCACCAGAAATAGCAGTTCATTGTTTTATCAGCAAATTTTCTTATCTTTATGAATTTTCATTTACTGGGTGATTCACCTGTCTTCTAATAAACCAAATAAATAAAATTTAATAGCATTTTCTCTTCAGAGGCACCACACTATGGCTGCTGTGTGAGCTACTTTCTGTAGGTATTAGAAAATACTTGATTTTCTGTGGTCCAGGCAGAAGTTTCTGGAAGTTTCTAGAATTTATGGACAATTTATTTTGATTTAGAGCTGCGGGACTGGCTGGCCCATAGTGATAAATTGGCTTCTTGCTGGAGAGGATTGACATGTTTTGATAAAACTGGATAAAAGAATGTGGATCACGCTGAGAAGTTAAGGAATCATTTTTTCTAAAGCAGGGATTCACAGTGGTTAATAAACCAAGCATTATCTCCTAGTTCAGTGCTGGTGAAGTCATTAAAGTTGTTTAAAATACAAAGAAGAAGGTAAAAAAATTAGCCACAAGTTAGTGCCAGTGTAGAAGTACAAAATATGGTTCTTTTCTATGAAATTCTCTCAGTGTTAGGGAAGAAGTCGCATAAAAATATTCTAATGGACCCTTCTTAAAAATCTCTTGATCTGGGATTATTTCCGTTCTTTTCATCCTCATTGATTTGAAGTTCAAAAAGAAAAGGGAAGGGGACACCCAAAATGTGGGCTCTCGGTATTTTAGTGCTGAACCTTTGGTTTGTTTATTTAACGAATAGGAAGGCGCTGGAAATTTTAGTAGTGATAACCATGACTTAATAAAAATTCCCAAGCTGGTTTGGAGAAAGAGATGCTCAAAAGACCTTCCCACAAGTTTCGTTTGTAGTACTTTGCATTTTCACTTGGGTCTTGACTTTGGATAGCACGAACTGATTTATCTCCAAAATCAGTGAGTGCTGAAGTTTGATTGCATTTCTTCACATTCCACATTGGCATCATGGCCCTGGCACAGGGTGCCCGGAGAAGTTATGGCTGCCCCTGGATCCCTGGAAGTGTCCAAGGCCAGGTTGGATGGGGTTTGGACCAACATGGGATACTGGAAGGTGTCTCTGCCCATGGCAGAGGGTGGGACTGGATGATCTTTAAGGTCCCTTCCCAACCCAAACCATTCTGGGATCCCAAAGAGGTTGCCTGGTGTGACAAGCACAGGGGCAGTTCAGGGATTCTGGGAAGAGGTGAGAAAAGAGGGAGTTATTTTCTGAGAACTCTTTGAAAAGATGTGAAAAGTCGTATCTGCTCTTTGTGGAAGAGGGATGGAGCACTGGGAGCAGGAGCTGTAATGGATAAGTTGTTCCTCAAACTCTGGGCCATTCTTGTCATGAAGAGCTGTTAAATAGGCTTGAGTACAAATAAATGGAATGAAACGATCTTTATGCTCCCTTCCAACCCAAACCATTCTGGGATTCTGTGATTTACTGGAGTCAGGACGTTATTTCTCAAAAGAGCCAGGTCCTTTTTTATTGCAGAATCGAGGCAGGAGGGAGTAGTTTTGGAATTTTTGCATTGTAGAATTTAATTCACCCGAGGCAGGACCAGGTGGAGCTGAAGCCCACGTGGCTGCTGGGAGGTTCCCAGGTGAGGAGCTCTCCAGCCAGCCCTTGGAAGCTGCTCCACTTTGCCAGAGATAATTAAACGCTCCCTGGATCCAGCCAGTTAAAAAGAATGAGTTCTCTTCCCTAATCCCTCGGCTTGGGCACTCACCTGGGACATGATTAAGAAGGTGAGAATCTAAATGCTATTAGGAAGAAAAGGAATTGAAAAGGTGTCACTCAGACGTCTTTTTCTCCCGCTCTTTGCGGGGACGTTTTTGCCAGGGTTGGAATCCCCACTGAACAAGCTCGCCGGAGTTAATCCTCCGGGAGCGGCCGTGTTTTCTAAGTGGGAAATGGATCCAGGATAAACAGACAATCTGCTCTTGGCACTCAGCCCTCTCTGCCTTGGTGTAATAAAGTCTTCCCATCTGCACCGAGGTTCTTCGATGGTTAAACCCCTTCCAGAGCTGCAGGAACCAAGCGCCAGCACTGGAAATCTGATGATGGCTCTGATAAAGACAGGGTTTCTATTTGCACGGGGAACAGCAAATGGAATTATATTTATAATTCCATAAATTATTTAAAAAACGTGATCCAGACATTGAGTGTTCTAGAAATGTTCGTACTCGTTCAAACTTTTGCTGTGGGATATTAAAGATCAGCTAATTAAAAGCAGTGGGTGAACTGAGGACGCTGTGACTCTCTGACAATATAAATGGACATTTCAGGTGGAATTCTGAAGGAGGCACTAGGATGAAGAGCTGGATGTCACTGAGACAATCACATCTCCCACTGATCATTTGAAATCCTTGCAGCTACTCAATGTCAGGCCATTGAATTCCTCGTTAAAGACATGCAGCTTTTTGGAGAACAAGTGGGGTTATTGTTTCTCTGTGATTACTGCCTCTCCATTTTAAGAGCTCCTACAAAAAAAGGTTTGATTAGATCAATTTGTTTTTTTCACCATACAGAGGAATGGTGAGCTGGGTTGATGCTGTGTTCTTTTGGCACTGGATTTACCAAGTGTGTGAAACACAAACTGAAATGGGATTATTCTGTTTTCATTGTCAGACTCAAGCCTAATGCAAAAAGTCACCAATGCCAAGATTGTTATTAGGAGTAGCCACAGCATATCCTGGAAGAAAATCCACTGGATTGTGGAAAGGCTTTGAGGAAAATGAGAGGTGATTCTGTAGGACCAGCAGCATTCCTTCCTTTTTTTCCCCCTGAGGGTGAATATTGATTTTAAATCTATTCTAACAGTCTCTTAGCCACACATCTGAGGATATTTTTCTTGAGGTCAAGCTATAATTGTCAGAGGAGCACCATTATTTCCTTATTCTGGGAAAAAAAGAAGGCTGGTCCTTTGATCTTCTGGATTAGCAGGAGCAGGCAGTGTTGACAAGGTGTAATTGCTGCTTCAGTCGGGAGGAGAGGTAAAGCCTCTGTTGTTTTTAAGTTCTTTAGGAAACTCTCCCGTGATCTAAACCCATTCATGTTAGACAAGAAATTTGCTCCTGAGTGATAAAAACTTTTCATTACCTTCATCTTGGCTTAAAAAAATTAAAAATACTGAAGTCAGAAGCCACTCCTTAATCTCTTTTTAGTTGTACAGTGTTGGCTTGAGGGAGGAGGACACACCACAGGCTGTGCCCTCTCCTTTACTGTCTCCAGCAACGACAGAAGTTCCAGCTTGGGCTCAAACAAATTCATTATTTTTTGCTGATAGACCACATTAAACCACAAAATCTGGAATAAATTCCATCCCTGACCTAAGCTGGCTGTCAGTTCTTGCTGTAATACAGAAAGACCATTTCACTTCTTTATTAAGCCAATTATCTCAGACTTGCATTTTTATTCTGCTGAATGGATGATCCTTCCTGCTCCCCACCATCCGAATTTGGCTTCAGGTAATGAGGTGCTTCCCCGGACTGTAAAAGGCAGAGAGGAATTGGGTCACAGTTGTGGACATCCTGTAGGATGGGGGGACCTGGCTTTACTCCAGCTCCAGGAAACCTGGATATTCTCTTTTCATCCCACTGAGAGGATTTTTGTTACATTGAGATAGGGAGAAATTTGATTTTATCCAGTCTAGACTGCAGATATCCCAGATGTGCCCTCTTTCGCTCCTCTGCATTCCAGACTAAATTTAATCCCAGTCTTTCAAATCCCTTTTATCAGCTGGCCCAGCTCTCTGTGCCTCATTTCGGTTTTGTTTCAGGTGCCCCATTAACTGATAAAATGCTGTCACGCTTTGCCCCATTGTGGCTCTTTAATATTTCCCAGCATCCTTCTTATTCCTTTCTATTGTTTTTAAGTTCAAATTTCTCCTCGTGTCTCTACTGAACCCTCCTCAGTTGCTCATTCTGATTTTTCTTGTTTGGTGACAGCTCATTCAGGACCCATCACTGGGCCAGATTCACCCTGCATGAAATTCCCTGATTCTGTTGAAATCAGTGGAATAAATTTGGAGTTTGTGCTGGTGTAAATGAAATAAAAACCTCCCTAATGTGATCAAGGGACTTATTATATCCCCACCAAAAGGCAGATCTGGTTGTCCAGTTTATTTTTTTAGGTATTTACTTCTTATGATTTAATTGAAGGACGGGATTCTTTCCCCATTCATGAGTATGTAATGACGACAGAAATGTCTAATTTTTAGATTATAAAATATATAATATATATAAAATATAAAATGCGCTTTGTGCAATGGACTCTCACTGAGAGGTCTGAGCACTCATCAATCTCATTATTAATTAAAATTTAAGTGAATTATGTGCCCAGATCCTTCACATTCTCTGAAGTTGGATCTTTCAATAATCTTAAGAGTCATAAACACATCAGAAATGAAAAAATTCTGTCCAAAGTGTACCAGAAAAATAGAAATAATGTTTTTTAAGTGCTGTAACATCTGCTAATCTTGCTTGTATTTCTGCTGTCGTAAAATTTAAAGTTCAGCTGGGCTCTCTGACTCTTTTGAGCCTCATGGATATTGTGAAACAGTTCGGAGTGATTTGTGTGATCTTGTGTAAACACACCCTTGACATTTGTTTTTATCATCAATATTATTGATATTTTATAATAATGACAATTATTTCATATTCAGTTATATTATCCATGTCTCCACAGAAACAAAACCCAGTCAAGACAACTTAGACATAAGAGTTTTCATATTTTAATGCTCTATTTAGAATATTTAAAATATTTTGGTAGTTTTCAGTTATAAATTTGTTAGAATTATTAATTTTTTCTCCTTTAAGCTGACAAACTGCTGTGATAACATCACTGTCTTCCCTTCTCATCTCTCTGCATGGTTTATTTCACGACAGCCCTGTCTGAACAAACAGATTTATTAGAGTTGACATAAATACAAAATATCATGCAAAAAAGCTCAAGTATAACTGGTGCTAAATTAAATTATTTTTAAGAAAACATGAAACAAAACTAAAGGATTGTGCTTGGAATCTCAGAGACAAAACCCTGAGTGTGCCCTGGCTAATTCTCACTGTTAAAATCTGATTTTATTTTGAATTTGCAGGTAGAACTGGGCACACCGAGGCCGTCCGGGTGGTGTTTGAGCCACAAAACATCAGCTTTGAGCAACTGCTCAAGGTCTTCTGGGAGAATCATGACCCGACACAAGGTAGAGTGATGAGTGAGCCAGTATTTAATTATCTTACTAATTACAGCTGGGATAATTAGTGTTTGAGCTGCATGGAAGAGATGAACCTTGAAATCACACTGGAGCTCAGGAATATGATTGCAGACATTTATTGACAGAGAAAGAGAGGGAGAGGGAGAATGGGAGCACAGAACTCGCAGTGCCCCTCCTCCCTTACAGCTGCCTGGGCTGGGAAAATTCCCACAGAGCGGCACGGGAGACAATGGAAAATTCTCTTCAACTTTGATTATGACAATTTATTCTGTAATTTTTTTGTCTCTTCAATTAAAGTGGATTTCTTTGGATCTTCAAAATTTCTATTATTTTATTTTATTTTATTTTATTTTATTTTATTTTATTTTATTTTATTTTATTTTACTTTACCTTATTTTACTTTACCTTATTTTACTTTACCTTATTTTACTTTACCTTATTTTACTTTGCCTTATTTTATTTTATTTTTAATTTCATTTTAGTTTGCTTTCTTTAATTTCATTTTATTTTGCTTTATTTCGCCTTAGTTTATTTTATTATTTCATTTTATTTTATTTATTTAATTTTGTTTCTACCCAGGACCTTTATCCTTCATCAGAACCTGGGATTTTACATTTTTCAACACTACTGAGTATATTTTATGATTAGAAAAAGGGAGAAAGAAAGGGGTAAGAGTTGCTGTGCAGAGGCACCAGTGGACCATTCCACCTATTTGCCTTATCCAAACCTTTGGATTTAATTTATCCTTCTCGGCAGAGGTTTTGTGCTGACACGACCCACATCTGTGCAAACAGAAATGGGAAACTGTGTGCAGAAAACATTTTGCATGTTTGGAGAGTTCCCGTAAACCTCATCCCTTCTCCCATTTCCCAGAAACGCTGCACACGAGTAACTCATTTCAATATTTGAGCAGCCATCGTAATTATGCCACTTGTTACTGCATCTGGGAACAAAAAAATTGCAGATGATACCTCCAAAATGTGATGCCTTCCCGGGAAAGAGAAACTCAAAGAGGGATCCAGGGACTACTGTGGATAAGTGTCTTCCACTGAACCCAAAGTGGTTGTTGCAACTTCTGCCTATATGGAAAGGGCTTTAGTCAGGAGTTTTCTGTCTGCAGGGCCAGGAAATCAGAACATTTTGTGCATTTCCTCTGTTGCCATCCCAGGGATCTTATGGAAATATTGCTGGGGATTCAAAGAAAGACAAGAAATGGATATAGAGCCCAGAAAACTGCCCCAGTGCTGGGAATAGACACGATGAAGACAGATAACACCATGTCGGGGGGGTTGGGTTGGATATCAGGAACAGGTTCTTCCCCCAGAGGGTGGTGGGGCACTGGAACAGCTCCCCAGGGAATGGTCACGGCCCCAAGGCTGCCAGAGCTCCAGGAGCGTTTGGACAACGCTCTCAGGGATGCACAGGGTGGGATTGTTGGGGCGTCTTGTGCAGGGCCAGGAGTTGGACTGGATGATCCTATCCAGCTCAGGAGATTCTGTGATTCCATGAACACTATGATCGAACAGTCCTTGCAGGTACCTCATGCCAGGTTGACGACCTGACCCCAGTAAACCAGAACAAGCTCCAGTAGCTGGGAGCTGAAGTTTGGAGAGTTCCACTGTGGAATGAAACAGCTCCGCATCCCTCAGTGTAATTAAACATTGAAATATTTTTCCATCACCATCCTTTCGAGTCTTTCAGATGGGATAATCCATCATTTTAAAAGAGGGGCTGGATTCCAGTCAGGAGAAGGAATCCTGTGAATCTGTCGCGTGCAGTGGCCCACGCTGTTGATTTATGAGCCTCCCTTTCCAACCCCCTCCCTTAGAGCTGTGTTCAGGGTAATTCATCTGCACCATCCCTGGAAAACTTGGAGCTGTGCATTGAGACAGACACCCCACTATGGCAGGGGGTTGGAATGTGATGTTCTTTAAGGTCTCTTCCAAACCATTCCAGGATCGTCTGATTCTAAGACAATCTCTACTCTCAAATCACACTCCTGGGCCTTCCTGGTTTGCTTGTAGAAATTATGAAGGAGTTTTTCATCCTGTCCTACCAGTTCTTGGTTTTAGATCTTTTTCTTGCCCTTTTTTTCTTTGGATTATCAGAAATTTGCCATCACCAGAGGGTGGCTTCTTTCTTTCAGCCTGGAGAAGAGGATCTTCAGGGTGACATCATTGAGGCCCTCCAGTACCTACAAGAAGCCTACAGGGAAGATGGAGAGGAATATTTGCAAGAGCCTGGAGTGACGGGACAAGGGAGAATGGCTTCAAACTGAAAGGGAGTAGGTTTAGATGGGACGTTGGAAAGAAATTGTTCCCTGTGAGGGTGGTGAGGTCTCGGCACAGGTTGCCCAGAGAAGCTGTGGCTGCCCCTGGATCCCTGGAAGTGTCCAAGACCAGGTTGGACAGGGCTTGGAGCAACCTGGGCTAGTGGAAAGCGTCCCTACCTATGGCAGGGGGTAGAACAAGATGGTTTTTAAGGTCCCTTCCAACCCAAACTGTTCTGGGTTTCCGTGACTCTTACGGAACTGCTTGTTTTGCTGCATTGGGACGATTGGTCCACGTGTCTTTCTCACATGTTTGGATTCATCCTGATTGCTAGAGCTGGGAACTAGTGGACAGGAGCATGGTATTCCTCACTTTGCAGGTATGAGAAACGGATTTCTGCAGACATAAGTTGGACAACACCCACCTAATCAACCTTTTGCCATGTCTGCAGTCTTGGCTTTGGCAGTGGTTGGGCTCAGCCTGTGGCCCACATAGAACAGGGAAGTGCCTGAAGGACTTGAGGGCTTTAGGGTGACTGAAGTTCATTACCTGGACACACTGAGATGTGGATGAGGTGTAGTAGTTGTGATAACAGATCAGATAAACCCATCAGCGTAATTTATGATTCTTTCTGGCTCTAAACCAAACTAAAATGATGGCATTATGTCTTTATATCCTCATACAGCTGAGGTTCAGCACAGTTCTGGTCTGAGCTTTCAGAAGAAGGGTGGATGTGGCAGCTGTGTGATTCACTCTTGGATTTCTGGCAGCAGGGAAACATCACCTAATTAGCCCAGGCACGAGGCCTCACTAACGTGGCTGAATTCCTTCTGGGAATGAGCTCCTGTGTCCGTGTGACACCGAGCCCTGGAGACACCTGAGCCCTTCACAACTGTCTCAGGCATCTGTGTGGCACTGCAGTGTTTGGTGGAAACATTCCTAAACTTTTACCTAAGCTTGGATCAATAGAATTTCCACATGGTTCTCCGTAATGATTTGCCAAAAGTGAGAGCATCACTTCACCCCTGGAAAAGATGGAATTGTTCTCAGAAGACTTTGCACACCCCAGCCTTGCACAGGCTGCTTTACCTGTGTGTGTTTATGGTTCCTTAATGCTGCACCAGGGGAGGTTCAGGTTGGACACCAGGAGGAATTTCTTCATGGAAAGGGCTGTCAAACTTTGGAAGGGGCTGTCCAGGGGGGTGGTGGAGTCCCCATCCCTGGAGGTGCCCAAGGAACAACTGGACATGGTACTCAGTGCTCTGGGCTGGTGACAAGGTGGAGATTGGACTTAATCTTGGAAGTCTTGGAGGTTTTTTTCAACCTAAATGTTTCTGTGATTCTGTGATTTTGTTATTCTAATCTCTGTCCAAGAATTTTGCAAAGCTCTTCACATCTCATATACATTCCTTGATTTTAGAAAAACCTGAACCACAAGGTCCCAGTGTCAAATTTCTTGTGTTTTGTAAGGTAGGGATGGTAGAAGATCTCTAAGTTGGGATTGTTTCTTTGCCTTGATTTGTGCCTATTCCCTGTTTTTAGCTGGCTGTGGGAAATGTAGCTTTATGTAAAGGCACTGAAAGTGAGAGTTACCTCTCTGACCTACAGTATTTTTCTCCTTTGAGATTGAGCTGTGTGCACACGGTGAGTTTTATTCAGGCAGCCTTGTGGGAATGCAGGACTCAGACTGCCAAAAAGAAGATTTCGACTAAGAAGATAAATTAGAAGATCTCTTATTCATGAAATTCAGCACAATCTTTGGGTGAATCCAGTGTCTCATACAGCAAATGCCTGACTTCTTGAGTACAGCTCTCATTCAAAAACATAAAAGCTCTGTGGGTTTTATCTTTTTCCAGAAGTTGGGATAACACCATTTCATCCCTCCTACCCCCAGCAGAGATAATGGACTTATCTCATTGTCCTGGTGTCATTGAACATCAAATGTGTACATTCTGTGGCAGATTAAGACCTTTCAGTATCAGTTTAGTTGGTACCAAGTTGCTGAAGAGTACAGACTGCCAGTCCCACCATTCACTGTTGTATGAGTGTATCAATATTCAAAAACTCCTGCTTTCCAAGCAGTTGTCTTTTAGAAGAGACTGACTCCTCAGTGGGATTCAAATTGTCTCTGGGAAGGGAAGGAGCCTGGCTCTTGTTTTGGGAAGCTCTGGAGTGTACAGAAGTCAACTGAAAAGCAGGAACCTTTGATCAAATCAAAGAGTTGAAAGTGATCCTCCCCGATGAGCATCTCCGAAGTGTGGGGCCCTGACAAAGTCCTCCTGACTGTTAATTTAGGCTCTATTTTATAATTCATTAGAATTGGGAGACTGAAAAAGCAACAAACAACCCCCTGACTTCTGCCAAGTGGCATATGGCTGTCATCTCTGCTCAGCCTCTGGTGCCCTGCTCAGCATTCCTGCTCTCCCAGGAATGAGCTGATCTGTAAGAGGATTGCTCTGGATGGCTCTATAAGTGCTCGAGATGTTGTTTCTTTGTCATTGATACAGAAAAGAGGCATGAATGGGGTATGCCAAAAATATTACAAAAAAATCTTTGTAGATAATTTTATTTTTTAAAGTTTGCAGAGGTGTAGGGCAAAGTCTGTATTGGCTGGTTTTTTAATGGGGCTGTCCTCAGAGCTTTCCAGATTTTTTTAGGATAGAAGCCTGACTGTGTCCTTAAAGCTGCACCCTGACCGTGGTCCTGCTGGCACCTCCTTGCTGCCTGTCCGGAGGGACTTGGACTTTCAGCCCATCGGTTTTGTGCCTCTTCTGTAGTGTCACAATTTCTCTTAAGTAATCTTCGGCTTCCCTGTTAGGGAAAAGGGTGATTTTCTCCTTTCACTCTGACCTTTCAGCCGGATACAAGCTCTTTGTTTGTGTTGACACTGGCAATCACAAAGTTCTCTGCTCAGGCTGAAAATTAACCCTGCATGAATGGAAGTGAAACATGGTTTCCAGCCAGGATTTAAATCGCCAGGAGCAGCAATGCTGGTGGGATCACCCTTGTGGCATCAGCACCGACCTGCAGTGCCTGAGCCAATTCCAAACCCTGCTGTGCCCCTGGTCAGGCAGGAACATGTCATGTTGGATCAGATCAGGAAGTTTGGCTGGTCTTTGTGGGTGCCAGAAACTATTTCTCCAAACCTTTGGAAAATCAATCTGATACCAGAGAAGTGTGTTTGGCCTGGTGCAAATGTGAGTCCTGTAAAGGACTTTAATCTTGGAGTTCTCCTGACCTGTGTGTGGGTGAAGTCCTTCACGTGTCAGAGATTTCAGCCAGTCCAAGGTGACTTTAAAGAAAGGCTCCTTCTCGCTGTCATGGGCTGGACAGAAGTCAAGCAGACAACAAAACTAATTTCTTTTTAGAGCAGCCTGGTCTAGTGCAAGGTGTCCCTGTCCATGGCAGGGGATGGAACGAGATGATCTTTAAGGTCCTGTTGAACCCAAACCATTCCGTGATTCTGTGAAAGCGTGTTTGGGAGAAATGAAAAATCCTCTTGTCTCCTTCAGCTCTGTTCCTTCCTGAGCTCAATCCAAACCAGATGCTTGTTTGGGTAGTTCTTCTCCCCGCATTCCTCAAAAGTACCCAGTGTTTCCCAGCCCACAGGAAACAACTCAGATTTAGCTACAATTCCCTGTGGTGAGTGCCTGTTGTCCACAAATCCCATCATTTTTCATTGCTTCTGCCTTTCTGTTCGGATTTTTGAGTTAGTGGCAGGAGCTGAGAGGAAGACAGGATTCTGTAGTTTTGGTCACACCTTTGACCACGGGGTGAAGGACAAAGCCACCCGTGACCACCACTGCCCAGGAGCTTCTGGAATTTCCCTTCCAGCCTTGTTGATTCTTTCTGAATACCCAGAGGACCAAAGTCATTGAAAGGGATCTCATTCCTCCTTTCCTGTCAGGGACAAGTCCTTATCTTGCCTGTGTTTGTGCAGGAAATGTAAGCAGGGCTGATATTTTTCCAGCACTTGAGGACCATCTGTCCTACAACAAACTCGTCACCTGCCAGACTTGTTTAGAACATCTCTCAGTCCATATGTCTTGTGTATCCATGATAAAGAAGAAATGTAGGAGCCATTTCTCCTCCCTGTGACCTTCCAAACACGCTGGCATTTAGCCTTGGTGCTGATACAGGAATTCTCCAGATTAATATCTGCTTTTCGTTGTGCTGACCCAGTTTGCTCGCGGAGGGGATATTTATTTCTCCCCAGCTTTGAAGGCCTGTACTTTTTTTAGACATTGCATAAGGAATCTATCATCTGCAAATAATTAAAATTAGACACTAGAAATGACATTGTGTTGCTAATGAGCAGATGTGTCTACTTATACCAGTGGAAGAACAGCTGTACACATAA
Organism: Rhagologus leucostigma; assembly: GCA_013397725.1. Lineage (NCBI taxonomy): Eukaryota > Metazoa > Chordata > Aves > Passeriformes > Rhagologus > Rhagologus leucostigma. The sequence continues at coordinate 939,449 of VZTD01001386.1, read as the reverse complement.
AAAACGCTGCAGCTACCCTAAACCAGCATTTGGTATTCTGCTACAGGCCTGGAACTTCATTTAGAGATTAAAGGGAAAAAAATAATCTCTCCCTGTAAAATATAACCATTTTTATGTTTTGCCTTTACGTTTTTGTAGCTTGCTTCTCTTTATAATTTGAGTGAGATTTGTGAGTCTCAGATTAAAGCACCTTTGTTGTGTATTTCAAACGTCATTAAGAGCCTTGATGGTCTCAGCATTATTACAAGGTGTAACGAAAAACAGTAGAAGTACAAAATCTATTCTCACCAGGCATATTAAATATATTCAAAATAGAATTACTGGCCCCTCAGGGAGCCATTCTTGGTCCAATACTCCTCAATATTTTCATTAATGACTCGGAGGATACAGTGGAGAGGATGCTAATTAAATCAGTGGTAAAGACATTGCTGGGAGGCTCTTGAAGGAAGCGAATAAAGCACAACTCTGTGTTGATAAATTAACAAAAGCCATGGAAATCAATGTGCCAGGACACAATAAAGATAAATATGTGGTGGTTCCTGCAGTGTTGGACACTCAAGAGTAGAACTGGGTTGTTTGGTCGGAGTCCTTCTCTTGCCTTCTTCTAATTCCTGCTCTTTCCAATAAAATTCCACTGGTGGGACAGTTGATTGATGCCTACTCACCCCACCAGCAATAGATTTAGTCTCTTGCCCAAAATCACCTCCAAAATACCTGTGGTCTGTGTTTTTTTAAAGTATTGAAGTCTTTGCCAGAGTTGCACTTTGGGAATGCAGCTTCATCTCCTTCCTGACCCAAAATCTTGTGTTTTGTTGTTCCCATTCTTTGTGTTTCTCCAGGACTAAACAGGCATTAAAAATAAATAGGTGTTATTAGGCTGCTTTGGATCCCCAGGAATTTCAGCTGTCGTGCCCTAATTTGCACGCTAGACTCTTCTTATCTATATAAATTAGAATAGACTTTTCCTGACCTATATTTGCAGTTTAGGAGATGTTTTCCCTGCATCTTTCTTAATGAAGGGGATTATTAACCAGAGCAGTGGTTGCTGAGGTGGGCTGAACACTTTGTGTTTTGAAGTGAGCAGTGCTGAATCAATTCTGGCTCAAGGGCAAAAGTCCTTCTGGGCTCTGAATTCCTCCTTCAGCTGCTTTTAGGTTCTATATTTTACATCTGACAAGGATGTGTGGACCATTTCCCCAGAAGTTCTGAAAATTAAAACTCTGACACTGTGGGAAACGTGAATCCACCTGAGGGTGGTGAGGTTTATACTGGATATAAGGAAGAATGAAATGATATAATATATATGTGATATATATAATATTATGTGAGTCCCTTCCAACTCAGAATATTCTGTGATTCTGTGATATAAGAACAAGATGATCTTTAAAGGTCCTTTCCAACCCAAACCATTCCATGATTCCGTGGTTTTATCCATGAAGCCGACAGGAATGTGGTGGGAATAACAACATCTAAATTTTCGTGTATTTGTAGAATTAGGAGAGGGCAACCTTAGAAAGTCTTTTTGTGCAGAATTTTTTGATGGATTGTTCCTAATCCTTAGGCAAGGAAAACAATAGATGAAGTCAAAACAAAGAGATACCAAACATTGTTTTCTTCTTCAAATAATAGTGAATTTACTGTACTTGGGTCTGGAAATCTGAGGCATTGAAGCGTGGCATCATTAATCATAGTTTATGGTGATTATTAGTAGGCTTTTAATCTTTGTTTTCGTGTATAATTAGGTACAAGAGGTCAAAGCTGCCTCTCTTCTGAACAACAATATTTTCAGTGAATGACTGTTTTTCTCTGCCTGCAATTTCCTTGTGCATATTTATAAGAGCACACTTGTCTGTGTTTTGAGAGAGCAGTGTCCCATGAGCTTATCTGCTGATAAAAGCAAATTGCAACACTATTATTTTTATTATCACTAATTATTTTTATTACTATTGCAACAGCACCTGGTGGATCTGAGTGGGTTTGGATTCAGAGTGCAGGCAAATGCCTAAATTGAGGCGAGGCACTAATGAACAACAGATAAACAAAGAGAAAGGAGAAGGCGCATGAAGAAAAACAACAGCAAATCTGTGTGGTTCCATAGCTGAGCCCATGTGGTAACTGATCTGAATCCCTGCATTTCTTAATTATATTTTTTCCCGTGGTCAGTTGTTGTCCAGCTTTTGGTAACGTCATAGCAAAGTTAATCCCTGAACAAAATTGGCAATGAGGGCCTGATTCCAATGCCCAAACGGAAATGCCTTTGCCACGTCAGATGCTTTGGGGCATTATTCCTGTTTTCTAGCAGTTAGAAAATGTGGAGCTCATTTCTGCCCTCTGTCATGTCCTCCAGTCTCCTCCGCACATCCCTGCTCCATGCATTTTACTTGGGATTGAAGGCTATCAAGATCTCCAGGCAGGCTCGTCTCACCAGCACAGCCATGTCAGGAGGGGTAAAGGCTGAGCTAAATCCACTTAAATTTAGATGTTTCCATGGGCATGGGGGTGCTCAGCTCCCAGAAGTGTTGGGAGAGCTCTGGTGAACACACTTGACTCGCCCCAAGTTAGACATGAGGTCAACCAATGTTTGATCAGCTTTTGGTTGCCTAAACATGGAAGCTCAGTTCCAGCTGCACTGATAAATATTGATAAAAAGTTCATTCCCTTCCCATGTTCCTAGAATCATGGAATGATGTGAGTTGGAGGGAACCTTAAAAACCATCCCATTCCACCCCCTGCCATGGGCAGGGACACCTTCCACTAGCCCAGGTTGCTCCAAGCCCCGTCCAACCTGGCCTTGGACACTGCCAGGGATCCGGGGGCAGCCACAGCTTCTCTGGGCACCCTGTGCCACCCTCACAGCCAGGAATTCCTTCCCACTATCCCATCCATCCCTGCCCTCCAGCAGTGGGAAGCCATTCCCTGTGTCCTGTCCCTCCATCCCTTGTCCCAAGTCCCTCTCCAGCTCTCCTGGAGCCCCTTTAGGTCCTGGAAGGGGCTCTGAGGTCTCCCTGGATCCTTCTCTTCTCCAGGTGAACACCCCCAGCTCTCCCAGCCTGGCTCCAGAGCAGAGGGGCTCCAGCCCTTGGAGCAGCTCCATTGCTTCCTCTGGAATTGCTCCAGCAGCTTGAGGTTCATCCAGATCCCAGACAGATTTTTAAGAGAAAGCACCTCTGAAAAAGCCTAATGTCTATTTATGGCAGAAAATGTCTAAAATCCTGCCTAAAACCAATCATTTAACTTTTGATTAAAGTGAAGTCAAGTTTGATTAAAGTAAAAGTCCCCTACAATAAGTTTAGTGCCATTAAGGATGATTTATGTGCACAATTCACTGTTCTATTCATCTGTTCTGTGCACCACTGGTAAATATGAATTTTCAGTTAATAATTAGAAATAGATTAACATTTTTTCCTGCCAATGGTACGTGAGTTAATACTTGAGCTTTGTGACACTCATCCCAAACAAACCTGTGAGGGTTTTTTTTTGGGCTCAGGTTGATGATGCACTTCCTTCAAAGGTCAAAGAGCATTCAAAAATGCATTTATACATTGTTATATCTGAAGGAATTAATAAGTAATGAATATACAGGGAACTCTTCTTCCAAACCAAGTCTTCCTTGAGACTTTCTAGTTTCTAAAAATATCTATAAAATATTTGAAGTGTTAGAGGAGCGGTATTGCATCTGGTATGTGAATCACAGAATGGCGTGGGTTGGAAAGGACCTCAGAGATCGTCTAGTGCCAAAAGAAGACCAAAACCAGTTTCCTCCTAGACGCTAAAAACTGCATATTGAAAACTTTCTAAACGTTGTTGACAGTGTAAAACTTTTCTTTATTATGTACAAGCTCATTAATGCTTTTTAACCTCCTGAAGAAACTTTTCTATTTAATTTATCCTTCCCGCACCACAGCACCTTGAAAATCATCCAGAACTCTCAGTGCACAGCACTGTAACGAAATTCTTTGCTATTAACATTTTTCTCCTTTAATCATGTGCCATAAAGAGTTTTACTTTCCCCTGGCAACTTTTAAGCTGTATGGATGTAATCATTAGAGTGAGTGATGACATCAAGCCAGGGTGACATGGTGCAATTGATTTTTACTAAATAATGATATGATGAGCTGGAAGAAGGAGTTTTATTAGTCTTAACTCAGCAAGGATTGATTGGGGAGAAGAAAATGACCAATCCGTATCTCAGGTTGCTGCAGGTATAAGAAAATAAGTGACAGCTGCAGAAAAGTCTATAAATCACAGGAAAAATTATGATAAAAATAAGAGCTATGAACTGCCCTTTAAAATTTCACTGGATGGCAGAGAAGAGGGGAAGAGACCTCAGCCATTTATCTCCATTATGCCTGGGATCCTCCGAGAATAGCAAAGTTGACGGATGATGCCATTACATTTTTTTTACTATTTTTAAATGGAGGGAAGATAAGGAGTGGTGTATAAGTGTTACTTTCAAGTCATTAGAGGGTTGAGTCTTTGAAAGAATTCCTTGATTTAGCCAATAAAATAAAGTGTCTTTTGCTTTAGCTTTCTGTAGGTGATATATTAAACACTGGCTTTTTGGAAACAAATCTGCTTGTTTGCAGTTTCTGAAGAAAAAAACAGTGCTGGGAAATCTGATTTTTTATTGATCAGAGAATCACAGAATGGTTTGGGTTGGAAAGGAGCTTAAGGATCATCTCATTCCATCCCCTGCCCATGGGCAGGGACACCTTCCACTGTCCCAGGTTGCTCCCAGTCTTGTCCAGCCTGGCCTTGGACACTTCCAGGGATGAGGATTCCATATTCAATTCATATTCCAGTCATTCAAACCAAAGGAGAGCTATCATTTATTGCTTCGATGCCAAAGAATATGGGGAAGACCAAAGCAAACTCATTCCTACCCAGGTACATCAGAAGATACCGAAGTGTTGGTAAGAAGGGGATTTTTAGAGCCATTTCTTTGCCTGTTATCGATACTTTGGCAACTGGCAGCTTTCCCAGTGGCAGTGTGTTTATATTCCATGGCAATCTCAGCCTGGGAATTGTTCCTTTGGCAGGATCTGGGAGCCCATCACAGCTCCCTGTTCTCTCCAGCCACCATCCTCTCACCACAAATTTCCGTTTCCCATAAAGCAGAGCTCAGCTCTTGAGGGCTTTTTGTGGTTAATTGGTGCTCTGGGCTCTGCTGGCACAGCGAGGATGTTTTATGTTCTCCAGAGTGGTCAGGGCTGAGCTCGGCTGAGGTGCTTTGGTCAGCCAGAGGGAAATTCCTGAATATGATCCATGCCCAGCATCTGAACACATCTGGGGCTCCAGATGCCCTCATCTTCCCTGGTTCTCCAGAGACAAGAGCTTACAACGACAGCCCAGTGCTCACACAGGGTTTGGGCTGCTGGATTTTGGAGTTTTTTACACCATGCAACCATATCCAAAATATTCATATCCACATAATTTTGTCTCTTGCCAGAGAGGTGTGAATTGTCTGCTTTTCTCTCAGTTCTAGAATCAGCCTCTCTATCAAAGCATCTCTTTGACAAGAGATTTTCTGGCTGTTTCCAGCAGATCAGCTGCTTTTCTTTGTCTCAGGCATCACCAGTGAGTGCCAGGCTGTTAACCTCTGAGGTCTGTTTGCTCTTGTTCCTTCTGGATGTGTTCCTGATCACCTGGTCATGGACACAGGATTTGCCTTTTCCAGTCATTGTCTTGCCCCACTGATATTACTAAAGTAGAGGTGGGTTGATTTTACAATCCCTGGGCTGGTCAAGGACTTCTGCTGTCAGAATTCTGGAGGACCTGAGGTGCAGCTCAAGTCTTGCCTCTGCTCTGAACCTTCTGGGTCTCCACAACTCCCTGACAGGAGGGGGCAGCCAGGTGGGGGTCGGGCTCTGCTCCCAGGGAACAAGGGACAGGACCAGAGAAAATGTCCTCAAGCTGTGCCAGGGGAAGGTCAGGTTGAATACTGGAAACAATTCCTTCATGGAAAGGGCTGTCCAGCCCTGGCACAGCTGCCCAGGGCAGTGCTGGAGTCACCATCCCTGGAGGGATTTAAAAGCTGCGTGGATGTGGCACTTGGGGACGTGGGGCAGTGGTGGCCTTGGCGGTGCTGGGGGATGGTTGGACTCAGTGATCTCAGACGGCTTTTCCACCCTCAGTGATTGTATGATTCCTCAGGGTTAAGAAATTTTCTTACCAACTTTAAAAGGAACCTGTTGATCATCTCAGTCTTGAATGAAAAGGAGGTTCAGTTCTTACTGACAGATTTCCCTATTATCTTTGAGGAAAAGATTGATCTTCTGGAGCTACCCTAAAAACTATCCCTAAACTGGCACTTTTTGCACAGAGAATGACATTGAGACATCTCACGGAACAGTTGTAGACATAACCAGCATTTCTCAATAAAATTCAGCTGCTCTGAAGATGTTCAGCTGATGTTCTGTAGGAATTGTTCCTTTTCGCAGTTAAGAGTTTAAGCACAGATACACTGTGGAATTTTTAAAGAGCCCAGCAGAGGTTTTTTATTCAGTAAATGTTTTTTTTTAAAGACAAGACTGTTAAGCTCAATCATCCCACCACAGTTGTTTAGTAAATTGAATTTCTTGTCTTGTTTGCTACTTGTTGAGTTGTGAATTTCAGCAAGTCAGACTTGCCAGAGGGTTTAAAAAATCACTGATGGACCCTTGAGATGTTTGTCCATGTGAGGTTCATTGAAAATAACAACAAATATGGCACTGGGCCATATTTGTACACATGGAATTTATTCTGTTATCTCATAGTCTTAGGGGTTTAGGTAATGTATTAGCTCCACATTGCAGGGTATTTCGATACAAAATAATTTAAAACAACAAGTGAAAATAAAGGGAGATTTGGGTTAGATCACTGGTCACGTTAAAGCTACACTTTGGGGAAAGACTTACAGTGTCTGTTCAGTCCTTTTCATTGCTGGTGGGTGGTTTAACAGCCCAAGCCGACATTTGGGTTGGAGGAGGGGCTGCTGTTATCACACACCTGACTCCTCCTTAACTTCACCCTTTAGTCACTGGCATGGTAAAACTCTTGGAATTTTGCTATCCTGGGCTGATCCAGCGTGGGCAGCAGGCGACGGGGAGATTCTGCCCCTCTGCCCCGCGCAGGTGAGACCCCACCTGCAGAGCTGCCTCCGGACCTGGGCTCCAGCAGCAGTGGGGTGTGGAGCTGCTGGAGAGAGTCCAGAGGAGGCCACGAAGATGCTCCAAGGGCTGGAGCCCCTCTGCTCTGGAGCCAGGCTGGGAGAGCTGGGAGTGTTCACCTGGAGAAGAGAAGGCTCCAGGGAGAGCTCAGAGCCCCTTCCAGGGCCTAAAGGGGCTCCAGGAGAGCTGGAGAGGGACTTGGGACAAGGGATGGAGGGACAGGACACAGGGAATGGCTTCCCACTGCCAGAGGGCAGGGATAGATGGGATATGGGGAAGGAATTGTTCCCTGTGAGGGTGGGGAGGCCCTGGCACAGGGTGCCCAGAGAAGCTGTGGCTGGTCCTGGATCCCTGGCAGTGTCCAAGGCCAGGTTGGACGGGGCTTGGAGCAAGCTGGGCTAGTGGAAGTTGTCCCTGCCCATGGCAGGGGGTGGGAATGGGATGAGCTCTAAGGTCCCTTCCAACCCAAACCATTCTGTGATTCCATGAAAATTAATATCATCAATTTGCAGCCCTCAGGAATGGATTGTGGCATTAGCTGCATTGTTCAAGGGAGAAATTCTCTTTGCTGCTTGAATGTTGTCTTATTTCCCACCTGGATTTTGGATACTTTGGCTTTCAATTGCCCTTCCAAGTTAAACAACTTTGGCAATAATGAAAACACTGATTTCTCTTGGTTTTTTGTCTCTAGAAATGTATTTTTAATTTAGAGTCCGTTCTCCTCTTAACCTTCTCTTCAATAAATTAATTAAGCTAACTGGCTCCCTGATACTCTGTCATGGTGGCACATGCAGATATTAAATAATCTGATTTTCTCACTTGGAGCACTGTGCATGTGAGCTTGCACTCCTAAATTCATGCTGGAAACCAGCACCCTCTGCAGTGATCTTCCATTCAGAGAGATTTTTGTAATCTCCTCCCTAGTTGGTTGTTAAATAGTTTGTTAAACAAAATAAATAGATTTGTAGAATGTTAATGCTTAAGCTCAAACATCAGTCAGCATTAACATATCCTGGCAAAACTGAACCTTTCCTGGCCTGTCCTCATTTTATGCCAAACTTGTTTTACCAGAGCTCCTTTCCACCCTGGAAGAACTTCCAAAGGAATGAGCAAAATATCCTCTGGTGGCACTCGACGCTATTAAGTATTGATGAAGAACGTTGTTGTTGTTTTTATTGTAATAATACATTTTAACAGCTAAAAAATAACCCAAATCATCAGAAAACTCCATAAGATGTTTTGGAATCAGATTCTTTCATGTAACTGTTGGTCATTGAACGGAGTTTTCATCCTAATACATATTTTAAGATATTTCTGTGTATTGTTGTTCATAAATATTTCAGGCAGATTTTGTTTGTTTATTGTGCTATCCTTTAAATCATTTTTTGTTGCTTTGGGGAGTCCAAAAAGGATGAATCTGTGATTTAATGAGCAGTAGTGGGTTGATGGTATTTTTTTCCCCCAGGATCACAGTTTTTTTCTCCACCCTCTGCCCTTTGCCAGGGGGTATCAGGACATCCATTTCCTTTTCCATTTCATCTCCACAATCCTGAGAGTTGATGGGAATCCTCAGAGTGGCTTCTGCAGCCTGGTGGCAGTCACAAGACAAATCCTGATGATTTCCAGTTTGTCTTGGATTGCAGCTGTTTGGGAGGACTCTGCTTAAGAAACTCCAGCTTTTTCACTCTCCCAAGTTCATCCACACCACCAGCCAAACTCAAAATTAACACCTTTTATTCCAGCAAAGCAGAAAGTTGTGTTCTTGAAGGCAAAATTGGGTGGGAAAGGCAGGGATAACAAAGCTGCCGATGCAGCTGCAAAAGTGCAAGTCCGGATAATTCTTGATGCTAAAGCTCCTCTGAGGCTGTTGTTTGACTTTATGGAATGATCCACAGCAAAGCTGGCTGGAGACGATGGGAATGGGAATGGGAATGGGAATGGGAATGGGAATGGGAATGGGAATGGGAATGGGAGCAGAAACGGGAATGGGAACGGGAATGGGAATGGGAACGGGAATGGGAACGGGAATGGGAACAGGAATGGGAACGGGAATGGGAACAGGAATGGGAATGGGAATGGGAATGGGAACAGGAATGGGAACAGGAATGGGAACGGGAATGGGAACAGGAATGGGAACGGGAATGGGAACGGGAATGGGAGGCAGCAGTGGCTTCCCAGGATTGCAGTGCCAAACCAGAGCTGGGCTGGTCACCTGGGGGAACAGTTGTCGTCTCTCTGCTTTGGCCCAGTGTTTTGTAGTTTTGTAGGGAGAATCCATCCCATATTTTGGAAATTTGTGCATGAATGACTTCGTACAAGTCTTTTGAAGGGGTTGCACATTATCAGCAGAAATCCCACGAAATCGTGGTGCCAAAATTGCCCATCCAGCCTGGCCTTGAACACCTCCAGGGGTGGGGAGTCCACAACCTCTCTGGGCACCCTGCTCCAAAAATAACAATTTTTCTCCAAAGGTATTTGGAAAAATTGTAAGTACTTGGTAAAATCAACATTTTTTTGGTAACCATTTGCATGGTTCAAAATCAGTATTTTAAGACTGCCTTGATTACAGTGACTGCAGCTTAAGTGTTTAAGGTTTGACATCTGTATTTGACTATTGTGTGATGGAACAAAACCGTAAAATGCCCGTATTTCATTTTCATGACATTTAAATGGAGATATCAGCATTAAATCCCTTCAAGACTCTTTAACCAAAGAAAAGACCTGGATTTCCTAAAAATACCTGCTGAGTGTGCATGGAAGAGACTGTGCTAATCCAGCTGTGTGGGACATCCTGAATTTCGTGGGAGGTGTCGCATGGCGGGGGGTTGGAATGAGATGAGATTTAAGGTCTCTCCCAACCCAACCCATCCTGGGGTTGTGTGAAATGTGGGCGTATTGAACTTCTCCCAGCACCCAGGGAAGGACGGAGGCTGATCCCCCTGTGTTCTCTCCCCCCAGGGATGCGGCAGGGGAACGACGTCGGCACTCAGTATCGCTCGGCCATCTACACCTTCTCCCAGGAACAGATGGAAGCTGCCCTGAGATCCAAGGAAGAATATCAAAAGGTAACACTGAGCAGGGGTTGGAGTTCCTTCACCTGTGAGCACGAGGTCAAAGACGTCACCAATGAACACAAAATCACTGCTTGTGCTGGGCACTCTCCGTGCTGCTGTTGCAGCTCTTCAGTCTAATGCCCAGCTTGCTCATAGTTGCTTTAAATTCCAACTTTTAGGAATTTTTTTTTTGTATGAGTCATTTTATAACCATACGGAAAGAAAAATAATTCCCTTTGCAGAGATACTTTGAGTCTCTTCTACAGATTTTTTATTTAATGTGGGTTCACCAGAACAGAAATCTGTGACCTTAAAGCTATTCAAGCTTCTCTGGACCCCAAGCCCTGAACGGTGTTCCCAAAATCCCAGATCCAAGGGTTCCTGAACATTCCTGATCCATAATTGAGCTTGATAACTCAGGATCACCCACCTGCTGCTTATGAGATGCTTCTATCAAACCATTCCATAAATGTCTTGGATGAGATGTGACAGCCTGTGCCTTACTGAGAGTATTTGTTGTGACACGAGGGTCTGTATGAGAGAAGATCGACCAATTCCCTTTCTGTACACAGAATTTTTCCCTGTTTTCTGGGGAAGATGGATTCTGTCTCTTCCCTGCCACGTTATTATTTAACTGAAGGCAGAGGGATTAGTATCCTGCAGTGTTGTTGCACTGTGGTTGCTGCCTACTGCTGTTGTCAATGCAAAATCCAGATTCTGCAGCAGCAAAATAGAAATTATTATAATTTATATGAAAAAACTCACTGACCTGGGACATCAGGGCAGTAAACTTAGTTAGTACTAAAAGAATATCAGTGTTCATCTGTTTAATTATTTAATTATACAATGGCCTCAGTGGTGTTATGTTAAAGAACCAGGAGTTTTGGTGTATATTTGATGTTAAAAGTAAAGAACTCTTTTTACATCAGCCAGAAGGTCCCAAAAGGCAGCAGTTTGGTTTTCACCAGTGTGGGTATGACTGGGCTGAGCTCTGGGTGAGCTCCTAGGGCTGGTTCCTGTGTGCAGGTGGAATTATTTTGAGTGCAAAGAGGTGCTCAGAACTGCAGGTAAGTGATTTCCAGATCTGATACCTGTGCATGTAAACCAAGTTCTCAGTGACTTAAGTATTTGCTGATGGGGATAAGTCAGTCTTGCAGGTGTTTATCTGGTGGTTTTGGAAGATATTTATCATTCGAAACTTCTTTTTACTCATTATTTACCTTAGATCCACTGCTTTTCCAAATTGCTTTTATTTCTTTCTTGTAGCATCTGCTGACCACCATCGCCCTGCAAATCTTACAGCTTTAATTTGCTTTCCCAACTCTATTATCCTCTGCCGTTATTTGTCATTAAATAAATACTGACATGAAAGCAAAATTGCCATGTGTGAGATTGCAATATGATATTACAGAAATTTCCATCATCAAATAGATTTCCTTAATGGCAGCATTTAAAATTTACCTACTTTGAAAAGTGTGTGTAATTAGTACATTTATATAATTAGGCACAACTGTAAGTGAGCACATGTAGAGTTTGTTTTTGCACTGAAGTGGGGAAGGAAGGGACGGTGTTGCCAGCTAAGGAAACCCAGCAAATATGCACTGAAATTCCTTAGGGATGTGTGTTTCCCATGTATTATTAACAACAATATCTCCAATATTATCTGCTGGGGTAGTGCAGGAGCGGTGGAATGGTTGTGTGGGAAACACACTGAGCAAACAATTTGTTCAGGAATCCCTTTTCATATTAAACGCCGTGCATTCCATTATTTTAATGTAAATGTAATACAGCCACTTTCCTTATTATTGCAGCAATTTGAAATAAATATCAAGCTTTTCTGGCAGTGACACATGCCAGATAATCATGGATAAAAATGTGAGAATGGCTCCATTTTTCCTTGATAAGTAGTGGTGCCTGCAGCAAGGGAGGAAGGACTAACAAATATTACAATAACTGCAGTGTGCATGGGGGAGTCCGGAGTTTTTTGGCACTGCAAAGGAAGAAAAGAAAATCAAAATGTCATTTATTTTTTTGTTCACTGAATAATTGTGCATGTGCTCTTGAGCTGAGGGCCTGGAAGAGCCCTAAAAATGGCCTTCAACCAGAAAATGAGGGGTTTCCTAGATGAGGTTTGGGGTTTTTTCAGAAACACAAGGAGCGCTGATAATTTAAAGGAAATAATTTTGTTTGCTGAGGATAGAAACCATCCAACCCCAAGGTTAATATATTGAATTCCTGCCTCCAAAGCAGGTTGGCCTGAGGCACTGGCTCCTCCCTGGAAGTCAGAGAGTGCATCCAGCTCTGATTTTGTTCAGCAAACACTGTGGGCTGGAAGGAGCAGAACAAACCAGTTCGTACCCAAGAGCAGAATGGGGGTTTTGAGAGGGTTTGCTCTTCGGCAACTGAACTTGGTCCTCAGCCAGGTGCCACCAGCAGGTGACAGTCACTCGTTGGTGCTCGGCACTGCTGGGGCCAGACCTTGATCCTGGGGTCGGTTCTGGGACCCTCCTGACAAGAGGGGCTGGAGCGTGTCCAGGGAAGGGAACGGAGCTGGGGAAGGGGCTGGAGCACCAGGAGTGGCTGAGGGAGCTGGGAAAGGGGCTCAGCCTGGAGAAAAGGAGGCTCAGGGGGGACCTTGTGGCTCTGCACAACTCCCTGACAGGAGGGGGCAGCCGGGGGGAGTCAGGCTCTGCTCGCAGGGAACAGGGACAGGATGAGAGGGAACGGCCTCGAGCTGCGCCAGGGGAGGGTCGGATATCAGGAAAAATTCTTCATGGAAAGGGTGATCAGGCATTGGAATGGGTTTCCCAGGGCAGTTCCGCATCCCTGGAAGGATTTAAAATCCATCCGGGTGTGGCACTTGGGAACACAGGTCAGTGGTGGCCTTGGCAGTGCTGGGGGATGGTTGGATTTGATGATCTCAGGGTGCTTTTCCAACCTCGGTGATTCTGGGATTCAATTTTAAGTGACAATAATCAGATTTATTACCAGGCTGTGAGTGAGGCCCTTGACGAGCCCGGAGCCCAGGTATCCTGCAAAGTCACATCTGTTTTAACTTGTGGAACTTGTTGCTGATTCCTGCAGCTGCTTTGAGAGCTGAAAAGTGGCAGTAGAGCACTGAATTCTCCTCGAGCCGTGGGGCTGGAGCTGCTGAGTGCAGGAGCCAGAGTCAGCTACTGGTGACAGAGACTGTGATACAATAGAGCTGCTGCTAAACGGTGACACAATGGAAGCGTAATCAGAGAAACATCAAATGAGGGCCAGGCCTTGGTGAAATCACTGTGAATGAGCTGTTCCAGCAGTTTTGCCCGAAGCTGAGGTCTTTTTAATACAGGTGAACCTGAGGTTACTCAATTTTCAAGACAGTTGCTTGGCTGGGTTATTATTTATTCAATAATAAATGAATTATCAAGGCAATCTTAATCCAAAGAGTGAAATGAAGGGGGGGAAGAAGTTTGTATTTGTTTTTTTTCAGAATCAGATGTTGCAGTTGTTTTTTTCAAGCATTAGCACTGGGTTTTAAGGCTCCAAGAATACACTGAGTGCCTCCCCTTCATGGAATCACAGAACAGTTTGAGTTGGAAGGGACCCTGTTGGAAGGGACCCTAAAGCTCATCCCATTCCACTCCCTGCCGTGGGCAGGGACACCTTCCACTATCCCAGGCTGCTCCAAGCCCTGTCCAACCTGGCCTTGGACACTGCCAGGGATCCAGGACCAGCCACAGCTTCTCTGGGCACCCTGTGCCAGGGCCTCCCCACCCTCACGGGGAACAATTTCTTCCCCATATCCCATCCATCCGTGCCCTCTGGCAGTGGGAAGCCATTCCCTGTGTCCTGTCCCTCCATGCCTTGTCCCAGCTCCCTCTCCAGCTCTCCTGGAGCCCGTTTAGACACTGGCAGGGGCTCTGAGGTCTCCCTGGATCCTTCTCTTCTCCAGGTGCACACCCCCAGCTCTCCCAGCCTGGCTCCAGAGCAGAGATTTTGGATGGATGCGTTCCATGGAATAAGGGAAGCAGTGAATTAGCACTGGCCAGCAGAAGGTGCAACAATCCCTGCAGTTCAGCACTGCAGCAGACACTGGGCAGCTTCCATCAGCTTTCTGTGGGATGATGTGGGAACAAACGAGCAAAACCCCCAGGTGCAAAAATAAGAGCTTAATATAAAGCTCTTAGGGAGAAGAGACTGAAAAGCTGGAGTTTCCAAAAGCATTCCAAAAGCAATGAGCTTTGGAGCAGCAACCTGCAAGGAGGTGAAGTGGTCAGGATTGTATTTGTCAAAGCTGGAGGAAGGGCTGTTTACAGACCTCTGGGATCTGCAGTTCTGAGTGGTTAATTCCATGAAGGAATGCCTGGCGGCGGGAATTCACAACCTTCATCTGTGTTTTTATCTGACGCGCTGTGTAAATTCAGAGCAGGCTTTGCCTGGGAGATGGTTTTTCATGTGATTTTTGGCTGGGAGAAGTTAAATAGCTCTTTTAAAATGAGATTGTTTTTATTAAAGCAATACAATAGTCAATAAAAAAATAACACCTGCTTACTCCTCTTCAAATTATGTCTAATTCAGAGCTTTATGTGTCAAATTATCTCTGCTTCACTCTGCTGTGAATGGCAACAACTTGATTCCTGATTGATGGTGGTGGCTCTTGTGGAGACAAGCGAAGCTGATCTGATAAGCTGAGCCGTTCTCTGGTTTGTAATCACTTCTCTGTGCTGCAGAGATACCCTTTGCATGTTCATCCCTCTCGAAGAAAGCTGCATTTGGCTACGGATGAGGAGGTTTTGTGTGAGCAGTTGCGAACTCTTTTCACATTACTGTAACTGCAGAAAATTTGACTTTGCCACTCCGAGAAAATTCGGGCACCTCACAGCAGGAAAAGCTCTCAAAACTGATCCTAATCCATTTCTTGATGACAGTGGCAGCAAGATAAAAGCATTCATGGCATGAACTTAGGATGAACTTGTGGATGTGTCTGCCTGGACTTCAGCAAAACCTTTGACACCTCCTCCCATGGCTTATTCCTGGAAAATCCAGCAGCCCATGGCCTGGGCAGGTTCCGTCTGGGCTGGGTTTAGAACTGGTGGTGGCTGGGCACAGGGAGTGCTGCGGGATGATGCTGCACTTGGGTGACAACAGCCCCCTGCAGCTCCGGGCTGGGGCAGAGGGGCTGGGAAAGGCCCTGGGGGTGCTGGTGGCAGCGGCTGGACACGAGCCAGGTGTGCCCAGGTGGGCAAGAGGCCAATGGCCACTGGGCTGTCCCAGCTCTGGTGTGTCCAGCAGGGCCAGGGCAGTGCCCGTCCTCTGTGCTGGCACTGCTGGGGCACCTCCAGTGCTGGGGACAGCTCTGGGACCCTCCTGACAAGAGAGACCTGGAGGGGCTGGAGCGTGTCCAGGGAAGGGAACAGAGCTGGGGAAGGGGCTGGAGCACCAGGAGAGGCTGAGGGAGCTGGGAAAGGGGCTCAGCCTGGAGAAAAGGAGGCTCAGGGGGGACCTTGTGGCTCTGCACAGCTCCCTGACAGGAGCGGGCAGCCGGGGGTGTCGGGCTCTGCTCCCAGGGAACAGGGACAGGAGGAGAGGAAATGGCCTCAAATTGTGCCACGGGAGGTTTAGTTTGGACATGGGGAAGAATTTCTTCATGTAAAAGGTGATTAGATGTTGGAAGGGGCTTCCCAGGGAGGTGCTGGATTCCCCATTTCATTCCACCCCCTGCCACGGGCAGGGACACCTCCCTCTGTCCCAGGTTGCTCCAAGCCCCGTCCAACCTGGCCTTGGGCACTTTTGGGGATGGGCATTCCCTGAGGCAGAGAAGTGCCAGCATCCCATGCTGAGTGCATCCTGCTGCTATCCCTGTTCCCCAGGAATGCAGCACATGGTGCTTATTTTTATTAATGCTGAGAAAAGCAAGATTAATTTTTTTTATAGCTTTCAATTCTGCATTTATTGTCTTCACTTAACAAAGGCCGGGCATTTCACTTGGCCCTTTGACTGCTGCAAATACAGCTGATCCTGCATTTGGAATTAGAACCAGGAACAGCAGGATGAAACCATACTTTGTATTTTGCAATCGTTTTTTCATCTGGGAGGTCATGGAGGTCACCGAAGGAGCCCTTTGCTTTATTGCACTGGGAATGTGGTGTTGGACATTTAAACTAATGCTAGAAATTGCCCTGTAATAAACGAATGTAAATATCAAATGGATTTGACTCCAAGAGTGGGTTGTAAATAAAACATTTCCTGCTTTGTGTGGCTTGCCCTCTTCAGCTTGCCATTAATGTAAAAACACGCTGGATTTGTGTAGACATCCCATTTTCGTGTCCTTAGGCAGATGAATTCTCAGTCTCCAGGGCAGATCTCTGTGTCGCTTCAGAAAATGAAGATTTAAAGGGCTGAGCTGTTGTTTGAGGGGTCCTACCCTGTGTGACCCAGCCTCCAGCAGGGCACAGCTCTCCTGTGGGTCCTGGGTTGTCCCAGTGCCAAGGAAAAGTAGTGGAATGTGCACTGATGCCAACACAGAGGTTAAATCCCTTCCCATCAGCCTGGAAATGCTCTCTCACGTAGTCCAGTGGCATCTGGGATCCTTCTGAAAGGCTTCTAGTCTGGGCTTTTCAGTTTCTTGATCTTGATTATGCATCTGTTACAGCGCTCTGAAAGTGTCACAAGCACATGAAATGTCAGGTGCATAAATGTGATAATGATCTTAATAATGGTGGTTTAATTGTACACAGGATTTACAGGGAGCAGGATGGAATTCCTTCCTTCAGGAAGCTCTCAAGGAGTTTAGTTCAACTGAGAGATTAGTTATGGGGAGGACAGGATAAAATAGAAAAAGGTCAGGGTAAAAGGAAGATGATGGTCATTAGCTGGTGCTGTTCTTGTTCTCTTTGGGTTAAACACAGCCCTGACCCAAGCAAAAATTTCCAGGAAATAAACCTGAGGAATCATCTCCAGATGTGTTCAGTCTCATCATGTGTGAAAATGTTGTGTCTTTATTCTGCTCTGCCCTTTGGATCCATCCACGCCCAGGCGAAGGGTAAGGTTTGTAGTGGAACTCTCTGCATGGGCTGAGAGGGGCAGAGAGACTGGCCTGGTTTGAGGTTTCCATACAAATTTAAAAATTCAGGAAAAAGCCTTTTATAAAGTGAGATGTGCATCTTTAATGAGCATGGGAGCATTACTTCTGCTCTCCAAACAGTTTGTTTATCCCTAGTGCAGAACTGTGGGATCCAAGAACACTCCTCAAACCTCCTTTTCTCAGGGACAGAAGTGTGCCTGAGCCAGGATTCAAATGAATACTCGTGGAACGCTTTCCCACTGTTTACACAGCTCTGAAATACAAAGCAAAAAATGTATCTGAGCCTGATGACACTTCAGGAAGTTCTGAGCTCCACAAAGCTCTCATGTGGAAATGACAGATACTCAACATTTGTAAAATACCCTGCTCAGGCCTCTGAACATGGACATAGGAGGGCCCACTTAAACACTCAGGTCCCCATGATTTGATAACCAGATAGTTGACAACCAATTGTATTGACAATTCATCCCTGCTGAAGTTGTTTTCTAGCTGATGTTACCATGTGCTTAAATAACTCTCAAGATTCCCTCACAGGACCCAGAGCAGATCACCCATAAGGTGTAAACCCAGAGGAACACCTTTCGAATCCATGGAATTACTCTGGATTTCCAGTAATACAACTGAGATAAAATCCTGGCCCAGGAGTTTGGTTCCTTTCAGTATTTTTGTTGCCCAAAGAACTGCCATAGGGTTGTGTGTATTATTTTCTGCTGAAGTGTGCCACTCCATCAAAGGGACCTCTCAGCTTTGGGGAAAACGAGTCAATACTTCCTGGAAGCAAAAATCAGAAGATGCTTTAGCCAGCAAGGTTGTCATGTCTGGTTTGATGTTGTGATCTTTTTTCGTCAAGGTTTTTTTCTCCTTTATTGACTTCCACTGATCTCTTGTAGCCTGGTCTTTCCTTTTGTTTTGTCATGGAATCACCGAATCCCTGAATGGTTTGGGTTGGAAGGGAGTTTAAAGCCCATCCCATTCCACCCCTTCCCATGGGCAGGGACACCTTCCACTATCCCAGGTTGCTCCAAGCCTCGTCCAGCCTGTCCTAGGACACTTCCAGGGATCCAGGGGCAGCCACAGCTTCTCTGGGCACCCTGTGCCAGGGCCTCACCACCCCCACAGGCAAGAATCTTCTGTCATTTGCTCGTGTCCCACATCCTTTTCTTCCTCGTTCCACGTTTTCCCCAGTCTTCAGACTTTCCCCTTTTTTTCCTCAGGTCTGTGTTTCTGAAGAACCTTCCCTTTTTTTTTATCCTTGCAGACAAAGATAAATTTGTATTTTTTCTAGCTGGGTTTTATTAGGCATCATTTACTCATTGGGTCTGAAAGTAAATCCAACTACCCAATGTATGGTGGACAAAATATATTCCCTCTTCCTGCTGCCTAAAGCAACCTGAGATACCTCCTAGGGCAGGACCATGGATTTATGTGCAGGAAGAGTCACAAAGGCTGGGAAATCACCTTCAGTGAATCCCTGCTGCCTGCCCCACTATTAAATCTGGTATTTAATCCTGACCTTTTCCCAAGCAAGCAGCTTCCTATGGATTTTTGGGGTTAATGTATTTCCATTGTGGCTGCTCCTTTCTCCGGTGCTTTGGTTATTTTTAGTTGGCTCAGTTAAATCAGGTCTTTTTCAAGATTTAAAGGAGTTGTATTTAAGGTGTCCGCAGAAGAAAAACTCTTTTACACATCAAGAACCTTTGTGAGGTGGTGGGGAAGGGCGGGAGGAAGAGCTGTATCCAGACAATGGGTGAAGGTGGAATTTTGGATTTTTTCAGGGAAGCAATGGAGGCAGTTTGAGATTTATCTCCATTCCAACGATCTCAGTGGTCCAGGGCAGTAACTCCGACCTTCGCCTGATCTCCCAGCTGTACCAGCACTGATTTTAAAATTATTTCTAAGCCCTGATTAGTGCAATTCACAACAATTCTGGTGAAAGTCCATCTTAATCCAGTTATCATTCCCTATATCAGTACCATTTTTGCACTTCTTTTTTTAATTAAAACAATTAAATAATCCTTAATCAAGCACAAAATGCTCATGGCATTGGATCTGCAAATTTTCCTGTGTCAGCTGAACTTGTGATGGCATCAAAGACAGATGTTTGGTTTATATTTGACCTGTTTTCTACAAAAACATTGATTGGCACTAATTATATTCTTTATCATTTGAATGTCATTTCTTTTTGGGGGGGGTGGTTTTGTTTATTTTGGGTTTTTTTTGTTTTGTTTTTGTTTTTACACACATCCTAATTGGCCCAGTGTTGTCTTAACTTGTCCCTTTTGAAGTGCTGCAGGGAACTGGTGCTCATTCCGTCTTCTAAAATTTTCAGTATTAATCCTCTACTGATTATGTAAAACCCACGTTTTCCTCAGAAAGCTGAAAAATTAGACAAATTTGGGTTTATTGGCCAGTGCTTTGTGCTGAAGGGCACCCAGACTTCAAGATTTTTGCACCCCTTAGAGATACCATTCCAGATGTTTTTTTTTTTTTAATATGGAAAACACAATATTTAAATTTATATATTTGTTTATTAAATATTTAATAAATACAGTTGTATTTATCACAAATGGCTGAGTAACTCTCCTAGAAATTTAGAAAAATCCATTTTCTCTTGCAATGACAACTTTCAGCCCAAACCATGAAGTTTGGTGGAGATTAAAACACCCAGAGAAAAATTCTGGAAAAAAAAAAAGGAGTTGGAAAATTGCAGTGAGGGTTTGTAGCATCCCTCCTCCTTCTCCACGCACACACACACACACACACAAATGTGCACTTTTAACATCATCATCATTTTATTTTCTGTAATATTTTTTATTTTTATCTCAATCAGCTAATTATATCCTGGGTGGTGATTTTTCATCCGGCTCTTCTTGCCGTTATATGCATGTGGCTGCTATTTTATGTGCCAACAATCCTAGGAAATATATTTCCCCATTATCCCGTGATAGATTATCATAGGAAAAACCTTCAGTTCGAAATTACGGGATTTTCCAGGGCTGGAGAAATCCTGGTTTCTTTCATTGCCCTCTAGTGGGCTCGAGCTCTTCTGCAAGGGCAGGGGACGAGGAGCATTCGCCTTCTCTTTGTGCCACACAAACCATCAGGTTTTGTATAATTTCAGTTATTTGTCCTTATTTGTGTGATTTCTAGAGCACCATTTCATGGATCAGATACAGCAGAATTATCCCGCTGGGGTTTATAAATGATGACAAAAAGGGGATTTTGTGCTTTTCATATTTTGCTGTGGAAAGCAGGAGATGGGCATTACCCGGATGAACATTGCCCAAGTGAGTTTTGGGAGGGACACTCGTAGGTGTTGGGCTGGCATTGAAATATTTGCAGTCTGGAGAAGCAGATATCAGGTTTTTATCGTTTTCTGCTGTTGTAGCTGTGTCAAATTGTGAATTCATCCCACAGTCCAGCTGAAGGAGGGCTTGGGAAATGTTCCATCCCATTTGTTTGTGGTAGAATCCTGGAATGGCTTGGGTTAGAAGGGACCTTAAGGATCGTTTAGTCCCACTCTCCTGCCATGGGCAGGGACACCTTCCACTATCCCAGGGTGCTCCAAGCCCCGTCCAACCTGGCCTTGGACACTTCCAGGGATCCAGGAGCAGCCTCAGCTTCTCTGGGCACCCTGTGCCAGGGCCTCTCCACCCTCACAGGGAGCAATTCCTTCCCCATATCCCATCTATCCCTGCCCTCTGGCAGTGGGAAGCCATTCGCTGTGTCCTGTCCCTCCATGCCCTCGAGGCAAAGAGATTAATTTTGAACAGTAAGATCAAAGGAAATCAAACACGGCTCCAGACTGGTTGTTATTATTTTTTATTTTGAATTAACAAACAATTTACAAATGTATCATATCATAATGTATTATGGCTTGCTAGTCTTAAAATACGAGTGACTTTTTGATGTAAAATCCCTGTTTAATGTATGTTGGCTTCATACAATGTCATATTTCTGCACTATCCTGGAAAGAGAGGAAGGGAAAAATCTCTAAAGGGCATTTTGGAAATGACAGCATAAATCTGTCTCAGATACTTGGTTTAGGTCAGGCATTGATTTACATCATGACAAAATCACAGTGTTCATTAGAGAGCAAAGCGCAAGGGAGTCAAGCACCTGTGCAAGAGGCAAAAGCAGGTTTGTTTAGAGTCGCAGAATCAGGGAATTGTTTAGTTTGGAAAAGCCCTCGGAGATCATCAAGTCCAACTGTTCCCCCAGCACTGCCAAGGCCACCACTGCCCCACGTCCCCAAGTGCCACCTCCACACAGGTTTTAAATCCCTCCAGGGATGGGGACTCCAGCACTGCCCTGGGCAGCTGTGCCAGGGCTGGACCACCTTTTTGGGAAAGAAATTATTCCTAATATCCAATCTAAACCTCCTTGGCACAAGCTGAGGCCATTTCCTCTTTTCCTGTGTGATGGGATCACCATCCACAAACGATGGTTGTGTATCCACTGATGTGACGGGTGTCGCATTTGCTGCCGTGCAGTGGATTGGGATCTCCCTGGTTGGCCAGGATGCTGAGAAACAATGGAATGTGGCTGGGGGAGTGCTTCTGGCAGCTCCCTCAGCACCTTTGAGTGGATCCCATCTGACCCCATGGGCTTGTCTTAGTGGTGCAGCAGGTTGGCGACCGCCTTGGATTATGGGATTCATTCTGCTCCCTGTTTCTGTCTGGAGAACAACTGGTCCGACTGTTAAAGACTGAGGCAAAGAAGGCATTAAGTACCTCCACCTGCTCCTCATCCTTTGCCGTTCCTTTCCCCCTGCATCCAGCGAAGGATGGAGATTTGCACGTCCGTGTTTGCGGATGTGCATTGAGAGCGGCAGGGAAAAAATCCTGCAGCTTTGCACTTTCCTTCAGGAATGACTCACTCCCTCTGGTGGGAACATTTCATTCTGAACGTGTGATGCTGCTTTCTCTCCTCCTCCTCCTCCTCCTCCTCCTGCATCCACCCCCCTCCCCACATTCCCATTCCTGCTGCTCCGTGTGTGACATCTGCTCCGTGTGCTGCAGAGCAGCACTTTGGTTTCTATGGTAGCTGCTGTAGCCACTGGACCCATGGACTGGGAGGGAGAGGAGGAAAAAAATGGTCAAAGTGGCTGGATTCAGGTGCTTGTTCAATCTCCCTTGGTCAGAGGGCTGGGATGTGTTGGGAGAGGGTGTCCCAAGGGCAGGTCATTCCCATGTCCAGCAGCTGCCAGGACATTCCAGGGTCCTTTCCTTTCTTGTCCAGTGAAAAGGGCCTTCAGGAGAGCAGTGAAGTGGAGGGGGTGAAGAGCAGCAGATTTTGGGTTTGGTTGAACTTCACGTTTCCTTTTGTCTTGTTTAGGTCTTCAGTTTGCAGGGAACTCTCCTTGGCTTCTGCCTTTAAGACGGTGATAATGCAGATGCCAGACCTAAGATATTGTAATTAAGTGTCTATTTATAACAGAGTTTGTCATTAGAATTACCATGTCATTTTTTAAACAAGGGAGGATAATGCCAGTTCACAATTTACACCTGTAGCTGTTGTTTTGG
>VZTD01001386.1:898479-916603 GCA_013397725.1 Rhagologus leucostigma | reverse complement strand
TTTAATTATTTTAAACACAGTTCTTCTTTGATTTGTTCTGGCTCTGAATTCATTAGGAAGCCTGAATTAGCATCCTGCCACATTGTCTTCTTCACTCCTCCGTCCCCTCAGGTACAAATACCAGGATTCTGAGCTGGCTCACTTCAGCTAAAAGGGAGTTGACTAAAATACAGAGCCCACTTCTCCATGTTTAAACATTCTTTATTGAATGGAATCAGAATAAGGATTTGGCAACAATTCCTTCCTGGAAATGTTGTCCAGCCCTGGCACAGCTGCCCAGGGCAGTGCTGGAGTCCCCATCCCTGGAGGGATTGAAAAGCTGTGTGGAGGTGGCACTTGGGGACATGGGGCAGTGGTGGCCTTGGCAGTGCTGGGAATGGTTGAACTCAGTGATCTCTGAGGGCTTTTCCAACCTTAATGATTCTGTGATTCCATAATGTCATTATGTCACACCATTGCAGTGATAAATCTATTTTAGAGCAGTTTTTTCATGGGAGACAAAGCTGGCGGGAACTGAGACCCACAAATTAATCTGAACTTGGTAAATCACAAAATCATGGAATGGCTTGGGTTGGAAGGGACCTTAAAGATGATCTTGTTCAAACCCCTGCCATGGGCAGGGACACCTGGGAGAGGACAGGTTGTCAGGGATGAAGGTTGTGCCTCCCGTGCCCGTGTGTGGTGTGTGGACACACGGATGATCCTGAGCTCTGACACGTCTCCAGAGGATCCCTGGGTGAGGGGAATTCAGTGCTGGATGTACTTTAGAGAACTCTGAAGAGCTCTCTTTTTAAGACAGATGAACAAGTCCTTTTCAGGTCCATGCTTCTTTTATTTCTTTTCATTGAAAAGTGGTTTTTATTCCATTTCCTCTAATCCTTGGAATTTTGGGATGCTAAGGCCAAGTGCTTTTTCTTACGTGAAGAATATTTTACATCTTCAGCATTCCTGCTGTACTTTGTATGATTCTATTATCCAGCTGTGTTTGCACCTCGCATCTTTCTTTTCATTCCATTTTGTCACTTATTCCCATTTAATCTTATATAATCTTTCCTGGAGTCTTTATCATCAAGACAGACCTCAGATCCCCTCAGCCTAAGTAGCTGTCAATGACGTGATAAATCCTCTAAAATCAGTTGGAGTCTGGTGTCTGTGGAGCTCTGATGCTGTTCTAAACCAGCCCAAATTGGACTTTTTTATGGAAAACTATGGCAAGTTGGATTTTTTATGGAAGACTATGGCACAAGAAGAGCCTTTACCACGATCCTCAGTATTTATGGTTGTGTCCCACCTTTAAGGTGCTGCTTGTCTCCATTTTACCCTTAATCTTGCTCGTGTTCCCATCTGTTGTATGGACCCTCTTCCATTTGCATGGAAATCCCAGCCGTCTTTAAGGACGTTACATTTCTATTTATCCTTAGCAGTCCTTACAAACACCTTTTTTCCTTTTCGTTCCCCTTCTTGCCTGTGAACAGAAAGGCTTCACAGCCTCTAAACTGACTCAGCTCTGGCTTGAATCCCTCGAGGTGTCACATCAGGAAAATCACACACAGAATCACAGAATCATTTAGGTGGGAAAAGGCCTCCAACATCATCAATTCCAACCTTTAAATCCTACTCATGCCTTCTAAATGTAGCAAAAAAATAAAGTTAGATCTCTTTAAAAAGATGGTAAAATTATCTGGGTCCTCCTCCTCACATGTGGAATCATTGAGGGTGGAAGAGACCTTCAAGGTCATTGAGTCCGACCTGTGACCGATCCCCAATTTGTCACCCAGCCCTGAGCCCTGAGTGCCACGTCCAGGCCTTCCTTGGACACCTCCAGGGTGGCTCCCTGGGCAGCCCCTTCCAGTGTTTAATAACCCTTTCCGTGATGAAATTCCTCCTGATATCCAACCTGAACCCCTCATGGAGGGCACTGTAGATTCCACCCGGTTTCCATTATCCCATAATGGTGCATAATTGCCGTAACCTCAACTGAAAATTATTTTTTTTGGAGCTAAGATCATCCCACATTTTCCATTATTTGGCTCTTTTGCACCAGTTATTTGTTTTTCTTTCTTGAGCTTAGTTTATGACTTATGTGTCTAGGTATGGATTGATGTTAGAAGATAATATTAAAAAGGGAATTAGCACATCACAATGATCTATTAAATAGTGTAATTCATCATTGTGCAGAGGCCATTATTAATTTAATTTGTTTAATTAAAATAGCCCATTAAAATGGATTTAGTTACTGGCACCAAACCACTGCTGGCTTCCTTTTTGTTACTGGGACATTTTATTGTACAAAGTCTCACCAAATTCAACATTTTGCTAATTGAGTCAGTGGTTCAATTTGAAATTAGTGTTGCTGGGAAGGAGAAACAAATCAAATAGAGAACCTCGTTAGCATTTAGGACTTGAAACGGGGGGTTTCCTTATTTCCCTTTTAGTGGCTGTGAGCAGGAGGTCAGGTTGTTCTGTGAACATTAAAAAATGTCATCCCCCGACCTGCTGTTTGCCTGACAATGCCTCGTGTTTATCCTGACAGGAAGAAGCAAACAAAACAAAATGAAAAGGTAATGAGGTAGAGCACGGAGGGGTTGGGAAATCTTCCCCTCAGAAAGCTCTGCAATGTTTATTAATGCTGCTGGGTCAATGGAAAAATGCAGCCTGCAAAAAAAAAAAATGCCACGGAGTGTTTTTCCATTTCAACTTGTCCTTTTGGAATTTGCCCAGGGTAGAAAAGACAAAAATGAAATAATTCCGTCTCTGAGCATAAATGCACAGAGTTAATCGTGGTCAGCAGGTTTCATTTCTAGTGTGGTTTTGTAACATCTTGCATGGACTAGAGAAAGTCCAGTTTTACCTTTTCAGTGAAGTCTTTATTGTTAATAATTATCTTAGAACCATGGAATGCTTTAGATTGCAAGGGAGGTTAAAGCTCATCCAGTTCCACCCCCTGCCATGGGCAGGGACACCTTCCACTAGCCCAGGTTGCTCTAAACCCTGTCCAACCTGGCCTTGGGCACTTCCAGGGATCCAGGAGCAGCCACAGCTTCTCTGGGCACCCTGTGCCAGGGCCTCACCACCCTCACAGGGAACAATTGCTTCCTAATATCCCATCTTAATCTACCCACTTCCAGGTTAGAGCCATTCCTCCTTGTCCTGTCCCTCCATCCCTTGTCCCAAGTCCCTCTCCAGCTCTCCTGGAGCCCCTTTAGGCCCTGGAAGGGGCTCTGAGGTCTCTCTGGAGCCTTTCCTTCTCCAGGTGAGCACCCCCAGCTATCAGAGCCTGGCTCCAGAGCAGAGGGGCTCCAGCCCTTGGAACATCTCCGTGGCCTCCTCTGGACTCTCTTCAGCAGCTCCATCATGGCCCTCACCTTCCTGCTGGCTTTTCTTTCCTCCTCCATGGCTGTTCACATTCTTCTTTCTCCTGCCATCCTGCGTCTTCGGGTTGACTTAGTGGGGCCTTGAAGTAAAACCCCCAAACCTTTTTTCTCTACAAAAACCCGGTATGTGCCTGTGCTCTGGCCTGGCTGATGCACCCTGGATGAGCTACTCCATTTTCTAAAACTTGAAGACAAATGTCTGAGGGCTTGGTAATTCTGTAGGAGATGGTAGAGGAAAAATTTGATTGCCTGATGCAGCAGCTGGTGCAATTTGTGGCTCTTCAGGGTATCTGAGACATTTGTGTGGGGCTGTGTCTGGTGAAAGAATCCAGAGAAGGTCTGCAGGCTTCTTGGGTCAGTGGATGGAGATCAGAGCAAATCTGAATTTGGGCACCTGAATCCAACCTCCAGTTTACCAGCAGATCCCTCTGCTGTAGGATCATCCACACCTGGGTCATGGAGAGAGCTACAGTTATTGGGCCCAATTTGGGCTGTTTTATTCTCTGTTACAGATCCAGGTGGAAGCCAGGCTGACCATGGTGTGCTAAGCCTGGCCTGGGCCCAGGTGCTGCCCTGCCCTGTGCACCCTCCTCAGCTGTTGGAGTGAGCACTGACACGGCTTTAGCCTTGTCTCACTTGGGAGCTCTAAAGCCCAGGGGAGATCTGAGGGTGACAAGGCGACAGTTCCCGAGAGGCCGTTCCAGCGGGACCGGACCCTTGGGAACAGCAGGGTCTGGCTGCTTGGGCATGAGCCCAGCTGCTCATCTGGACCACAGGGACTGATGGATGACTCAGCACACTCGATTTCCCGGGATGAATGAAGCCATTCCACAGAATTACTTCCGGGAATAAGAAAGACTTACAGTGGTTCCTTGGATTGCGGTGGAATCGAGGAATGCTCCTACATAACCCACCTCATGTTGTCATGTCTGCTGAGAAAACTGATGGAATATTTAGCAAAAAAACCATAAATTTCTCTGGAGATTTCTGATTATCCAAGCAGACAAGGACCATTGGATGGGGCTTGGACCAGCCTGGTCCAGTGGAAGGTGCCCCTGCCCATGGCAGAGGAGTTGGACCAGAAGAGCTTTAAAGGTCCATTCCAACTCAAACCGTTCTGTGGTTCTGTGACCTGGGGACACTTGTGGGTGACACTGTGGGGCACCGGGTGACACTGGGTAAATCTGGGATCTCTTGACCAAATTATTTTCTGCAGAACTGAGGAAGGGAGTGATCAGGGAACATGGAAGTATTGAGTACAAAAAGACTGTGATTTGTTATCTAGGGAACAAGCTGAGCAAGGAAAGAGATTCTTTTCTAGAAATAGTAAAAATAAATATCAGGAAGAAGGTAAAAAGCTGTTTAAGGGGAGGAACAACTTTAGCACAAATCCAGGTGGGTATAAATTGCCCGTCTTTATGTTTAGGACTGGAAATCAGATGTTTTATAATCATTAGAGCAGCTGGGTTCAGGAACAGCTGTCCAAACAGAATAGAAGAGGTGAGAGATCTGACAATTTATGCAACAGGGTGTGCAAAGTTCATGAAAGGATGGATGTGAGCTTCCAGTGGCAGGAAACCCAACTGGATAACACGGGAAGAGGTTTTCCAAACCTGTGGCCCCATCACTGCAAAGTGCTACTATTTTATGACCTCGTTTCTCCTCGATTTTTTCCCATTTTAAGAGAGCTGGGACTGCATTAAGCCATTGTACTGCATCCCGTGCCCGGCCTTTATGAATTTATAGATTAATTGGGGGAGCCATTACTTTGTTGATCAATATTCAATTTCCTGGGCCCTGTGTTTTGTGTGTCCTACTATTCCCAGCTGTTTGTGCAACATCACAAGTGGCAAAGTCAGATGGACTGAAAGGATTTGATGTACGGAAAATCAGCAAATTCTGTGGCCAGGGAGAACTCCAGGGTCTCCCTGGAGCCTTCCCTTCTCCAGGCTGGATATTCCCAGCTCTCCCAGCCTGTCTCCAGAGCAGAGGGTCTCCAGCCCTTGGAACATCTCCCAGGCCTCCTCTGGACTCACTCCAGAATATCATATTACATACACGCTTACACATAGGTATGTTTATTTTTAAATTAATTTTACCATTTCCAGTGTAAAAATATTACTTGAAATTATAGATTCTAACGTAAACAGGAAGTCCAACCAGTTCACCAACATAAGATAGATGTAGAATTTATTTCCACCACTGAATTCAGAGGGAATACAGATCACGAGCAGCTAAAAGACTGAAATTAGCCTTTTCAGGTATTGAATAAATAGAATAAAAAGGGCTGTATTCATGGAGTAAAATGATAGATAGTCTGTGGATGGATGCAAAAGGGGGTCTAGAGCTTTTGAACAGATCCTGTTTTCCAATTTCAGGCTCCATTTTGCCAAAGATATCCAGTAAATCCTAGATATTGGTGGCCCATGGTGTCTGCTGAAGGAGTAGAGCTTTCCTGTCAGGAACCATATTTAATTCAGGTGATCAGAGTATCTGAAAACACTGCTGAATATTCCAGCATATCCCTGATGTGGAGAACTGGATTGCAAATGCACTTTGATTTTTTTTTAACCTACGAGGTTAATTATTGCTTTGATTATAGAGCTGGAATTGCCATCTGTCACAAGCTCTGTGGGATGACCAAGCTTCCTTTGGCGTCGTGGTTTCCTACATATAATGTTTATTATTCCCAAAATAATATGATGTGGGACAGATACTGTCATCCTGGGACAGCCTGCCACGTGATGGCTTTCTCATCCTCGCACTGCACTGATAATGCAATTCCATTTCCATGTGCCACCATCAGGCTGTGAGGGACACGATATTATTTTGTGCACGGCTTAGAGAGAGGGAAAAACACTGCATCCTACTGATAGATCTGTGTAATTAATATTATTTCCATGGAGAAGTTTGCCAGGAGCTTTCTGGAAAGTTGAGAGAAGAGGGTGGCACTATCAGATGAAAATACTTTCATTTTGTTGAGATTCTCCTCAGATCTATCACAAAACAACCCTTTTCTCCTGGGCATTGGGAAGCCGAAAGATCAAATCTCCTGGTGCTGACAAAGGTGGGGAAGCACTGGAATGGTTTCCCAGAGAAGCTGTGGCTGATCCTGGATCCCTGGAAGTGTCCAAGGCCAGGTTGGACGGGGCTTGGAGCAACCTGGGCTAGTGGAAGGTGTCCCTGCCCATGGCAGGGGGTGGAATGGGATGATCCTCAGGGTGCTTTCCATCCCAAAGCATTCCATGATCCCATGATTCTACTCTGTATTACAAGGGAAATGCAGAAACACATCCAGTTTTGTTGGAGGCTTTGCAGATAAAGGGAACATTTAACTACATCCCAAACTGGACACACTTCCAGGTGAGAAAGCAAAAATATGTGGAATTGTCACTGAATGAACAGGCAGCTGTGTTTTCCCTTAGCTCACGTCTTAACTGAGCTTGGGCTGTGATTCTGGGAGAACACATTCCCATTGTGAGCCTTGCTGTGACAAAGACTGCAGCTAGTGGGAGAAGTTTGGGAAAAACCTCACATTCCGGGCCAGAACTAAATTAAAAGCTCGTTTCACACACTGGCAAGTTTGTACAGTGACACCACCGAAGCCTCGTGCGGGTATTTTTCCCTAAAGAACAGGTAGAGGAAATCTGTGGGGTGTGTCACTCTTTCCTGTTTGCTGTTTAAAAGATCCCTCCGTGTGCCATCCCACCCTGTCACTCCTTCCTTCTCCAGGCTTTTCCTTGGCATTTTTTGATCTAGAAACAGTAAAGAATATTTGAACCCAAGATGGGTTTGTGGGACAACTTCAGAAGTGTCGGGGTTTTTTTCCCCATGTTTCACATTAAGCAAATCAACCTTAAAGGAGAGGGCTGGGGTGTTGCCTCCTTTTTCAGTTTATAGAAGTGTTGCTGATGTAAATCCTTCTGACCATTTCCAATCACATAAAAAGGAGGAAAATAAAAGATGAAAAATTAATTGTCAGCAGCTTTCATGATGAGCTGTGCTGACAAAACATGGTGTCTGTCTATAGGCAGTGAATAAAGTGCTTGGGATTTCAAACTCGGGGAGATGGGAGATAAGAAAAAAAATCCTTGGGTGTTTGGGGTTTTTTTAAACCCCTTTTTCACAACTTTCCTGTGGAACACACTGCAGACAAACTCCAAACCCCCGTTTACAGCGCTTTGTGATTAAATTCCTATCAAAACCACAAATGAAAAAATCAATATGCTTCATCCAGTATGTCTAAAGTTCCTCAAATACAACCCAAAAAAAGATGGGCTGACAGTGGTTTTTTTCCCCTCCCTTGTTTAAAAAAACCAGGTATTTTAGAGTCTCACCTCTGAAACTTGAAATAAACTTAGAACTGTTTTTTCTCCCCTTCACACCTTCGCTAGTGGGAGGCGTCCCTGCCCATGGCAGAGGGTTAGAACCAGGTGATCTGTACGATCCCTTTCAACCCAAAACCGTCCTGTGATTCCGTGATTAAATGTGACTTCTTAGAACCTGCCTGGCTGTGACTCTGGGTGTGTGTTTTTCCCAGCTGTTCTGCCAGCACGGCACCACTAAAAGCGAAATCCTCCTTGGGCAGCGCGGCCGCGGCTCTGCCGGTCCGTGTGCGCTCCGGGCCCCCTCCAGCCGTGCCCGAGGCAGCGCTTGCAAGTCCCGAGCTCTTTCCGAGGGGGAACCTCAGAGGATGCTCAAAGAGCTTTGCGGTTTCAGCTGAGGTGGCGGGATCGCGTCCCCGGAGCATCGGGGACTTTTTTGCTGACCCGTCTTTGCCGGCAGCGGAGGCGGAGCGTGAGCCCAGCTGCCGCGTCAGCATCATTTTAATTAAATATATATTGCTTTATTTAGCTGTGCGGATGGCACCGCTCTTATTGCTGCTTCCAGCGGAGGACTGGAATGCAAATGGAGAGAATTTAAGTGCAGGGAGCAAAGGATGGTGTTAGAGTAGGAGAAAACATCCAAATGAGACGTGGCGAGGAGAGCCGAGGCTGGGTGATGTTACTGTGATAGCAAACTTGGCTGAAATGTGCATTCTCCCATCATCTCAACTCCTCCTGTGCGCACAGATCCCATTCCCAGCTCCTCCCGAGCCTGCAGACTGTGAGCACAGGCTCGGGGTGTTTGGGCAGCGTTATTAAACCTGAATTAGCATGCAGGGAGATGCTCCTCGCCCTGCCGGAGCGGGGCTGCCAGCGCTCCCTCCTTTTGTTATGACAGCGCTGCTCCTCACGCTTTGAGGCAGGGCTAATGAGACTTTAAAAGCAGAGCTAAATTAGGGAGATGGGGAAGTGAAGGCAGGGGTAGAGAACTGGCTGGGCTGATGGAAAAGCGTGGGCTGGTGGGAAAGGCGGAGAGAGAGGGAATGGAGACACGGAGAGGCCCGCGGGAGTCGGGCTGCGCGAACAGGGCAAGAGAGACCGAGCAGGAACTGAAGCTTGTTCTGGCTCTGGCATAATAAAAGTGGCTGAAGGGCCAGCGATAAGAACTAAAAACTGAAATATAAAACCAAACCAAAATTTGCAAAACAAGAGAGCTCAGTGAAATGGTGCTCTCAGGCACATGGTGGGATCCTTGGGGGTGTCCCGTGCAGAGCCAGGATTTGGACTCGATGATCCTTGTGGGTCCCTTCCAACTCAGGATATTCTCTGATACATAAGAAAGAGAGTGAGGAATAAGCAGGATATAACACACAAAGAGAGATAAATGGCTGGGAAACTGGAATGTATCTGCCAGAAGGAAAGAACATTCAAGCCATCTCTTTTTTTCCTGCAGACTTTAGACCATGAGTGCTCCTAACCAAGCAGACACCGCAGCCCGGGTCCTATGTGGTATTTTTTAACACTTGCCAAATGGTGTCTGCTAGCTTGTAACAGATGTAAAGGATTATTTCCCAAATCTGCAAGAATTGTCACTTTGCACTTGCAAAGTGAAGACGTCTTGACTGGAAATACGGGAAGAATGAATTATGCATGGGAAGTGCTGCAAGCCTATTTTTAATGGTGCATGGGCATAGGCTGAAATATTATTTTTTCCCTCAGCTTCTGCTTAAAAGTGGGGCGAGTAAGGAAATAATGAGAAGGTGAACAGGGAAATCTGCCTTAGAGACATGTGCTGAGTTTTCCTGATGGCAGAGACCCCAGCCCAGCACCGCAGAGCAATCCTGCTCTGCTAGGAGCTGAAATTACTCTGTGGGAAATGTTGGTAACTTTATAGAATCGTGGAATGGTTTGGGTTGAAAAGGACCTTAAAGATCATCCCATGCCACCCCCTGCCATGGACAGGGACACCTCCCACTATCCCAGGCTGCTCCAAGCCCCGTCCAGCCTGGCCTTGGACACTGCCAGGGATCCAGGGGCAGCCACAGCTTCTCTGGGCATCCTGTGCCAGGGCCTCACCATCCTCACAGGGAAGAATTCCTTCCCACTATCCCATCTAAATCTCTCCTCTTTTAGTGTAAAACCATTCCTCTTGTCCTATCACTCTGTGCTGTCCCAGGTGATGGATGGTCCCTGCTCCCTGCTCAAAGACCTCTCGGATTCCATATTTATATCCAGTTGTAAAGGCTGGGGAGAGTGAACAGCTTGCACATCCGAAAGTTTGTATTGGAGGAGAGATAAATGAGATGAAGAAGTGCTTCCTAGAGCCATTTGGGTCTTTAGAGGAGTCTGAATGAAAGAATTCCAAACAGAGAACGTGTCCAGGTTGTAGCCTCAGTGCATCACAGTGCATATCAACAGGGATGATTAGAGTGGTGAAGTCACAATTAGTATTTTTTTCTAAACTGAATTTTGACTCCCTCAGATGACTAAACCAGATTTATTTCTAGGATTTCTATTATACTTTGTAGACTTTGTGTGGGGCAAGTCAGAAAGCAAATTCTGTTTCTTAGAAAATATCAAAGTTATCAAGGTTTCCGTGCTTGCTTTTGCTTCACATTAAAGCAAATTTTAAAATTATTTGATTTGTGAATGAGAGAGAGAGAGAGAGAGAACAGAGATCCTGAGAGAGGGAGGGTTTATGCATCCTGCCCAGTTTGTGATGGCTGTGAGGTTGCTTTCCAGCAGTAATTCCTGGATAATCCTGGTGAGATGGGATCTCCTGCCCTGCCGTGGTTCAATCCCCTGATGGGAGGTGATCCCTTCATGGCAAACAGCAAATATTCCATGGATTTTAGTGGAGAGCTGTAAAAGGGAAGAAAGTTGACCGAGGCAGCACAAAGAGCAGGAAGCAAAGCTTGGTTTGGGATTTCCTCCAGCATCTTTTGTGGAATGGGACCTTGATGTGTTTTTCCCTCAGATAATTCTTCCATGCCTTAGGAGACCACAATGACGTCTCAGCATCCTCTGGTTTTCCTCTCTCTTTTTTATCAGCTCAACCACTGGGAATATCCTGCTTGACACTGGTGTTAGAGTGGCACTTTGCTCTTTAATAACTCATAATTTATCAGTGGCGTGCAATGGAGATGGGAGTTGTTGGGAAAAATTGTGGTTAAAGAGGTAAAAGGGCTGTCAAGACAATCCACATGCTCTGTGGGAATACTGCTGTGGAGCTGGAATTGCACACCTGAAGGGTTTGTGTTCTGCCTCTGAAATATTTGCATCAATGTACAATGCCTCTGACAAGTTTCCAGCGGTTTCCATATGGATTTTTTAGGAATTGCATCTTATGATGGTGTGGGAGCACAAGTCTGGTGAGAAGCAGCTGAGGGAGCTGGGGGGGCTCAGCCTGGAGAAAAGAAGGCTCAGGGGGGACCTTCTCACTCTCTTCTCCCAGGGAACAAGGGACAGGACAAGGAAATGGCCTCAGGTTGTGCCGAGGGAGGCTTAGGTTGGATATTGGGAGCAATTTATTCACCAAAAGGTTTTCCAGCCCTGGCACAGCTGCCCAGGGCGGTGGTGGAATCCCCATCCCTGGGGGGATTTGAAAGCCATGTGCATGTGGCACTTGGGGACATGGGTCAGTGGTGGCCTTGGCAGTGCTGGGGAATGGCTGGACTCAGTCATCTCTGAGGGCTTTTCCAAAGCGAACAATTCCATGTAAAATCAAATGCTTGAGGGTAGTCAGGAAGTCACATTCCAGCTACGATTCCATTAAAAGGTTGGCATACCCAACAGCTTTTTGAGTAAAAAGTGAAACCAATATTCCTTTAAATTCTGAGGATGTGGCTCCTGCCACGTGTTTGCCATCCTGGCTTTGTGCCCGCTGACTCCAAGGGAAGCAATTAATCCGTTTTTGAGTTGTAGTCTGAGGGATCTGCGTTCCGTCCTTTAAAAAAACATCTCTTGGTTCCTTGGAGAAAAATCTTCCGGATATCATGGCAGCGTAATGCCGGTTTTTGCATGTGCTTTATGTTCTCATGGATTGCATCTTGTGCGCTACTGTGGAAATCTGGGATAGTGGCAGGTGTCCCTGCCCATGGCAGGGGGCAGGAATGGGATGAGCTTTAAGGTCCTTTCCAACCCGCACCATTCCAGGATCCCATGATCACAGTGACCCCAAGCAGACAGATCATTAACCAGCATAAATAATCACAGTTCTGCGCTTTTCCAGGCATTCCCTTTGTTTTATGCTGAGATCATGACCCATATCCTTTCCAACCTGCTGTGGTAACAAACTCGGATCCCAATCCTGCTTTCAGCAACCCCAGGAGACTTTCTGCAAATGGTGCCTGAGGAGGCCCAGATCTTACAGCTTTCCTTCTGTGCTGCTCCCAGTTTGAAGGTTTGGGAATATGTTAGCTGGGATGAGAGAGGGGAAAGGCAGCAGTGCTGCTCTTCATCTGTGCAAGTCCATTTGTTGGGTAGGCTGTGTTCTTTTACTGCTTTCCTCAAATGCCATTTTGTAACAGTAAAATGCTCACTAAAAATACTCAAATATTTTTAGTTGTCGAGTACAAGTCAGATTGAGCTGCACATTTCCCTCATGAGTAAAAGTGATGAGTT
Organism: Rhagologus leucostigma; assembly: GCA_013397725.1. Taxonomy (NCBI): domain Eukaryota; kingdom Metazoa; phylum Chordata; class Aves; order Passeriformes; genus Rhagologus; species Rhagologus leucostigma. The sequence continues at coordinate 904,281 of VZTD01001386.1, read as the reverse complement.
TGTGTTCATTAACTCGGGGCCATCTGGTGCAGACATGCTGCAGTCTGTGAATCAAGCATGCATCAAACTCCAGGGATCAGAACAACCGCCAGACCCGGGGTTTGGGGGGCTTGGGGTGGAGGGAGGAGGAAGAGGGTGGTGGACTATAGATTTCACTCTTTTTAAAAATTAACTCTGAGCTTAATGTTGCACTGCTGTAAAATTCTGTTCCGAGCTCATCAGTGACCATTCCAGCAGCCTTCCGGGTGCTCATGTGCCATTAAAGTGACAATACCCATCATCCCAACTATTTTGTGTGCAAAATGATTAAACAGAACCGTTTCCCTGCATTTTTAAATAATGCATCTGGAGGGTGCAGCTACACAGACGCAACTGAGAAATAAATCTGAGCTCAGTTTTTCTGGGCCTGCACTGGTGGAAGTCAGTGATGTTCCTACTCAGTAACAGGATCAGGTTTTGTAGTGTTTCATGGAAAACTTTGGAAAAAGTAAGTTGTAGTCAAAGGCTCTGATTCCATCTTAAAGGTGTTTTCCAGCCTGGATGATTCTTCTTCCCTGTGAGGGTGGGGAGGCCCTGGCAGAGGTTTCCCAGAGAAGCTGTGGCTGCCCCTGGATCCCTGGAAGTGCCCAAGGCCAGGCTGGATGGGGCTTGGAGCAACCTGGGACAGTGGAAGGTGTCCCTGCCCATGGCAGGGGTGGAACTGGATGATCTTTAAGGTCGTTTCCAACCCAAACCATTCCACGATTCTATGAAATCTGCTTCACCTACCAGCCTGGCAGGCATTATACATTTCTCACCCAAGTGTCTCTAGACTTTCCTCTTCCTGCCTTTCCTGTTTGTGTTTTTTCCTGGGCTCTGCCTTTCTCTCTCCCAGTCTCACAGAAGCCTGTCAGGGGTTGCAGCAAGGGCTGGCTGGGCCCAAGAGGTGGGGAAGAGCCAGTTTTAAGCCTGCACATATTAAGAGATGATCCAAAGTCACCTGACTCCACTCACAAACCTGTATAACTTTGTGAGTTCACCACAAAATAATTCAGGTTGGAAAAGCCCTCCAGGATCATCATTCCCTGAGCATCTCCAAGGCCACCACTGAGCCACGTCCCCAAGGGCCACATCTGCATGTCTTCCTATAAATGCCCAAGGTCAAAGTTTCTGGAGAAGAATCCCATTTCATTTATTTTACTAGATGTCCTGAGGTGTGTGAGTTGTATTCTTTGCATCTCTCATGTGTTCACTGGCTCTTAGACTGAAAAAGTTGCGTCCATCCGTGCAAAGGATGGGATGCTGTGTCTCCTTCCTGAGCCACACCAGTTTTTCCTCTGGTTTGCGGCTGTGCCCATGGGCCACTGCTGCGATCAGGCTGTAAATGAGAAACAAACCAGCTGAAATCCAGGATGAAATCCATACAGGAGACAGGAGAAGATTCGGGTCCATAGCCTGTCACTGATTTAATTGAAAAAAAAAGGTTTTAAAAAATCTATTATTAAGATGTGAAGGGAGAGCAGGAGTTAGCGATCACTTCTGAACAAAGCTTATGTTTCCATGACAATACCCCTATCACTGGATAATCCATGCAGCACAAGCCTGTCTGTCCTGCTGGGATGTATTTGGGCGTATTTGGAAAGAGAAATTCGGAAACTCAGAGTTATGCCTTTGAAAAAGTTGTGTTTTATTTAAAGATTCCCATTCTTTTCATCACTCTCTTAAATGACTTGTATTAATGGGACCCAGTCAAAGGAGATAACAGCACCGCACAGCCCCTTGTTTCCTTTTTCTGTTCTCTTTGAGTCTCCTCATCAAAATGACCGTCCCTGCTCCGTTTCTTAATTTCCTGCCTGGATTCAGTCACTCTCCTCTCCCATGAAGGGCAGTTTTGTGAATGACATCTTTGAAAGCTTTAATTTGCCTGTGAGGGAAATGACTGCTTACTCATCCCCTTTGGGAGAGCGAGTTTACCTTCCAAAGAGACCTCTTTTTTCAGTACTTTGTGCCAGAGTCTTTGGAATTTTCTCCATGCACTTGGCTGCTCCTTTGGGCCACCTCCAGGAAGAGAAACACATGTTCGTGCTCATTTAAGCAAAATAACGGATGACTTTCAGGTTCTAATGGCTCATTTTTCACATAACTTTTTCCATAGGACAAGGTGATTCTCTGTCAGCTTCCACTGAAAGATGTTTCAAAGTTGCACCAATTTCTTTCTCTGTAGGGTTGCTTCTCTCCCTTCAGTCTAGTGATGTTTCAGTTTGACTCTTTGGATTTTGGATGCTAATGAAATTTTGGATTCTGATTCTTTTCATATTGGCTGCCTTTCCTTAAGCTCTTCAGGACCCAAGGGAATGGCTGGAGCTGTGTCAGGGAGGTTTAGGTTGGATATCAGGGAAAGGTTCTTCCCCCAGAGGGTGGTGGGGCACTGAACAGACTCCCCAGGGAATGGGCCCAGCCCCGAAGAGCTCCAGGAGCATTTGGACAACGCTCTCAGAGATGAACGGGGGGGGATTGTTGGGGTGTCTGTGCAGGGTCAGGAGCTGGACTCAATGATCCTTGTGCGTCCCTTCAGGATATTCTGTGATTCTGTGATTCCATGAGCTTTTTATTTGCCCTTTGTGGCTTCTTTGCAGAGCGACTGCAGCAAGTTCCCAACGAGGCTTAGCAAAGATGAAGATGAGGTTCACAGATTTTATCAAAAGAGAGCTGGGTGTTCATCACAGCTCTTGACCTTGCCTTTCCTTGAGCAGATATAATCACAGAGTCTTTAAAGCTAGAAAATACCTCCAAGGTCACCAAGCATTAACCCAGCACCGCCGTGTTCACCACTAAACCATGTCCCCAAGTGTCACAAAGACATATAAAACTTCCCAAGCCCTTGATGTGAGCCCAGCGCACACCAAAATCCATTGTGCCTCATCCACCAGGACCACCGGCTCCTGCAATTTGCTCTCCACACGTTTTCTCACTGCGAGTCACCAGGCAGTTATTTTCCATTTCATGGAAATTACATGGTTTGGTGCAACGCTCAGTCAGACAGAAATACCTCAGCAAAGTGATTTTCAATTTGTTTTTCACTGAGATGCTCACTTGTGCTTTCCTAGGGAGACTTTGGAACTGCTGATCTCTGGGGCTGTAGGGGATACAACAAGGTTATTTTCATAGGTCTGCACTTGCCTTGTTTCTGGTCTCTGTTTGGTAACTGCATCTTGTGTCAGAGAATAAAAAGAAGGAATTTTATTCAGTCTGTTGTCCTTGTTATCAGTCTGATTTCATCCTTTCCTCTTTTCTCACCTTTCGGAGTACGAAGTGGCCTTTCCTGCAGCCCCTCAGAGACTGAACAGGCTCAGCCCCAATAAACTCAGCAAAGTCACTTGGGGGATTTCAGACACGTTCCTCTGGAATCTAACAGGGACAATGACTGTCACATGCTGTGCCAGCGCCATGGAGCAGTGCCAGCGCCGTGTCATGGAGCTGTGGCACGATATTAAGTGACAGGGTAGAGCCAGCCTGTCCTCCTTTATAGCCATGGCTGGGGTACAGCTGTGCTCCTGCACTGGGCTATGTGGGAACAGTGTTCGTTTAAATGCTTTAATTCCATCTGGATCTTCTTGGCTGTATTCAGTGGCTCCAAAAGAGCTCTTCTTTGAGGCAGCGTAGCTGAACAGCCCCTTTTAATGCACTAAATAATCCATTGCTATGTGTTGGTCAGAAAAGAAGGATGAAGAAGTCCTAATTAATCAGATCTCTTCCTAATTGGCTGTGACAAAGAGATTTCTCAGTGTGCCAAGTGCACACAGTGGCCCGAGTGGTTGGCTTTGCCTAAATAAGATAGAGGCTGTTCCTGCAACTGCTGCCCTAAATTTGTTTGGATTTGCTTTGAGGAGTCGGCAGCAGAGTGTCAGGTGGATTAATCCTGGCTTCTGTACATCCTGTCTTGGAGTGTCATCCCTGAGGCTCCCATCCACTTTGCCCAGGAGTTCGACTGCAGCATTTTTACCCTTGAATTTGGAATTGTTCTGATGAGGGTCCTGTGAACCAAATAGAATTTGACTGGCAGCTCTGGAGCCAGCGATGTTCCAGTGGGTGAGTGAAGGGAATTAAATTGTTGACCGTGTGTCATTAAAGAAAGGAAAGAGAGATTTATAGTTTTGGCCAGTAGTTTTTAAAATTTTTGTTCAGAAAACCTTTTAAACACCTTAATTGGACAATACAAAAAGTGCAGCTTTGCAGCATTTCCGAGCATTAAAATGTGATGTTGACCATTTCTATTGATTGCTCATCTGATCTTGGTAATTTTGGATCATCTCTCTGGCCTAGATCTGCTCCCTTGGTGGGGCAGAGTCCAAACCAGGCCTACTGGGCAGGAATCCCTTGTCAGCTGTGTCCAGGCTGGATGGAGAACTCTGGGTGCTGTGAATGTGTCACTGAGAGAAAGCTCTGACCCTCTGGCCCTCTGAGCTTCTGCATTTTCTGTACTCACAGGGGCTCCAAGAGAGGTGGAGAGGGACTTGGGACAAGGGCTGGAGGGACAGGACACAGGGAATGGCTTCCCACTGCCAGAGGGCAGGGATAGATGGGATATTGGGAAGGAATTGTTCCCTTTGAGGGTGGGGAGGCCCTGGCACAGGGTGCCCAGAGAAGCTGTGGCTGCCCCTGGATCCCTGGCAGTGTCCAAGGCCAGGTTGGACGCGGCTTGGATCAACCTGGGCTAGTGGAAGGTGTCCCTGCCCATGGCAGGGGATGGAACTGGATGATCTTTAAGGTCCCTTCCCACCCAAAGCATTCCATGATTCTTTGATTTGAGCAATCCCCCAGGAAACACTTTGAGTTACGCCCAGACATTTGAGAGGAGCCTGTGCTGCCCTTCAGCCCAACCAGGAGCCCATTTGTGCCAAACAGGTCCCGTGGAGGCGCTGGAGAGGAGGAGCTGCTCTGTCCCAGCCCATCCCAAGAGAAACCTCCCCACAGAGCTTTAGGTTTGCAGTGATCCCTCATTTTTTGCAGCTCAAAGATAAAAAGCAGCAGCTTTTCCCACACCAGCAGCAGTACAAAAGATGAGATGGCTACAAGTGAGGAGATGAGATAACACTGGTGTAAGAATGGCTGCAATCAGCTTACAATGAGATCATATCAAATGTGTTGTGAAAGTTCTAATAATTAATTGTTTCTTAAACTGTGCAGCCTGTTTGTTTGATCTTCCCTCTGCATTTCTAAAGCAGTGTATCATTTATTTTCCTTCATGCTTTTTTTTTCCTTGTGCACCATATTTCTATACTTCAGACTTGATTTAGTAACCATAGCAATGAAATAAATGCATTGTCTTGATTTACAATGGTGTCTAAATAGGTGCTCAGCTCCCTGTAAGTCCTTTAACAAGGGATGGTTCCCTGCCACCACAATGAGAAGGCTTTGGGTGATGTTATTGAAATCATTTTCACTTTGATTTCGTGACATCGAGTCCAAAAGTCTCTGAAAATGCATTTGTGTCTACTTCATTTCTCGAGAGTGTATACATAGAAATATAAAAAACCAGAACTTTCCAGGGGGGTTCTTTGTGGAGAGAGGGAACATGGTTGGCATTATGTCTTTCCAGACACAAAGAGATGCATTAATACCTTTTATTTGCCTACGCTGCCCTCACATTATCAATAACCCAGAAGTTTCTATTGACAAAGAACAAAAAGAATGCAGACTGGATTCTCGTCTGAGAAAGAGTGAGTACTCCTGTGCCTGGGCAGTCCTTACAGGAAGAGATGTAAACTAGAGATGTAAACTGTTTTCATTCCTAGGGTTAAAAATAAAAGCTGCAAATGCAAA
>VZTD01001386.1:724785-898425 GCA_013397725.1 Rhagologus leucostigma | reverse complement strand
AAAAAAAAAAGAAAAGAAAGAAGAAAAACCCTCTCCTTTTGTGTTTTTAACAGATTGCTGTTGCAACTTGGTGGCAGAGACGTGACTTCATTCACCTTTTGTATATTAATCCTGTTTGTCAGAGTCTTATGCAAACATAATTCAGGCATTTTCCAGAACACAGACAGAGATTCCTCCACGTTTATGCTGGAGCCCCACAGTACTTGGAGGAGTTGGACTTCACATCTGGGCAGCTCTTTGCAGCTGTTTTATTTTGTTGGGATTGTGTGCCACAATAAGAGAATGATGAAATGGTTTGGGTGGGAAGGGACCTGCAAGATCATTGCATTCCACCCCCTGCCATGGGCAGGGACACCTTCCACTATCCCAGGGTGCTCCAAGCCCCCTCCAACCTGGCCTTGGACACTTCCAGGGATCCAGGAGCAGCCACAGCTTCTCTGGGCACCCTGTGCCAGGGCCTCCCCACCCTCACAGGGAACAATTCCTTCCCTATATCCCATCTATCCCAGCCCTCTGGCAGTGGGAAGCCATTCCCTGTGTCCTGTCCCTCCATCCCTTGTCCCAAGTCCCTCTCCAGCTCTCCTGGAGCCCCTTTAGGCCCTGGCAGGGGCTCTGAGGTTTCCCTGGAGCCTTCCCGTCTCCCTTCTTCTCAGTCAGAGAGTGCTGGGGTGGATTCATGCTGGAACTGCAGCATTTCCTCTCTGCATCTCATTCTTTCCCTACCTCTGCCACAAGCAAAAATGCTGGACTGGTGTCCACGCTGAATCCTACTGGGATAAATGCAAAGTGTGTGTTGCTACATTCACCACGAGCTCCTCTTGGATGGAGCAGCATTACAGCTCCTGAGATTTAAATTTAAAGCTTTCAGCTCCAGGCATATTCCTTAAAAGAAAAGCCTTATTATCCTTTTTACATATGAAGCTTGGATTTCAAGGAAAAAAAAAGAGACTAGAAAGGATTTCAGCCATCAGCAAATTAGAGCCCTAAATTAGAATTCCCTGAAAATTCTGCACAGAAGTATTTTTTGACCAAAAAGGTGGTTTTTTAACTAAGGGAAATTGTCTCATTAGGATGTTTTTTTTTATCTTTGGTTACTGAAGCCTCTCAAAAATCCGTTTTAGGCTGTTGATTGTGTATATGTGTGTTGGCATATGGATGTGTGTATGTGCTGTATAAACAGCCATTATCTGGATTTTTGGTTTTTTTCATGACAGTTAGAAAAATCAGTGGGGTAAGAATAGATTAAAATGTGATTTTTATATTTTATTTGAGTTCTTCAGGGAAAAGGAAAGAATTTTCCTACCAGCTCTACTTTTATCAGTAATTCGTAGCTTCTGGCCATTGCCTGTGTGTTATAAGCGCCCAATTGCAGGAGCCAGGTGCTGACTCTGGACTTTTAAACTCTGTATATCTCTAATAAACTAAATCAAGGAAAAAAATCTCTTGCAAGTGCATGGCATGGGTAGCAGCAGGAGAGGCAATTTATCCGTTCCCTGGGGTTTGCGGGGAGTCTGGAAATTGAAATTGAAGCTTAGCCCTGTGTCCTGGGGACATCACTTCTGTGTCACCTGCCCATGTGGTACCGAACCAGTTCTCACCTGTGGCACCAGTGCGGTTTGAGCCTTCACTGGGGGCTGCAGCAGAGGGAACTCTGCTTTTTGGGCATGCAAAGGGGGCTTAGGACACACAGGGGGTTGTGCTGGGTCTCTCCCAAGGAGAGCTTTGTGTTGTCCTTGAGTCAGGAGAAAAATCCTTTTATCTTATGAAAACCTTCGGAAGTGCAATTTCTTTTTACTTCCCTTCATGCTGGTTTAGGTGACAGTGCAGAAGGATAATGCGTTTGGGGTTGATGTTTTTTTAGGGGAAGGTGTTAAAGGCAGAAGCTGATCCTCAAGATTGCAGTAAAATAGGAGTGAAGCCTCTTAGCCTGCTCCTAAAATAGGAGTGAAGCTGGACAGACCCCTGAACCCTGAGTAATGACAACAGAAATAATGAGATTTTTGTGATGATTAGCCCTTTATTTTGTGTGTATCTCGAAGCAATTTGGAATAGAAATGTTATAGGGAAACAAAGTATTCATCCTCTCCCAACAGAAAATTTACAAGGCTTGGAGCAACCTGGGACAGTGAGAGGTGTCCCTGCCCATGAGGGATGAGCTTTAAGGTCCCTTCCAACTCAAAGCATTCTGGGATTCTCTTATTCCTTTCCCAATAAAAAAAATATTCTCTTAATCCTGTCTAGGTAATTCCCACTCCTGCCTTATTTTTCTATGCCCTCCCTCACTTCTTTGCCCCTTGGGAAACAGCTTTGCCAACTCCCAGTGTCACAGGGTGTCATCCTGTCGTTGCAGTTGCACTCTCTAAAGCCTGTGCTCTGTTGGTTTTCATAGCTGGGGAGGAAATCCAGTCCTCCCTGTTTTCTTCTCTTCACTTTTGAATGTAAACATCTTAAAAAAAAGTAAGAAAGGAACCTAATGGATGTGTTTTCTATGCTAAAGGTGACAGCATGAAAAGAGGGAACCTGATTTCTGACAAACCATTTTAATTTATATTTTTTATGACAGATTTGTGCAGGTCCCAGAAAGATAAGCAAATGCTCTTGTTCTTATAAAACATTTTCTTTCTCGTCTAATGAAACCTAAAATAGGCAGATGTTCATGACAAATCCCAGTTTTTTCTCAGCATAATATTCAGGTTCCCCATATTTCTGCGTTTATTATGAATTATTGTAGCAGTGGGCCAATTTAAAATACAGTTACTATAAAACTGGAAGGGATATCTCATGTCTTCAAGTTCACTTCCAAGGATGGGGCAGCCACAGCTTCTCTGGGCACCCTGTGCCAGGGCCTCCCCACCCTCACAGCCAACAGTTCCTCCTCGATATCCCATCTCACCTTATCCTCTGGCAGTGGGAGGCCATCCAGAATCCCCCCTCCCCTGCTGCCCACCGAGGGCTTCTGGTCTGGGTCATATCCAGCTCTCACCCACCAGCACCCCCAAATCCTTCTCCCAGGGTTGCTCCATCTGCTCATCCCCAGCCTGGATTGATCCCGGGATTTGCCCTGACTCAGGTGCAGCACCAGCACTTGGTCTTGTTAAATCCATGAGATTCCCATGGGCCACTGCTCGAGCTTGTCCAGGTCCCTCTGGGTGGCATGTGGCTGACACTGGATGTCCGTGTGTGGTAACTGGTCCCAGTCCGTGTGGATACCTGAACTCAGGAGTCTGAGCCCGACCCTGGGCGTCACTTAAGTTATTTAAAAAGATACTCTGTGATCTGTCATTCAGGGGCATCAGGGAATTCGGTCCACGAGTCCAAAGCATATGTCAGTGTAGTGGATGACAGCATTCCCTGGTTTTCTCGGGACATTTAAGGAATTCATTTCCGAGGCAGTTTCTTTTGATGACCATAATTGGGTCCTAATCATCTTTGTACACGTAACATTAAGTTTTTCATTTGCCTCATTAACTGTCGCTCTCAAATTTTGATGGTCAAATATTGATGAAGTACGGAGCTCTGGGACTGATCATTTCCTTGTTCACCAAATCCAACAGGGTTTGGGATTTTTTTCATCTTAGAAATTTTCATCAATTCCCCTGTGTGCACAGGTTAGTTACTTGTCCTTTCTCAGAGGAAAATTTATCACAGCTGAAGTGTCCAAGGCCAGACTGGATGGGCTTGGAGTGACCTGGGGTAGTGGAAAGTGTCCCTGCCCATGATAAGGGGTGGAATGAGATGAACTTTGAGGTCCTCTCCAACCTAAACCATTCTGTGGTTCTACAATAATTTGTGCTTCCTGGACATGCAGAATTTGAAGTCACCTGGAAACCAAAGACAGACTCTCCAATCCTGCCATTCCTACTGTAGGCCTTTCTCACAGCATCCCCAGTTTTTCAAGATCCTTTAAAAACGTGGTTGGTAGGAGTGGATTTAATATTCCAGCATTAGCCTCGATGCTGCTGTAAATGAAAATCGAGTCACTCTCTCCTCCCACTCCTCCTCTGCTGTGCACATGTCCGTGAATTGCATTAGTGCTTTTCATCACAGCATCCTAATGGCATCCCAGTGCTAAGCTTTTTGGCTACTGTGACCCCTAAATTACTTTCAGATGCTATTTTCCATTATGTAATCCTTTGTTCTCTCCACTCCTGCTTTCCTGCTCTCCTAGCTGAACACACACTCATGTATTAAAATATGGGTTTGCTGATTGAGCCTAATGTACTAAGGAATCCGAGCTGGTTTTATGGCCACCTCGTGCTCCTTAATACTTATTATGATGTCAAACTTTGTGTCATTCGCAAATGTTATCAGCAATGGTTTTGTGTTTATTTCCAGATCCCATAAAGAAAATTTAATAGTGTTAGACCTAAGGCAAGGCCTTTAAAAGGTGATGCAACACTTGGGAGATGGCTGGAGTGGTTTATTTTATAGCCAGTGGGAAGCCGAGGATGTGTAGGAATAATTCTCAGGTTCTCGGTGGTGCAGATGAACGGGGAGAAGTGATGCTTGCGGTATTTGTTACTGGTCAATATTGTCCAATAAACCCCTTTAAAAAAGGGTAGAAATGAGGCAAACATGGGCAGGTAACTCAGCCAGCTGGGCTGTCCCTGTTCCTCCTGGAGTTAATGGAGATCTGGGACTTGGACACATGGAATTGCCTCCTCTCACTGCAGCCTGTTGAAGGATGTCAGCATTCTCTCCTGCCAGAACTTGGGCCCTGTGAATTATTCTTTCCCCCCAGCATTTAAACAATGATCTTCCCTTTCTCTGGCTCTCCAATTTGGGGTGCCAAGCCCCTATGAAATTCCCTCAATAAACAACGCCACAAACTCACATCAACATCTCAACATTCAGAAGTTGTTTCAGGCTCACATTTCCCAAGCAGCCTTAATGCTTCCCCTGCCTGCTTTTGGTTTAAAGGGATATTTAATTTCCTGATTGCAGACAGGTTTCCAAGTAATCCAGTGCTCTGTACACACATTTTCTACAATTTTCAGAAAAAAAATCCAGCATGGTATGAGCAAAGCAATCCAGGACTCCTATATAATCTCCTACATGTGCAGTGTTGTAGAATACCAATGTACAGCTGAGGAAATATCCAGCTCTGCTGAGTTTTTTCATATAAATTAACTCTGTGTCTAATTACCTCATCTGCCAGTCTGCAATTTGTGTGTGTTCACAGGTATATTGCTTTTGTGCTTAACTGCTTAATTTCCATGAATTGTTGGCAGAAGGGGTTTGTAGAGCTTTGTGTTGCATGATTGCTGCTCGCTGAAATATTGAAATCCACACCTTAGAGGGAAGGAAAGATCATTTAAAGTTGATTAAGGTGATGTTAAACAGAGTAAGTACCCATGAAGGAGTGCTGCCTACCCTTATAAACAAGCCAGCACTGGAGGGAGGTCCTTGGAATTATAGACAGCAGAAGACAGCAGAATCACCTCAAAAACCCAAATTTTTCTCCTACAAATAACTTCATTCATTTCAGGGGAGTTGGATCAGAACAAATCTGGGCGAGATTGTAGAATTCCAGAATGGTTTGGGTTGGAAGGGGCTTTAAAGACCATCAAGTTCCAGTTCCGTGCCATGGGCAGGGACACCTTCCACTAGACCAGGTTGCTCCAAGCCCTTTCCAAGATGAAAGGATCCATGTGTGCTGTCTGGGGGCCAGAGGGAAGTGTGCAGGTGGCATTTCCTGATTTCATTGATTGCTTAATTGCAAAAAAAACCTCAATACACTTGGCTCAGAGTGGACTTTCTTTAACTGAACACCACTCAGAGCTCGTTAGCACCCAGAGATACACAGCAGGCAACATGGGCACGGTTAATGAATACCTGGAGGAAGCATCCAGGCTGGAAATGATCACGTAGGGAAGCTTGAATGTGGATCCAGAGTTCTGGAGCATGTGATCAGTTAATTCATGTGCTCCCTTGTCATGAGCTGTTCTTCCCTAATGCTGCTTCTTTACTGCACGGTGTTAAGAGTTGAGGAGAGCGTCCAAAACCAGTTTGTGTTGTTGGATTGTGGGAGCGTGGAGGTGAAGTCAAGACTAAGGTTGACAGCAGACTGACCCTGCAGTTGTTTTCACAGGAGAGCTTCACCCTGTGCTACAGCTGGATTATCTGCCCTCTCTGTGAAAAAATGGGATGAAAGGGCCTCCAGTTGCACCGTGGGAGGTTTAAATTGGATATTAGGAACAATTTCTTCACTGAAAGCATGGTCAGGCATTGGAACAGGCTGCCCAGGGCAGTGGTGGAACCACTCAATGATCTTGGAGGTCTCTTCCAACCTTAATTGTTGAATCATAGAATCATAGAATGGCCTGGGTTGGAAGGAAGATCACTCAGTTCCACCCCCTGCCATGGGCAGGGACACCTTCCACTATCCCAGGTTGCTCCAAGCCCTGGCCAACCCGGCCTTGAACACTTCCAGGGATGTTCTTGTCTGCCTGATCCTAGCACAGTTTTGGCCCTGGTAAACTTTCCAGACCCTTCCCAAGCACTCTTTAGGGGCTGGCACCTGCCAGAGACCATTCCCAAAAGGCCATTTGGATGCTGCTACCCAGTTCTGGAGCACAGAAGATCATGGGCATGGCCAGCCAGTTCCAGCTGGCCCTTGGCACTGGGTCGGCTGAGCTGTGGAGGCGTAAAATGTCACTCCACAGTTGGAGCAAAGTTCTTGTTTAGAGCTCCCACCCTTTGCGTCGGGATCCAGCAGAGCTACTTTTAGCTACCACGAAGTGAGATAGTTCCTCCGAGCTCCCAAAGCCGCGGGAGTGCGGAAGGCTGGGCTCCTCCAAAGGGCGACTCATCCCACTTAGTTACCAATTTGGGAAAGACCGGCAGCGGGTGCTGAGCCTTCCCGTCTTGTGGCGGAGCGGGTGCTGATGGTGAGGGGAGGGCAGGGTCCCTCTGTGGGAAGTGATGGGAGCAGAGATCATGGAATCCTAGGGAGGGGATTCTGTGCCTCTGCCTTGCTCAGGTGAGACCCCACCTTCAGAGCTGCCTCCAGCCCTGGGGTCCCTGCACAGGAAGGACCTGGAGCTGCTGGAGAGAGTCCAGAGCAGGCACCAGGATGATCAGAGGGATGGAGCAGCTCTGCTGTGAGGAAAGGCTGAGGGAATTGGGATTGTTTATCCTGAAGAAGAGAAGGCTTTGGGGTGACCTTCCTATACCTGAAGGGAGCCCACAAGAATAATAGAGTGAGTTTATTTACAAGGATCTGGCATGACAGGACAGGGGGGAATGGTTTTAAACTGAAAGTAGGTTTAGGTTGGGTATTAGGAAGGAATTCTTCCCCGTGAGGGTGGTGAGGCCCTGGCACAGGGTGCCTGGAGAAGTGGTGGCTGTCCCATCCCTGGAAGTGTTTAGGACCAGGCTGGACGGGGCTTGAAACAACCTGGGATAGTGGGAGGTGTCCCTGTCCATGGCAGGGAGTGGAACTGGATGAGCTTTAAGGTCTCCTCCAGCCCAAACTATTCCGTGATTCTATGATTCAATGATTAAGGTTGGAAAAGACCTCCAGGATCGCCGAGTCCGCTCTAATGCTTGGTCCAACCAGATGGATGCACCAGAGGCCTGTGTCAAGGGGCAAGCACCTGGCCAGCTCGGACGGCAAGGATGACGTTCATCCCTCTGGAAAGAGCAGCACGAGGCTTGCATAACCCACAGACCTCATGTGGGATGTGAGTGGTGCAGAGCTTTAAAGCCAGCAGGGCACAGCTCAGAAAGGAGCCCTCAGCGAGGGAGCGCCGCGTTCGCGTGAATAGCGACAACGCTGGCTCTCATCTCTGCTAACTCCCATCCAAAAAGTGCTGATTGGGAGAAGAAAACTTTCAGCTAATTACTGTCATTTTTTTTTTTCTTTATTTTTTTTTTTTCCCCTGTGAGCTCTGACTACTGTTCTTAATTTCCTGACCAGCTTGCGCCCTTCCCCCGCGCCTCTCCGAGCATCTGTGGTCGTTTCAAATTGAGCTGTACTACCTGCTGCTCCGACTTTCCAACATACCCCACCAGTTGGTTTGCCAAACAGTGAACTGCCAGCCATCTGCCATCTGAGGCAGAATTTACATTGTTTCATCTTAAAATAACGCCTTCGGAATATCAAGTAACTCTCGGCATCAGGTTTTGCGCACTGAAAATCGGCCAGGATTCAAAACAAATACCAAATGTGCCTCAGAAAGGAGCGGGGAGGGGAGTCAGGGGGGAAAGTTGGAGAGGTAAAGTTTTGAATTTGCTGGTTACCTGATCGGGAGTGAGATGGCAAGGCTGAGAATTTTAACCTTGAAAAGGCCAACTCCTTTAGAATCATGGAATCCTGGAATGGTTTGGGTTGGAAGTCACACCCTGCAGTGGGCAGGGACACCTTCCGCTATCCCAGGTTGCTCCAAACCCTGTCCAACCTGGTCTGGAACACTTCCAGGGATGGGGCAGCCACAGCTTCTCTGGGCAACCTGTTCCTTCTTTCAGACAGAGGCAATTTCACAGGAGCTGATGGGTTGGAGCAGCAGGATCCAGGACTGGTTTCTGTGCATAACCTGGTACCCTCTGACTTCTTCTTGAGTCAAACACTCCTTGGGCCTCAGTTTCTCTGTCTTCAAATACTTAAAATTAAGTATTCACAAGTTCCTGGCTTTCAGTGTACAATTTGTGTGTACGGTTTTCATGACTACACAAATAGCTGTGAATTAATGAGGCAGCTCATGGAATCACAGAATATCCTGAGTTGGAAGGGACCCACCAGGATCACCGAGTCCAACTCCCACCCCTGCACAGGCACCCCAACAATCCCACCCTGTGCATCCCTGAGAGCGTTGTCCAAACACTCCTGGAGCTCTGGCAGCCTCGGGGCCGTGACCATTCCCTAAGGAGCCTGTTCAGAGCCCCACCACCCTCTGGGGAAGAACCTTTTCCTGATAACCATCCCAAATTTCCCTGGCACAGCTCCAGCCATTCCCTGGGTCCTGCCGCTGGTCGCCAGGAGAAGAGACGAGTGCCCTTGTAGCAGAGTATTAACTTCATGGAGATCTAATTTACTCAACTCCATAATCCCAGTCATTATGGGGAAAATAATAAATATACTAAAAATGAGAAACACATTCTGCTGTTTTTTAATAAATCGTGAGGCTTTAGGACATATCTCTGCCCACAGGGGGCAGGTTGGGACCAGGTGATCTTTAAGGTTCCTCCCGAGGCAATGGTACCATTTCCTATCTTAGTGACAGTGCCCTGAGAAGTTGTTCGAACTCAAACAACACCCACCACTCTGTACCTGCAGTGAAGGTCTGCACAGCTGATGTTTGCTTGTAAAACTTCCTAAATAAAAGAGGGATCTGATGACTGACCATGGTCCCTCTGATCAGTTCCTGTGATCTAAATCATAATTCCAGCCAATAATTCTGCTGAGAAAAGTCCATCATCACATTCAACCTGTGGCCTGCTGTGAAAGGCAGTGAGAAAAGCGTTCAGATATCGCCAGCAGTCTTCCATTTTTCTCTCTCTCCTCCTCCAAACCTTCCACATGGTTCTAAAATCTCTTGAGCCCTGAAAAATTGCTTTAGTGTGGTGGTTTCTTCCAGGCAATGTGCTGCAAATATCCTCGCTGCCGAAGGAATCATGGATAGTGACAAGTCCAATTAAATCAGTTGCTTTCAGTAATGGAAGGTGCAGGAACATAGACATAGGAATGTGTGGAAATGTCAGCCCACAAGATGCATTCCCAATGTATTCAGTTCTTGTAAAGGGGAAAATAAGTGCGTGTTCCAGCACACGGGATAATAGCAGGCTCATTCTTCTCATCTCCCAGAACTGTGGGAGAGGTGCATTTGGAGCAATATCCATTTGTTAGTAGTAAATTAATCCTTTCAAATGGAATCACCACAGAACTGACATGTCTGCATCTAGGCCTGGGGCACCCTGCAAGAGTCAGATGGCTTTTCTGTGGTGCCTAATGCGTGCTAAATCCTCAGGAACGCTCCTTTCCAGCAGCATCTCCTCCAGGATCCGTAAACCTGGATGGAACTTATGTTTTGGGCCAGAGAACAGGAGCACATCGATTTGATTACTTAAGCACTCAGAGGGGGACTGATCTTACCTGGCTTTAGTTGTTTAAAAGTAAAGGCCTTAACCTAAACATTCCATTATCCATGGAAAGAGAGCAGCTCCTCCTGGGAACAATTCAACATGTCCCAGGATCGGTCTCGACTCAGTCTAACTCAATGGTAATTTTTCCCCACCTTTCTCCTGAACCTGGAGAATTACCTAGAACTACCTGCCTGCAATTCCCACATCCCTGGAAGTGTCCAAGGCCAGGCTGGACAAGGCTTGGAGCAATCTGAAGTAGTGGAAGGTGTCCCTGACCATGACAGGGGTTGGAACTAGATGAGTTTTAAGGTCCCTTCCAACCAATCCATTTTGGAATTCCATGATCCCATGACTATATTTTAAATGAATCCTACTGAAATAGATGCTACCTCCCACTTTTGGTTCCAGAAATGGCACATGGGGCCTTTCTCCTGCCAGGACCCAACAAATGCATTTGAAATTTTTTTTTTTTAATGTTGATTTTCAAAAAGCTGAGCTCTTTTCACTTGAATGTTTGGCCTCAGGAGATGACTTTATATTCCAAGTCAGGGCTGGATGTCCATAGTGGCAATGCTTCATTCAGATGTTTAAGCTTCAAATCAAGTGGAGTGACCCATTTTCATGCCTAGAACTCTGAATTACTCTTCAGAAGTGTCTGGGGCCAAGTTAGTATTGTTCTGTTGAAGAGCCAAGCTGAGTTTTGGGCACTTGGAAAGTCATTCTCCACGCTACTAAAATGGTATCAGGATTCACGGTACAGTCAGACAGATTTGGACCTGGATAGTGACCAGGCATGGTTAGAAAACTTGGACAGACAAGGAGCTATTCCCAGTTGGCTCTTTGGATGCAACCAGTAGGTTTGGGAAGGAAAAAAGTGTAGCCATGCCACGTTTTTTGGGCCCCAGGGGCAGCAAATGGGAGCTGGCCCCTTTTTTGCCAGGCTTGTAGCTGGAGTCTCTTAACTGAAGTGTGCTTGATTGAAGTGCTCCGAATTCATGCCAGGCACCTGCATTTTAGGTGTTATAAAATCTAAACAGGGATGTGGAGCAGCCCAAGGTTTGCTTGGTTTGCTCAGAACTGGGCAAGAACCCAGACTCTGCTTTTAGAACTTCCTGCATTTTTATATTCTCATATTTTAGTAGCTACTACAAACCCCAAACCCACTTAGGCCAAGTGTTTGCTGTCACACAGCACAAGATTGTCCTGTCTCCAAACCCACTTCTGATTCCTGTGTAAGATGAGAGGTAGGAAGCATTTTCAAGGAACAGATGGTGGGAACACAGGATAACAAAGAGATCCATTAGTGAAGGTATTCAATGAATTTCCTCCAGTGTCTCCTCTCCCAAAGGCCTCACAAAAGGTGGTTTAGGCTAAAACCACTCCTAAAACTCAAGAAAATAACTTCAGTTAAGGCTTGAAGGTGGCGAGGCTCAAGCTGGGAGATGTGACTTTACTGAAGCCACAGAAGAACTAGTGGAGGATACTGATACCAATTGCTTCCAAAATGGTTCTGAACAGGGAAAATTACCCATGTTGAGCTTCGGGCTGGCACATTCAACCTACTCACAGGCAAAGTAGGTGTTTTAAAGCCATCAGCACAAACCCTGAGTTTTTCTGGTTGCTGATGTGTCACGTCTCTCCTCATTCATACTGAGAAGATCAGCCCCTGCTAATCCTTTCACCTGCCAGCTGTGTTTGAGGATTAGCAAAAAATCTGTTTCCCCTTGTCCAAGGTCTCGGAGATGCTTCGTCAGAATTGAATTCCAGCTATCCAATGCTCTTAAACTCCCACAGAAACACTCGAAAATAGTTCCCCTTTTAGAAAACTGAGGATGAAGGATTAGATCATGTTCTGTGATTTGCATTTATCAGTAAATGCATTTACGGGCAAATCTTGTGGTTTCTTCTTTGTGCCTAAGCTGAAGGTCGGCCACCAGAAATGCTCTGGAACTGTCAGACAGAAAAGGAAAAAGGAACTACAAGAAATAGGACCTGGCAAAAATTGTTCTTATTTTGGGAGAAGTTATGGACTTTTTAGGTGAGCTCAGGCTATGAGAACCCAACTCCTTCAGGTTTCTGAAAGATAAATCTGTGTTTGACTGTTAATCTCTTCGATGTCTCTCTGTTAAATAACTCTTTATAGGGAAAAAAAGGTGAAAGTCAATGTATTTTCACAGTATTGTTGCCATCAGTGATGGAATTATCCACAGAAGATCAAACATCATCTTTTTCTTCCAGTTCTGTAAATAACTTCAAGCTTTTAAAGCCCGAAGAAATGTATCAACAAAAATATTGGAGATATAAATATTGGTGTCCATAACCCCTGTATGGTTTATTTATAATAAACCAAGGTGGATTAACTAAAAAACAAACTCTTTAAAAGAAAAAGGCACAGTGAGCAACCCTGTGCTTGGTGTGGTGCCCAAGTTAATGCGTGGAGGACTCTCAGACCGTTGTCATCTGAATTACGTCATTTTGAAAGGAAGTGCTGCAAAGGTTGTAATTGGTAGGAAGTTCATTTCCATCCTGGTATAAATGGACCCGTCCGTTTTGTGAAACAGAAAAAAAGAAAAGCCCGTCAGAATTAATTCTAGGTCTGTATATAGGCCATTTATAAGACTGAAATAGAAAAAACTTGGGCAAAGGAAGCTGCTGAGGTCAGATTTAGCCATGACAGTGATGTCACTGAGAAGCAGTTGGTAGAAACGTTCATAAAAACGATGGGGAGAGGATCACTGAAGGACAAAAGCTGGAGAGAACTTTTCCCACGTGCATTTTCATGCCTCAGTGCAACCTCTCTCAGCCTCTCTGCTGTGTGGAGAAAGGAATGTTTTTAGTCAGAGAAAAGCCATTCATTTGTTTCCCTCTGAGAGACTCATCCTGCAGAAGATGCTGCCTGTGGGAGGGTGGAATTCAGGAAATGTTCAACTCCTGTGCTGAGAACGAGGGCTGTGGACTGAATTCCACCTCGGAAGTTCTGTGCTCTTTGTACCTGACAGGGCTTGACCTTCTCCACAAAAATAGCATTGATGTCATGTAGAGTTTGCTGAGACAAAGACTGTGCGGGTGCTCAGTCATGGAGAAGACACATTATGGAGTCAATATCCTGGAAAAATAGCCAGAATCCAATAAAAAATGATTTAATCACTGAGCTGCTGCCTTATGTCTGATCCAAAGGTAACAGACATGGCACGAGGTGGGCATTGAGGAGAAACAGGTAAAGGATCTTGGAATTTCGTGTGGTTTTGAGACAGTCATTGATACCCTTTGTTTGATTCTGGATCCGCTTGGAAATGAAAGGCATGGAAATTAGAGAGAACAGAATATTAGAGGGTGGGTTTAGATTAACTCTGAGGAAGGAATTCTTCTCTGTGAGGGTGGTGAGGCCCTGGCACAGGTTTCCCAGAGAAACTGTGGCTACGCCTTCATCCCTGGAAATGTCCAAGGCCAGGCTGGATGGGGCTTGGAGCACCCTGGCATAGTAAAAGTGAAAATATTTGAATATTAGGATTGTAGAAACTCGGATCATTTAGACTGGAAGAAACTCTGGTCCAAGCCTGTGCATAAAGCACGTCCAGCATACCTCAGGTTGCTTGTGGCTGTGTCCAGGTGAATTTTTAATGAGTGAAATGCTTTTCCCTCTTACAGCTTGTGCCTTTCACCCTCCACTCTGCACCTCTAAAGGAGTCTGGTTTTGTCTTCTGTACCCTCTCTTTAATAGTCTAAGAAAGCAGTAGGATCTCCATCAGCATTCCTTTGGCTGAAGGAACCCAATTCTCAGCCCCTCCTTTGTTTGATGTGTCCCGAACTCCCAGCAGTCTCAGTGACCTTCAAGGCAGGGCCAAAATGATGAATTTGTTTGAAATTTTTACCAGGACACTGGGTATCTTTCTCGAGAACCTGTGTCTGAATTCCTGAATTCCTGTTTCTGGAATAATTTAGCAATGCTATGGGCTGGTTTGTCCGGGAAGGTTGTGCACCATGGCTGAGTCTTACAGTACAGAGAAGTTGCTGATGGGGCCATGCAAGAAATCAGATCAAAAGACTCCTCATGCTGTAAAAAAAGGCTGTCCTTGTTTTTTTTGCTGATTTTCATTTTAGTTTGAATCAGTTCCTTGGTGTGGTTCAGAAAACAGTGGTTGAGCCTTTCTTCCTGGAGATGTTTTCAGGTTTTCCTTGAAAAACTGAGACATCTGCTGCCTGCCACACTTTCCTAGAGGCAATAACATTCTTGAAGTGAAATAAATTCATGAATTTAGCGAGATAAAGGGAGAATTCATAGCCAGAGACCTGGGGCTGGTCAGAGATGTTCAGTGTGTGTGTGTGTGTATATTTTGTATATCCAGTGTATTCTTTAATGCAGCTCTTTCCAGTCTGGGGCTTCTTAGTTGAGCCGTTTTGGGGGAGAGAAGTGGAAAGGAGGGGGAAGTTATGAAGATATTGGTGTTTTGAAGTTACACTTCTCCAGAAATGAAATGGAATTTCTAATCTTTCCACTGTGAAACCATTTTCGAGGAAATCAGGTTTTGCTTATTGTTACCTTATTGTTATCCCCATTTTGACCTGTAATATAGTAAAGGATGTGATTCTTCACTACATTTTCATTATTTCGTGGTCATCTTTTATTTCCTTGTTATTATTTTTGACGGTAAAGGAGGGAAGAAGATGGGGATAAAGAGCATGACAAAGGTGAACATTATTGTGATGCACACAGGAGACCGGAAGAGCCCTAGTGTGGAGTTTTAAAATGGCGATTTCTTAGGAAAACGAGAATATTTCATAAAAATGCAGCTTTGCCACTGAAGTTTTCATTTCCAGGCAAAATTCATTTTTTGAGAAGAAAATGTAATGGCTTTCACATTTCTGTTCAGTGATGCTGTTGCTCTAAAAGCCCTTTGTTGATGGTTGCTATAGAAAACCTTTAGAAGGATGGGTGGGTATATATAGGAAGCTTTTAGCCAAGAGCTTTCTCCTAATTATTTTCCTTTTACATTAACGCCTGATCTTGACGAAACAAATTTACAGATGGCCACGTCCTAAATCTCCCTTTAATCAGGGCAACTCAGAAGTCCTTCCTGAGCATCCCTGAGAGTTTGCTGGTCTGGAAGTGGACAAATCTCTCTGCTGTGTATTTATTTTATGGTTTTATTTCCCATGGGCTCTGCAATTATTTATTTATGTCTGGCTTAAACATCTCCCCCCTGAAGGTGACACAAAGCCCAGTTTTAAATGTTTTTCTTTTGCAGTCCAGCTCATGCCCCAAGCGTGGTTTGGCTCACTGAGCACAAGATCCTTTCACATCCCTCCAGCAAAATCTTCCATCAGGAAGACGTGAGCCTGGAGAGGACTTTGAGAGAATTTATTACATTATTAATAAACTGGCTGATTAAAGGACACAGTTCCCTCTGGCTTTTCCTAAACTGGTTTTGTTCATGGTATTTTAATCCGGGCACGTTTTGTAATGAAGGCATTTTGATTCTGTATCTATTAACAGTGATAAGGAACCAAATCATAATAAAAAATGGAAATAAAAGTGGAGAAAGGCCTGAGGACAGAGCCTCAGAGAGAGCCCAGTGTCCTGCAGTCGACTCTGCTATTTTCTATATAGAATATAAGAATCATTTAGGTTGAAAAACACCTCCAAGATCATCGAGTCCAACCTGTGACCAGGTGCCAAGGCCACCACTGACCCATGTCCTCAAGTGCCACATCCAGATGGCTTTTCAATCCCTCCGGGCACGGGGACTCCAGCACTGCCCTGGGCAGCTGTGCCAGGGCCTGACCACAGTGTAAAGGTCCAAAGGAAATAAATCAAATTTGCAAGACCCACACGTGCACAGGAATTCTCTGAGCCATTTGTTTGCACATTTCTCTGCGTTACGCAGAGATTTGACCGGATTCTCCCTTATTAGACAAAGACAAAAGGTTTAATTGAAGAAAGAGGCTTTAATTATGTTCAGCATATGCAGGAGGTGCTGGCAATGCCCTTTGGATAAAAACAAGGCCCACAGGAGCTGAGCTGACACCAGGCAGGATCACTGACTTGCAGCTGCACTGAGCTGAGCCCAGTTGTGAGCCAAGCACAGCAGAGCTGGATCCCACAAACCCTCAGCACTTTAATGTGCTCCAAATGGAGCCTAATAAATACATCTCTATTAGGAACCTAAATGCAGCCAGGACATGGGCTCGGATGTCAGCCCAGGGTTTTTAGTAAAGCCTCTGACAGAGTTTTGGCCAGATTAAAGGGGCCTTTCCCAGAGGGAGCTGAGGCAGCACATGCCAGGTACCAAACTGACATTTGGATGTGACCTCTTGTTTTGGAGTATTTGTTTGCATGTCCTTAAACAGAACCAGGACAGTTGTCCCATCCCTGGAAGTGTCCAAGGCCAGGTTGGACAGGGCTTGGAGCAACCTGGGATAGTGGAAGGTGTCCCTGCACATGGCAGGGGGTGGAGCGGGACGGGCTTTAAGGTGCTCTCCAACCCAAAACATTTTGGGATTGATTCTGTGATCTTTAGACCAGAGACCAGTCCTTTATCTATTAGAGAAACCTTCCAAAGGAGCTTAGAGGCAGATATGTAAAATTATTAATAAAAATAATAATATGAACATAATGTTCTATATTAACACAACACTTCAAAAAGAGGTTTCTAAACGTAGGGACAAAATGTTTCATGCCTACACTTCTGTGTTCCTAAGTATCTATTACAGAGTCTTAACATGTCCTTTTGTAGTGGATTTGTGGCTCCGTAGCTGCAGAAAAGAAACATTGATGATGTCAAATACCTGCCCACAGGTGCAGAAATAGAATAGCTCCAAACAAGAATTGGCAGCTCGAAGATAATGTGGGAATGTGGGTCTGGGCAAATGATAGAGGAATGTATTGAGGCAGAAAGTAAGGAATGTGCCTGAAAATGGGTGGGGGAGTGACGTAATGCTGAGAGTTTGGGGCAAATATCGAAGATGGGCCTGTTAGAGCAAGTCCAGAGGAGGCCACGGAGATGCTCCAGGGGCTGGAGCCCCTCTGCTCTGGAGCCAGGCTGGGAGAGCCGGGGGTGTTCATCTGGAGAAGAGAAGGATCCAGGGAGACCTCAGAGCCCCTTCCAGGGACTAAAGGGGCTCCAGGAGAGCTGGAGAGGGACTTGGGGCAAGGGGTGGAGGGACAGGACACAAGGAATGGCTTCCCACTGCCAGAGGGCAGGGATGGATGGGATACTGGGAAGGAATTGTTCCCTGTGAGGGTGGTGAGGCCCTGGCACAGGGTGCCCAGAGAAACTATGGCTGCCCCTGGATCCCTGGAAGTGTCCAAGGCCAGGTTGGAGGGGGCTTGGAGCAAGCTGGGCTAGTGGAAGGTGTCCCTGCCTGTGGCAGGGGGGGTGGACAAGGTGAGCTTTAAAAGCCTCTTCCCACCCAAACCATTCCGTGATTCTGTGACTCTGTGATTCCGCAATTCTGTTGTTCTGTGCTTTTTCTGCTTTAATTGACATCTGATCATGTCACATGCAGAGGAATTTATTCCACACACTTTAACGAAGAGCTGTTAAGTTCGTCCTTCCTACCATTTGTCACCTGCACCGTAGCAAATCAGGGCAGGCCAACCTGCACCTACAGGAGATGCTGCTGGTCACGGATTACACATTTCTGTGCCTATTTCTCCTTTTTGAGGAGCTGCATTGACTCCAGTGCCGGTGTGAAATTGGTATTATGAAATGAAGGATGAAGAACTCTCAAGTGGGTCATAGCAGTGGCTCAGAGCTTTGTGTAACTCCATCAAGGGCTGAAGCTGAATTCAGGTGTCACCCTGGCCCTGACACAGGGATAACTTCACCTTCAAGCATCGTGGCTTTCAGGTGGATGGCGAGGCATCTTTCAGGTGGATGGTGAGGGTTTTGTTTCATTCTGACTCACCACTGGCTCAATAAAAGATTTATTTTTCTCTCCCTGATGTTTAGTGCAATAAACACCAAAAGAAGATTCTGCTCTGTAGGTCACCCTCTTGCTCTTCTGCCTAACAGCTTTCAAAGTTCTTCTTTGCTCGTAGCTCTGTGATTTTCCAGCCTTTCACAAAAGATGGGCTCCAGGTCTCGGTGAGGGTCGTCAGAAATGAGCACTGTGAGCTGGTCTGATCGAACAGCTGGAGCTGGAACTGGCTTTCACACCCCAAATAAATAAACCGACCCACAGAGATGTGAGCTCAAACCCACCCTGCCCTCCAGACTGCTGGGATTCGAAGGACATTTTCAGAATCCTTGTGTTTCTCACGGATGTTTTGAAGCACTTCCCAGATGGATGTGTAAAAAAAAGGAAAGCATTTTAATTTTACGTTTCAGGTCTATTTATTCGGTGGTGTTGTCTCTAATATTGCTGCAAAATGATGTCCTGAGCACATGCCATCCTGAAGCAAGCTCAGAGGAGAATAATAATCCAAAGCAGAGACACTTCTGGAGAGAAAGGAAACATCTCCTTTCCTAGGCCCCCTCCCCAAGCCCCCGGAATTCCTGGAGTCAGCTCTTTCTGTATCACCAAGGGGTTCCTATTCCCTTGCAATATGGCAAGCTATTTCTCCCCTCTTAAATTCAGTTTCATCAGCAGTTGTGGCTCAGTGTGGGGCTTTTCAGAATTCCACTGATGTTTTTGCAGGTGATTACTTAGCACAGGGCATTGATGTCGCTGTGGACTCTCAGAAACATCTGTTGGGACTGACACAGGTAGAGCTGAACTTGCCTCCAGGGAAGGCTGGGTTAGAGGTCCTTCCTATCCTATTTTTACACTTTTTTGTTCGTTCAGTTGCCTGGTTTTCTTTTATTTAATATGTCTTCAGCCCTGGTTGTCATTATCTGCCCCTAATCTTCTTCTATTTTGTTTTGTGATGCCCTAATAATGAGCTTTTGTCATGTACAATGACTACATCTTATTTTTTCCCCCCCTCCTTTATATCATAATATCATCTGCTTGGGATGTTTTGAGAAAAATGCAACAAGCTATGATAAATCACCCTGTCAAGTTCCCCAGCAATTCAAGCTGTTGCTGAAGTTACAGATAAAACCCAGCGAGAGGCTTTGTGGGGAAGAAAGGTGGGGGAAGGAATTCGGTTCCTCAGCGCCTGCATCTCTCTGGTGCCTGTAATGAATCCACGGGTGGGATGAAACGTGGGGGATGTGTCAACCTTGCTGTTGTTCCTAATGAATCAAGGAGCTATTTTGAAGAGTTTCTCTGTCTCTCAGGAGCCCTTTCCATGTTTGCAACGTGGAATTTTTTCCGTGCGTTTTGAGCCGCTCTGCCTTTCCAAGCTGCACCTGCAGTGCAGTAAGATGTGTTTAGCTCTGCACGGGGCAGGTTAGCAGGTCCAAGAGTTGGGTGGAGCTGGCTGAGAACTTTCTAGAGCCTTTTGCAAAGGGTCTGAGGTTTTACAGCAGGAAGTCGAGGCAAACCCTGATGGTTTCACAGGTGGTGTCTCTGTGTTTATTGTCAGGGATATTAGAGGGGGAAAAGCTTTTTCCTTCTCTCCTAAAGCAGCTCGGTGGCACTAGTGCTCACAGGACATTCAGACCAGTTAGTCTGTGAATAACAGAAGTTTTAGAATTTCCCTTTGTGGTCCCTTCAGCCAAAAAAGTGAGTTCTGGCAGAGCAGGAACATCCTTCTTTCGTAGCTGCTGCACCTGCTCACAAATAAAGAGCAACAGCATCCCTGGAGAGTGAAGGACTTTGCTTTCAGATGAAAGAAAAGGACCTAGGAAGTCCAAATCCACGGGTAGGACGCAGGATGTGTTTCTTTTGTCTGAGAGCAGCCATCTTAAACTGGAATAATTCCCTGAACTGCAGCTCCTCGTGGCAGATGGGGAGGGAAACTGCCTGGATACTGAGCTGTACATAGCAATGAAAAAGCAGAAGAGATCCATGATTACAGAGAGAAGGAAGAGCTAAGTTTTAAAATAGTTCTACTCCCCGTCCCCCCTCTCCCCCAGTGTAGCAATGCTTCAATAGTTCAACACATTCATGGAAAAAATAGCACCCAGGAAAGGCATCATCCGGAGGAACTGAGATACCATCACTTCTCTAGAAATGCTCCGTGCATCAGGGGTGGGAAATAAACCCAGTGTAAATCATGGAATGACAGAATGATTTGGGCTGGAAGTGACTTTAAAGCTCATCCAGTTCCAACCCCCCGCCGTGAACAGGAAAATCTTCCACTCTCCCAGGTTACTCCAACCTGGCCTTGGACACTTCCAGGGCTCCAGGGGCAGCCACAGCATCTCTGGGTAAGCTGTGCCAGGGCCTCCCCAATCCCACAGGGAAGGATTCCTTCCCAGTATCCCCCCTAACCCTGCCCTGTGGCAGTGGAAATTAATGCCTAAAGCAGAGCCTGACTCGTCCTTGTGCATTAAGTTGTGCTGTGGAGACGCCCCTTGGCCCGTCCACACCGGTCCCTTTTGGGCACGTCCTTGGCGCAGTGGGGCTGGCTCTGGCACTATCCCAGGCAATTCCTGGCCCTGGTGGACAAGCCAGCACAGGCCAGGGAGCATTCCCAGCGTGGAATCTGCACGTGGAAACCCATCTTGGGGGCCTGAGAGAGGTTAATGGATGGCTGCGAGCTGGGCCGTAACATTTAAGCCTCTGGGGCACGGCGAAGTCTCAGGTGCGTTTTGTGAGAGACAGGAATCAATGAGTGATTTCCCTGACAAAAGAGAGTTTCTTGTAAACATCCTCTGCAAGAAAAGGTATTATTAGATTACCTTTACGCACATATTAGCAAGAATAGTGTTTGGTTGGAGTTAGGCTGGGAATAGACATCTTTGAGCAGAAATGCTCGTGCTGAAGCACAATTACCAGCCCCAGCTTTGCACAGCTGCTCGTGTGGGGCCTCTGTTGTGTGATGCCAGATGCGAAAATGTCCCTTTGTTCAACAGTTCCACACAGTTTGTTCAACAGACGGTGACAATTTCGTGTCGGGTTCATTCAGCTGAGCTCATCTATAAATTATGGAAATGGCCTGGGATTTCCCTGCCTGGGAGATAACCTGGTTATCTGTGCCACATGCCTGGAGCACAGGCCAGGGATGCAGTGCACTCCCAGTGCTTTTGGAATCTCCGACCAAACCTTGCTCCTGGGGAAATAAAAAAATGCTGCAATTTAGCAGCTTATGAGGGAGAAAAATGTCATGGAGAAGCATTATTTAGAGGAAGAGATGGGGTTTTTTTCCCCGCTCTTTTTCCTGGTGAAAGATAAGAAATCACGTGTGTGTACTGTGGATTCATCTGGCTGAGTTTTGAAATCGTTGCAGAAAACACCTGTGGTCTGTTTTCCACCCTCTCAGCTGCCCAGAGTGGACATGCTCCGTGCTCTGGGATGCCAAATTCAGTTCGGAAATTCCTTGGGACGGAGACCCATCATTCCTCATTATCCCAACAAGGACCATCCACACTCTTGCTGATATATATGTGTGTACATGTATATATATGTATAAATAAATATATCTATAAAATCATCTTGCCTATAAACCCAGGGTTGTCATGGTGATTTGAAAGCTGCTGTAATGCGGTTAATCTTATGCACAGACCCACACTTATTTTAAATCAGCCATATGACAACTCACCTTATCTGTAACAGCATCCAACCCACCCCTGGGGCAGCAAAAAAATCTCCGTAAGGTTGTGCAGCTGCTTTTTTGGGGGGAGCTGGAGCATCCCCCAGCTTTGGACCTCACCCGGCTGCCAGAGGCTGTCAGCTCTTCCTGAGAACATTCTTGCTCGTTTATAATTTACCCAATACAAACCCCAGGCTTTTTGTTGGGGTTTGGGGCTCTCCTGGAGGAAGATCCTGTCTGTAATTCTTAGTGACACCTCAGAAGTCCAGCATGGAGGTGGGAAGCTGCTGTTTTGTCCGTGTGCTCTATTCCTTAAATATTCAATGAGGAGACAGCCAGAGGAGAGGGAAAAAAAGAAAAGAGGGATTAATTTTGCCAGCCCTGTAGAGCCGCTCTGCAGGGAGCAGTTCAGCTCCAGTGGAAGTCAGTGGGATGGGATCAGGTCTTGGGAAGACACTGTGAAACAAAAAGTAGGTGGTATATTAATATTTAATTTTCAAGGACTGGAAGTTTCGTGCCTTTCCTGAAGAGAGGCCTCTCTGTACCCGTCACTATTCCATGTGTCCCTTCCAACTCAGGATACTCGGATTCTATCATTAAGTGCAAAATTTGCAATTCTTTCCCCTTTTGTGTGGAAACTTAGTCTCTAGGTAAGGACAAGATGCTCTTATTTGTAAGATAGATATATCTGTATATTATATATTTATACATTATATATTATATTGCAAGTACAAAGGAAATTTCAACATATTAAATGAAATTATTACTTCATCCTAAAATGTGTTTCAGCACTGGGAAGGACCGGTTTCAACATGTTATTGTTCAGTACAGAGGTTGTACATTTTTAGTGTGTAGGGGGAACAGTGGGTGAAGCCAGGGGGACTTCAACTGTGACCAGGGGCAGGACCCAGGGAACAGCTGGAGCTGTGTCAGGGGAGGTGTGGGTTGGATATGAGGGAAAGGTTCTTCCCCCAGAGGGTGGTCGGGCACTGGAACAGCTCCCCAGGGAATGGGCACGGCCCCAAGGCTGCCAGAGCTCCAGGAGCGTTTGGACAACGCTCTCAGGGATGCACAGGGTGGGATTGTTGGGATGTCTGTCCAGGGGTGGAGTTGGACTGGATGATCCCTGTGGGTCCCTTCCAGCCCAGGACATCCCACAATTCTGATTCCACAGCAACACTTTGCAGCCCTGGGATGAACAACAGTGAAAACCAAGCGAGATTTTAACATTTTAAATTGCACATTTTAACTCTGGGAAGGCAAGGAAGTCCAAGGCAGAATGGAAACGTGAATCCTTCAATGTGCCCTCTCCTCATTATGAATCCCTGTGGTTTCCAGCAGAGCCATCCGGGGCTGCTCTGGAATGTATGGATGTGGGAATGGTTGCGGAAAAGGATTATTTAAGAAACAGTATGCAATGATCTGATAAAAGATGACAACATAATTAATATCCTTGAGGAGGCAGAGTTAAAGCTCTATGAGCCTTGCATTTCTCATTTCCTGACTTTTGAGTGCTTAACTGTGCATATTTAATGTTATATTAAAATAAAGGAGAGGCGCACGTTATAGGGAAAGAGCCCCTTTCCTGCTACTTGAGGATGCCGAATTATTTCACGGAAGATGCATTGTTTTGATGGGATGTGCATGATGTGAATTGAAGTGACATCAGCTGCGAGCCACATTTATAATTCCAATTTATAATATATTCGTAAATTGGGCCATGCACGATTCTCTCCAGTATCAGAGGACGTGCTGCTTTCTGACAGACGTCAGCTGAATGTGAAATCACAGAATCCCTGAATGGTTTGGGTGGGAAGGGACCTTAAAGATCATCTCATTCCGTGGGCAGGGACACCTTCCACTATCCCAGGGTGCTCCAACCTGGCCTTGAACACTTCCAGGGATTGGGCAGCCACAGCTTCTCTGGGCAACCTTTAGACAAGAGGCAATTCCACGGGAGCTGGTGGGGTGGAGCTGAAATTCCTGAAAGAATTTTGTCCTGATGGAAACAAAAAGAGGCCAGGGCTGTTTTGCTTCTCTGCACGTGCTGTTCCACAGAGCAGCTGGTTTGAACTGGGGAGGAAAACCTGGCCTGGGGAAGTGACCTAGAATGTATTCGTAGCTTTGCTGCAGGGGATGGTGGAAGCTCCCTTATTGTAAGACTGAGCTGAAATGAGGTAAAGCTGCTTAGAAACAGATTTCCAAACATAAAGGTGGGTAGTGACTTCTTAAGAAGCGCAGGGGAAGGGGCTCAGTGGGGATTATTCCCAAAGATGTCACCGAGACACACTACAAATGTTTCCTCTTGTAACTTGTTAGGAGAAAAACCTGAATTCCCAGCAGGCGGTGTCACTCCTCTGCTCTTTAATGTGTGTGCCTGGCTGTGCTGCCACCTCCCAGCTCTGGTGTCAAAGTCACAAGTCTGCACAGCCCTGCAGATGGAAGATCACGTTAAATAATGAAATCCCAAATTAATGCACAGCCTTTGGAGGTGGAGTAGAGGTGGAGTATTGAGGTGATGCTGTGAGAATGGCAGCTCTCAGTGTCCATACCTGGGCTTGCCATCAGACTTGGACAGCTGGAGCGGTGTCAGGGGAGGTTTAGGTTGGATATCAGGAAAAGATTCTTCCCCCAGAGGGGGATTGGGCACTGGAACAGGCTCCCCAGGGAATGGGCACAGCCCCAAGGCTGCCAGAGCTCCAGGAGCGTTTGGACGATGCTCTCAGGGACAGTTTGGGATTGTTGGGGTGTCCGTGCAGGGCCAGGAGTTGGACTGGATGATCCTTGTCGGTCCCTTCCAACTCAGGGCATTCTATGATTCCATGAAATCCTGCTCTCATCCTTGTGCTCTCAGGGCACCAAGGCTTCTTCTTCACATCCAGGCCTTCTCCGTGTTCCAAACATCCAGGAGGGTCTGTCCAAGTACCAACGCTTTGTTACCCAGCAGGACTGACCTGGAGGCAGAAGTGCCTTGGCCTAGACAAAATATAAATGAGATCATTTTTTTGGGAACCTCAGGAGTTGTAAGGCTGCTGCAGTTATTGTTTCGAAATTTGGACAAACCCTTGTAAAACATATTTACATCTGTTTCCCAAGGGCACTCCACACAATGAATTTTCTTATCAGATCAATAAAGTGTCTGGATAGGTGTGGAGTGGAGACTGGAATGTGCACAAATGGGTTTTAATGGACATTTCAGGCATTTTCACAGTCTCTGGCACTACTGATGCAAACCTGGAATGATTTTGCCTATGGATGTGGACCCAAACTGAGCAGGAATCAGATTAGACTCGGGTCTGTTCTGTGGGCAGGGAGTTGCAAGCAGCTTTCTGCCATCACGAGGCCAATTTTCCTTCACCCAATCTGTTATTCTGGAAGGCTGAAAATTGTACAAACTGCTTGAAAACACAGGACCAGGCGTGCTGGGGCTGACCAAGGGTCCGCCCAGCCCCTTGCTCCCATGGCAGCCACCTGGGCTGGGCCCTAATCTCAACCTGAACATGGTGAGGTGTGGGAAAAGCGTAGCTCAATCCTTCCTATTTCATACAAAACCAGGCAGGTTTTGAGATAAAGTGGCTGGAGCAGGAGATGAGACCTCCAGATTAGAACAATTCCTCCTTTTTCCAAAGATATTAGGAGGAAAAGGGCAAGCTCTGGGTACTGGAAGATTGTGATGTCATTCCTTATTATCTTCAAATAATAAAGAGGCAGAGAGGAGTTGTTGTCTTGGACATTTAGAATGGGTTTGAGAAGGAATTTGAGATCCTTTTTTGTGGATCCCATTGCTCCAGCACTTTTCAGACAGTGAAACAGATTTGATGACCCATGTGGCTGACCAGGCTGGGATGGAGATCTCTTGCTCTGGCCAGATTCCCAGAGCCACCTGCTCCAGTGCCCACCAGCAAATACCAGCCTTTGGGGATCTTCTTGTATGCTTTGGGACATGCACAGCTCAGAGCTTGTGCTAAAGAGCAGGAACTTCCGTAATGTGAGCATCTGGAGCCACTCCTCAGCAGGATTTGCAAGACCTTGACATGGAACAAGGAGAGATTTGGGTGCCCTAGGAAGCTTGGCCAGACTGGGGGAAGAATGTCCTGAACCTTGCTTGGATGTGGTTGTGGAAAAAGGAAAGTTTTAGGTTTATTTTACTGCTACGAACCTTTAGAAGCTGGTTGAGAGGCTAAACTCTGATAATGTGAGAAAACCCCAACAGTGAGAACAAAGTAAAACACCCCCTGTCAGCAACATCCTTTCACTGGGATACAGCAGGAACAAAATAATCCTTCCTTTTATAAAGCTGTAATTAATTTCTGATCACTAGTAGCATCCTGGATGTTGTCTTCTGCTGTACTTGTACTCCTGACAGAGAGAGGAGCTGCAAACACTGATTGCCAGGTATCCAAATAATAAAAATAATACAAAGCTGCCAGGTGATGTAAACTTTGGAGAAGGAATTTCCGTGAAGGGGACGTGAGTCAGGCCTCTCTGTGCCATCGCTGCCAGCAGGCTGCTATGTAGGACACCACGGCTTGTGTTCCCTTCACACTCAGTTTGCACCAAAATAGCTCCTCTGGCATCGAAGTCTGAGCTGCAGGATGAGGAGGATGAGGAGGAGCAGACGCTCCAGGTGCGGTCTCATGGCTGGGAAAAGAGGAGATCCTGGCTCGTCCTCTCTCCTGCTGTCCCCTTCCACAATTCCTTTCCACATGGATTAGTGTGCTGAGCCACTTCAGAGATCTAAACCGGCACAAAATACCGTGGGTTAGTTTTCCACGGATATAATTCCCTGGGCTAGTTGTCCAGAAGGCAACAAGAGCTCCAGCATGCACCTGAGGAGATGGATTGTGAGCATGTGAACGAGAGTGATGGGGAGAGCTCTGAGCAAGTCCCTTGCAGCAGCACTTGCGCCTTTGGCCGGGGGACATCAGCCCCTCAGCTTGCTGGGCAGGTATATTGAGTTTTTAAGTAACTCAGTGAATTGTTGGATTCAGCAACCTTAGAGGTCACAGAGTCACAGAATGGTTGTTTTTGGGAGGGACCTTGAAGCACATCTCATTCCACCCCCTGCCGTGGGCAGGGACACCTTCCACTATCTCAGGTTGCTCCAAGCCCCATCCAACCTTGGACATTTCCAGGGATCCAGAGGCAGCCACAGCTTCTCTGGGCACCCTGTGCCAGGGCCTCCCCACCCTCACAGGGAACAATTCCTTCCCAATATCCCATCCATCCCTGCCCTCTGGCAGTGGGAAGCCATTCCCTGTGTCCTGTCCCTCCATGCCTTGTCCCAAGTCCCTCTCCAGCTCTCCTGGAGCCCCTTTAGGCCCTGGCAGGGGCCCTGAGGTCTCCCTGGATCCTTCTCTTCTCCAGATGAACACCGCCAGCTTTTTGAACTTGGTTGCTGGGCCAGTCCTCATGGGTCTTACTTCCCAGCTGACTCAGATGGAAATTTGCCTCAAACCCATTAAGTTCATTCTTTGTGGCATTGATTTCAGTGACGGATTTGAATGGGGGACATTTAAGTCTGAATTCAAGGAACAGAGCAGGGCATCCTGGAAGCAATTCCAGGTGAGTGGCGCAATGCCCTGGTACAAATACCGTTCAATTAAGAACATTTTCCATCACATTCTCTCTTACAAATGTGGATGTTTTATTGATGCAGAGCTAAATCAAGTATCTGCCATCACTACACTCTCTTCCTCCACTCCCAGCTGGCTTTTCATGCAGCACATATTGCAGTTTTCTTTTTGAACAGAAGCCTTTTCATCTACTGGAAAGCAGGAAAATGCCATAGGTGACATAGTTTAGCAGCATTAATCACATTAAATCTGTCTGAACTGCTGCAGATGGGAAAAAAAAAAAAAAGTCCTGTTTGCATGTCAGGGCTCCAGAAAAACTGATTTTCCTTTCAGAGATGAGAACTGCATTTTCCTTTCATTTAGTTTAAAGAGAACAGAAACTTGGGTCTGGAAAGGATTCCCTGGGTCAGCTGATGTGGTTCCTTGTTATTCTGGGCAGCAATCCCATAGAATCCTTCCCATAAAAACAGGTCAAGTACCGTTTAACACCTAAAGAAGTTTTTCCCATTTTGGGGGGAATAACCTCATTTATCCGAGAGTAAAAGATTTTGGTTGTAATTTTTTTTATTTAATTTCCACGTTTCTTCATGGCCAATTGAGCCACAGCTGTGGTTCAGATTCTCTCCCAAACCTTGTCCACATCTGCTGGTTGCCCATGGGCCTTGGACAGGGGACAGAAATGCTTTGGAGGGCCAGGATAACATGGAATGGCAATTCTGCTTTGCCAGATGGTGCCATTTTTCAGGAGAAAACTGTCAGTCACTGCCTGTTGGACTAATTCCTTGTGCCAACCACTGCAACAAAGCTGATAATGGACAATTTGGGAGGTTGAAACCATGGAGGATTTAGGGATTTTCTTGCGCTGGAGCTTGAGTGAGCTTTTCATCAGTGCAGGAGTCGAGGCTGCAGATTCCCTACACAGCACAAATATGGGGATGGAGCAATGAACAGGCACCAGGATGGGGTGAATTGTCCTGAAGTTTCATCATGGAATCATTGGAAAAGACCTCTGAGATCATCCAGTCGTAATTCTCTGCTGCCAAAGAGCAGGGGGAGAGGATTGGTGGCAGAATCCTGTGAGATCCTTGAATAGATCTGGCTGGCTTTCCAAAATAAAAAAGCTTATTTTGACAGCCAGTTTGATCCCAAATCTTGGAAAGGCAGCATCCTGCCACTCTGAGGTCGGCTGATGCAGGTTCTGGTTCAGCAGCACAGTGGAAATCAGCTCCTAAGGCTCAGAGATATCATGGAGGTAGAAGTCACCTAATTCTGAAAGATTTATCTGCAAATATCATCCAGTGGGAGAAGATGGATGGAAATGCCAGAGCCAAAGTGCCATCCAAATGACAAATGACTGAAGACTGCTCACCCCAGCTTGTGTTATCAGCAGATAAATTAATGGAATAATGTTTTCAGCTGCTTGATAATGTACAGGTGGAAGGAAAAAAAAAAAGCACAACAGTGCTAATTAATATGGAACAGATTAAGAGATGCCCCAAACAGCCTCGGAAATTGTGAAGTGTGAAAGTTCTGTAATGTGAATAAACGGTGCAGGAAATGCTCTGGACAGTCTCACCAGCAGCCTGCTGTGGTCATGGGAGGAAAATGTCCATGGCTCTATCCAAGAGATTTCTTGGATGATTCTGTCCCCTGGATTCCACTTGTCTTATTAAGAGGTGCATCAGGGTAAAACTTGAAGGGCAGAGCCTGGTTTCATCCATGCTATTAATTACTACACCTACTCTTAATTTACTTTTGGAAACAGGTTGGCCATGTGCAAACTGCCCTTGGGAATGATCCCTGGCCCCCCGTCTTTAAAACTGTGCTGGGAAAGGATGGGAAAGGGAGTAAGTGGGATAAAACCATGCCATGGAATGCTCTAAACCCTTTCAGTTCTGGTGATGAAGTTCCTTTGCCTGTGCCCATCACTGAGGTTGGAAAAGCCCTCCAAGATCCTCAAGTCCAACCAGTCCCCAGTGCTGCCAAGGCCACTGCTGCCCCATGTCCCCAAATGCCACATCCACACGGCTTTTGAATCCCTCCGGGGATGGGAACTCCATGCCTGCCCTGGGCAGCACAGCCCTTTCAGGGCCCTTTTTAGCCTTTTTTTTAATAGTTGAAGATTCTGCTTTTCACGCTTGGATTTAAATCTTCCTTTTTCATCCATTTCTGAGTGCTCAGCTCTTGAAGATCGGCTGGTTGTTTTTCTATGGTTTTCCAATCCTCTTCATATTGATCTTGGAGCTGTTGGCACTTCCAAGAGGCTGAAGCTTGCAGGAGAGGGGTGAGGTTGTGGGGGCCTGGAATAAGGAATATTTGGTGCCTGTCTTAATGGGAAATGAGGACCTGACAGTGCAGATAGACATGAACCACTCTAACTCCTAGAAATATGCTGGCACAAATAATCAAAGCCTTCACAAGCACCCAGAAGACCATTGTAAGCAAGAAAAAGCAACCAGGTCTACATGGAACTGCTGGAGGAAATTTGCTGGGAGTCTGAAGTCAGAGAATTTAACAATAGTTTCGGTATTCGTTCTGTGTCAAAGGAGAAAGTTGTATTGACTGGAGCTCTTGGGGCTCTGGTTTAGGCAAGAGAATGTAATTCTTGTATTTGGAGTGGAAGACAGCAAGGCTGGGAGACATGGGAAAAGATTGGGAAAATATCCTTTGGGAAAGCTGGAAATGAAGCTGCCTCTGCTGCGGGACAGTAGAATGACTGAGAGAGCTGGAGGTGTCCAGCCTGGAAAAGAAAAGCTCTGGGGAGACCTCAGAGCCCGTTCCAGTGCCTAAAGGGGCTCCGAGAGAGTGATTGGACTATACTAAGCATAGGACACAGTCTACACATGTTATGGAATGAATTCCTTTGGAAAAATCTGGTGAAATGAGTGTTAATTACCATGGTGGGGGAGTTGGAACTAAATGATCCTTAAGTCCCTTCCCACCATAACCACTCCATGATTCTATTTCCAGCATCTCTCCTCGGCGAACACTTCAGAGTCTCAACCTACAGAATCCATTTATTCTATGTTTGGTTCAGCTTCTTCAGGAGAATCACAGTCTTTGGTTCAACTTCTTCAGGAGAATCGCGGTTTTTCATGGCAACTTGATTATCTCGTTGCTGGAAGTCAGCCCCGGATCCAAATGAGAGCAATTTCTGATTCTTGTCCTGTTTTACGGCTCTGGATGAGCAGAAGGGGTTAAATCTCTCTCCCCATCCTGCACACACACACACACACAGAGCCCAGCACACCACTTTGTTCCATGTGTCCGCTTGGCAACTTGGGAGAGTTTTGCTGGCATGTGGGAGAGACCTGCAGGAGTCAAGTGCAGCATTAATGTGAGTTCCCAGTGGCTTCGGGGGAAGCTCATTACTGCCCTGGCTTTGGCGTCTTCATTTACAGTAACGCTTTAAATATTTAATCCACCTCTCCTTCTTTCCTGTCATGGACCATTTTCCCTCAATTGATTCCTTGTTTGTGGGGGGCAGGGATGGTTGGAATGCATTTAAGTTAGTGGAATTCTATAAATTATCCTCATTAAGAGGCCTGGGAACAACAGGCCGGCGTGGGATTCGTCGAAGTTTTGCTTTGCACTTTTTGCCTCAGGTTCCCAAAGCACTTCAGAGGCACTCGCTGGGTAAAGGTGAGGAACAAAGCTTTGCTGAAAGCTTAAAAACCAGAGGGAAGGGAAGCGGAAGGCTGGAATGAGATCATGGAACTGTTTGGGTTGGAAGGGACCTGAAAGAACATCTTGTTCCCACCCTCCAACCGTGGGCAGGGACACCTTCCAGTCTCCCTGGTGGCTCCAGCCTGGCCTTGGACACTTCCAGGGATGGGGCAGCCGCTGCTTTTCTGGGCAACCCAGGTCAGTTCCTTATCATCTCTCCCAGCAAAAAGGTGCATGGTCTTCATGGTTGCATGTCCTGGCACTCCTCACCAGGTCAGGCAATGCCGAGGCTCCGGCGTGGTTGGGCAGTGCCCTCATGTCACAAAATTCAGCTCTGCTGCAAATACAGATGTTGCAACATCTGCTTTACAGGCAGGACAGTAGAAGGACAGGCAGGGAAGAGATCTGCCCCAGCCTCTCACTCTGCAGCCTCATAAATCTTGAGTTGACTTTGTAGGATCACGAATCAATTTTTCCCCAATTTTTTTTTGGTGGTATTTTTAATGAGATCTCTAAGCCTCGCCTTGTAATCCCATGAAATCAGCATCAGGCAGGATGTGAGTAGGGAGACAGTCAGGAAAATCATGAAAACAATATCACACCTCCGGGGTTGTGAAGGGGTCTTGGAGTGCAGTTTGGCCTTGTCCTCGATGACCACAAGATCACTTTATGAACCCTGTAAAGAAAGAGATGGGGGGGTTTTGCCTTTCACCAAGCCAGGCCCAGAGAAGAGAATCAAACCCTTCAGTAGCTGGGGGCAAACGCTTTTAATGGGCAGGAAAAATGAGGTTTCAGCAGATGTACTTTGAAACAGAATCAGAATGGTTTGGGTTGGAAGGGACCTCAAAGACCATCCAGTTCCAACCACTTCCATGGCTCCACGAGACCAGGTTGCTCAAAGCCCCATCCAACCTGGAGAGGGCAACAAAAATATTCAAGTTAAATCAAATCCCTCACACATTTCCTCACTGTTATTGATTTTTATTTATCAATCAGCCAAGAAATGTTCAGGTGTGTCAGATACGCCTTTGAAGTATTCCCGCAGCATCTGTGTTTGCGCTGCCAGTCTTAAATCTGGTGTCCTCAGCTAGCTGGAACAACAAATTAAAAGAAAACACCCCCAAGCCTGACCTGCTCCCTGATAGCTCGGCATGAAGTGCTATGCCACAAGTGCCACAAGAGTTTTCCTGCAAATCCCACTGATCCAGCACAGAAGAAAGAGAAAGCCGGGTTCATGCTCTGTGGAAAGAGGGTATTTTCATTTCAAGGAAGATTTCTTTTCATCACAATACCTGGTAATACCACCCATTATTACACATCTAAAACGCTCAGCCTTTGAACCCAGGAAATGGTGTAGGACTCGAGGACCGGGCTCTGTCCGACTCCATTTGTGCTGCCACAATTTAAGCAAGGATTTGAGGAGTGGGCTCTGAATGCCCACAAACTGCAGAACAAACACTGCTGCTGTCATTATTGATGGTTTGTGTCCTTGATACAAGTGCTGCATCTCAAGGAGAAGAGTATTCAGGGATGGTCCACTGCTGACTTTCCTGGCACCCTTCATTTCAGTTTTGTTTGGTGAGTGCTGCAGGCTTTGAATGAAGATGCAGCATTTCATTTACTCCTCTCTTTTCTTCCCTGGGAGCTGTCAAAGGATGAGAGCTGTGATTGTAATTGAAAACATCCCAACAAAGCCTCAAAATTATTAGAACTGAAATTAAAAATCTTATTCTTTAGCTACTGTTAGGCTTCACCTTGAAAAGCTGTGCCTGACCTTCAAAAAAGAATTTCATGGCTAATAATAATAGGAATTTGAAAATTTAGCCCATGTTGACCATTCCTTTTCCTATATAGTCACAAAGAAATCTCAGTCTTCTAATTAAAAAATGGGATTTGCTTTGACCTGGAATCACAGGGAGGAATTCTGGCACCTCAGTCTTGCCAGCAGAGCTGGATGCTCCCCATTTTAGGGATGTCTGACAGTTCCTCTCAGAAGTCTTTTCCCTCAGTTGATTGATACTTCAGCAAACATTAATTTGGGGGGTGACATTTTCCGTGCCAGTATTCTGCCTCCTCAGACTGATATTTTTAAAGTTCCAGCCAAAAATTGTTGGGAGCAGGAAGCTGGAGAAAAACATGTTGTTTTCAATACTAAAATATTTCTCCCAGGCTGTCTACGAGGAGCTTTGGTACCTCCCTGCTGCAGAGCAGGGATCTGAATTTCAGGAAGGAGGCGTTTTTTGCGCATATCCTGCTTTTTTTTTGATCTCCCTGTGGAAATTTCCCTGGCTTTTCTTAATTTGCAGACATTAAAAAAAAACTCAAAAACCCCAAAAAAACCAAGACACATTTGGGAGAGATGTCACAGCGTTTAAAAGCTGAAGCCCTCAAGAGATGCTGCAGGGGGATGTGTTGTGCTGCTCTGGCTGTGCCTGCCCCAGCACCACGGTGTGTTTTCCAAGAAGACAGGGATGCTTCTTCCCATCCTGGCTGACGTTTGCTCTTTAAAAATTTGGGAGCCGGGTTCTCCTGGGGGTTTAAAGCAATTTTAAAGTGATGAGGGACAAGCTGCCCTGCTAGAAGGGCAAAAAAGTGAAAATAAATCGAATTTCAAGGGGGAAAGAAAGAGAATGTTGGGACAGAGAGAGGGGAATAAGAGAGGGAATGGGGGAGAAATGTTTTAGGGCTGCTCAGAGACATTGGAGGGGGAGATGGGGCCAGGGGAGTCAGACCCTGGTGATGAAAGGGAAAAATAATTCCCATTTCTTGGTCCGAGGACTGTTTGTCACACCACAAGCCAGCAGGGTGACTATTTAAATCACGGAATCATCGTATCCCAGCATGGTTTGGGTTGGAAGGGACCTCAAAGATCACCGATTCCAGCCCCTGCAAAGGGCAGGGACACTTTCCATTATACACAGCTGCAGCCCTTCTCCTTTTCCCTGTTTCCAGCATCCCGTACAGAGCACATGATCCTGCAGCTCCTCATTTCCCAGGGAACACAGCTTGGAGCACAGCAGCCGTGTCAGAGTCCCCAGAACCAAGTGCTGGGTGGTGGATTCCAGCATCCCAGCGATCCCAGGGAAC
Organism: Rhagologus leucostigma; assembly: GCA_013397725.1. NCBI lineage: Eukaryota > Metazoa > Chordata > Aves > Passeriformes > Rhagologus > Rhagologus leucostigma. The sequence goes on along the minus strand of VZTD01001386.1, from coordinate 864,429 downwards.
GTCCCCTTCTGCAGCGTCAGGTATTAGAGAAGGAGCAAGACGCGCTTGGAGAGGGGAAAAAGAAAAGGAAATCAAGCTGCTTTCATGTATTCTTTGTAATTATTTTTCCCTTGTTGTTCAGAATTCGAGTTTAAAAAAAAAAAAGGGGGGGAAAAAAAAAAAAGAAAGGAAAAGAGGGCTCTAACATTTACTGGCAGTAATCATTGCACCATCTGCTCCGGGAGCCGCTTCCAGAACACACGTTCTCAGCTGATGAGCAGTCAGCTCCCCATCCCTTCCTCTCGGAGACAGGGATGCCAGCAGTTCCTAAACTGTAACAGCATGAACAAGCCTTTTTCTTTTTCTTTTTCTTTTTCTTTTTTTTTTTTTTCCCTCCTTTTTTTGCCTTTCAGTTGCTGGCATTTTTTTTGAAAAGGCAGGAGAGTTCGGATTTTTCACCTCATTGTTTCTAAGACTGAGCTCTTCCCGACTTGAAGTTCTTCATCTGAGCATGTGCTGGTGGTAAAAATATGGAGAATTTTAATATTTTAATATTTTGGAGTGCCCCGAGGGGGTTTGCTTTATAGTAGAGCTTCACTGGCACCTGGGCTGCTCTCAAGGATGGATTTATCCCGTGTTTCTTCTGGGGGGAAGCTTTCCTGGTGAGATCCCCTCCCGCCTGGGCATGGACACCTCTGATTTCTGCTCTCATGATCCGTAACTGAGCTCAACTCCAGCTTCTTCCCCTTCTCTTCTGCATGCCAAGTCAGCACTGAGCTGTTCAATATCCCTGCCTTCCTCTGACAGCCCAAATCCATCAGGGAATCATAGGATATGAACTAGGAGGAGTTTCCTCACCACCAAATGGGCTGAAAGGAGCTGGGACATCCGGAGTTGCCCTCTCTGTGTCCCTGCGTCGCTGCCCTTTGGCTGGTGGGGAGCAGAAGCTCTTAGGGAAATACAGTACCAATTTCAAGAGCAGAGGGTGACGTTAATTAGCTCATCCTGTCCTTGGGTGTTTCTGTGTCACCGACTCCCCGGCCTGTGGCTCTCGTTGTTGTTCCTCTCGGCAATTATAACCCACGGTCTCTGTACATTTAAATTCGGGATGAAGAAACATCCCCCGGCGCAAGCCCCTCTTCAGCCCTCCCGCTGCAGAGCCAACGCTTCCCAAAGAAATGAGGCAGAGTGGATGCAGAGCCCATTAGGCCTGTCCCAGGAGGCAGGGGTCCATATCCTTACACATGTGCTCACAGAGAGAAATTCTGTGTTAGGAAAAAGAATTCCTGCTTGACCGGCGGGGATCTGTGCTAAACCCCACGGCTGGAAGTGCAGCTTCGCAGGGAGAAGGGGCTCTGTGGGATGGCTTTGTGTGATTCTGTCTGGGTTTCGCTGCAGCCAGAGCAGATTTGCTCCTTTACGAGCAGGAGAAATGGGATTTCTCCCTCAGCCTCAAGCACTCTCTCTCAAGCTGGATGGGTGTTTTCCCACCCAGAAATCAGGGTTGGGATTTATTTTTGGATCAGCATTTGATCCAGCTGAACTGTAATGCACATCACAGAGCTCGGAGCCTCAAAAGCACTTTGGGAATATTCCTTATTCCTCAAGGCAGTGCCTGCGTGCACGAGCCTCTGGGTTTTCACAGGCTGTGACAGTCCCACCAGTTCTTTGCTGCCATTTAAGAAAATACAAATTTCTGGGGTCAAATGGGTCAGATAGACGATCTATAAAAAATACTTATCATCCTCGTAACAGAGGATTGTGACAGAGGGCAGATCAGAAGATGGGCAGAAGTAGTTGGGAAGACAAAAAATGGAGGATAAAATGAGGAAGCAAGGAAAAGAGAAAAATGGGAAGATGTTTGGACCTGAAAGGGCTCCCAAATATTGGTGCCTCCTGCAAATTCTTCCTGTGCGAGGGGAGCCCATCCACTGAGCTCCTGCTGCTGTTAATGGAGACAGGAGCTCCTCACAGTCCTATTGTTCCTCCCCAAATGATTCTTAGATGTCGGGCTGTGTGGTAAAGGGGAAGAGGAAGATTCTCTGCAGGATAGCTGATTTTTTAGGACCAAAAGCCCTTTCACACCCAGGGATGGGCAGGTGCTGGTGTTGTCACTGGGTGCGTGGCTGTGCCACACGGGGCTGTGCAGGACACGCTCAGCCATGGGACACAAAGCTTTGCTTGCTGAAGAAAATGAGGAACAATCGATACTTGGGAGGCTGGGAAAGAACAAAATGAATGACCTCATTCCTTCCGTGGATGCACAGATGCCATAAGTGGGGATCAAGGGCAGCAGATTTGAGACCATCCGTGGTGTCAGGCACGGTGGGAGAGGCCACGCTGACTTGTGAACTCGGATCTGTCGCTTGGACGAGGGTGGGAAATCCTTTCATGTGTTTTTCCCTGCTCCACTCCAAGTTCTCTGGGTGGTGGCACCCCCGTTGCTCCCCCTGGAGAAAGGACAGCCTGGCAGGGCTGGCAGCTGCTGGTGCCTTCATCACAGCAAGCGCCTGGACCGAGTGCCCTCGTTCCCTCCAAAATCTCTCCCAGAACCCCCACGGAGATGGACACGAGGAAGGAGCCAAAGGGAAGCAGTTGTTCTCCAAAGGAAGGAGTCGAGGGGTGTTGCTAAGACTGGGATTCCTCGGAGCAACACGTCCTGGGGCAGCTGCCATGCCAGGAGAGGCACCGAGCCACGCACGGCTCCTCCAAATGCTCCCTTGGCTTCAAAGCAAGAAAAAGGCAGGGGACAGGGCAGAGACCCCAGTGGAGGTGGGGAGGTGTTTTGGGGGGCCCCATCACTTCTCTTACTCACTCTAACAGCCTATGAATGGACAATTTGGAGGTTTCATAACGCTCTTAATTAGGACAAACTTAAAAAAGGACCACTTGGCATCCTCGGTGGTGGGAGCCATGTGCTACCTGCAGCAGGCCAAGTCCAAAATGAAACTGATTTTTCTCTCTTACCTACATTCAGCATTCAGGCAGCTGCTCCTAACAGGTGCTCGCTCTCTTCCTAGCAGATGGTGACAAAAAATGGGTTTGTTGGCAGGTTCTGCCGCGGAGCAGCCTTCTTGTCACACATATTGATGTGTATACAAACACACACGTGTTATCAGGTGTTGGGTTTCGGAAGGAATTCTCCTTCTGAGAGAAGGTCACTCACGTGGGGGGTTTAGCCAGGATAGTCGGTGCTTCTCTCTTTCGTTCCCTGGGCCTGAAGGCATTTGGGGACTTTGCTGCCACATCAAAACCCCACAAATATTCGGCCATTAGTTCAGCTCTGCTGATGTATGTGAAGGTGTTTTAGGAGGAACACGTGGTATTAGACTGTGTCCCTTCATATTTATCATACATCCTTAATAGCCTAAATAGCAATTAACTCCGAATCAGGCAGGTTTTAGGTGGGGAATACCCTGATGTTTTTCTCCTTGCTCTTGGTTGGGTTAATATAATAGAAACGCAGAGATCAGAGAGTCATAGGATGGGTTGGTAGGAATCTTAAAGATCATCTCGTTTCAAGGATCTCCCTCCTTAAATAAAACAGCCAGTTAAAAAGGTGCAGTGGGATAGAGACACAGCAATGCCTTCAAACAAAGAAATCCAAGTGCAGGGTTTTATCCTGGGAAATGCACTCAGGGCTCCGAGTGCTGAAGTGTTTGAAGCTGCAGGGAAGGCACCCGGAGAGGATTTGTGCTGTATCCATCACCCAAAGAGAGGCAGCTGTCAAACAAATCCCTTTGGTTCTTGACTCTGCTTCCACCTCACAGATTCTGCCCGGTGAGGGCTGTGAATTCGACAAAATGGTGCAGAGCAATGCCAGGTTTGGGGAACTGGGGAACTTTTCCTCCTTCTATTCCTTGCACAGGGAACACCAGGCAGAGCCATCCTCGCCCTGCTTTGCTGCTCATTTCAAAGGAGCAGCCTGAGCCAAGTGAACCAGATGAGGGTGACATCTGGCCATGGAGCCTCTGCCAAGTCACTGCTGTTCTGTAGCTGGCAGGAGGATGATGTGCTGCAAATGCCAGGTTCTTTCTGAAATGTAAAGTGCATTCCCTGCATTTTCTTTGCTTCCTCTCCAGCCTCAATCAGCTCGGCATTTTGTTTTACTAACGGCCAAATTCAAATCTCCTTTCCAGACGCATAAATCCATTCCAGTGCTGGTGGGGGGTTTATACAACGAGTGGAATTTGACCCCGAAGTCCACACTGGTCTTGTATTTTCTAAGCTTCCCGACAAATTAACTTGTTGACTGTGAGTCTCATTCAAATCCCAGCCCCTGTGGGGTGTGTTTGTGCTGAGGGTTGCTAATCATATATGTCAGAATTGTTTGTACCTAAACTCTTCCAGGAGGGAGCAGGCAGAGCTTGGGACAGGTGGAAAAGCTAAAGAAGCTCTGCAGGTTTCCTTCACTGATACTTTTCTGGAAGCCTAAGGAGCACCCTTTTAATAAAAAAATCACTAGAGCTGCTCAAAAAGCTTGGGAAAGAAATCTGCTGCTCATAAAAGGCAGGGACAGTTAAAAGAAAGCTTGTGGGGCTGGAACTAGATGAGCTTTTAGGTCCCTTCCAACTCAAACCATTCTGTGATGCTGTGATTGCAGGTTCCCTGTACGCACTTACTCCTTGTTGTGCCCAGAAGGAGTAGGGATGATGTGGGAAGGAGCTGAAGCTGTAGGATTTACCCTGTTTCCTTATGAAGCATTTTTATTTTCACCCTTGCTGCTGAACTCTCAGCATTTTGGCAGCTGTGAAACGATGCTGGGTTTGCAGCTGGTGTTCCACCCAAGTGCATCTTTTCCTCCTCCTCTGGTGAAACAATTCTGCTGCACCAATTTTCACAACTGTAGAAGAAAGGGGATTATGTTTAAACATTCCTCAATAATTGACAGGCTGGGAGAGCTGGGGGTGTCCAGCCTGGAGAAGAGAAGGATCCAGGGAGACCTCAGAGCCCCTTCCAGGGCCTCAAGGAGCTCCAGGAGAGCTGGAGAGGGACTTGGGACAAGGGCAAATCATAAAAATTTTATTTTTAAGTTCATCAAAAGTTACCCTCTATCTACATCATAGGAATAGGTGAGAATATTTTGAATCAAAATCAAGTTTAATCAGATTTGTCAAATAAGGGGGGACCTTTGCATTGAAAGATATGTACAGATACCGTAAGTAACCTGAAGCCACCGAGTTGATCAGAGGGGTGGAGCATCTCTCTTGTGAGAAAAGTCTGAGAGAATTGGGACTGTTCAGCCTGGGAAAGAGAAGCTTTGGGGTGACCTAATTGTGGCCTCCCAGTACCTGAAGGGAGGTTGGAAGAAAGATGAAGAGGGACTTTGTACAAGGGCCTGGAGGGACAGGACACAGGGAATGGCTTCCCACTGCCAGAGGGCAGGGATGGATGGGATATTGGGAAGGAATTTTTCCCTGTGAGGGTGGGGAGGCCCTGGCACAGGGTGCCCAGAGAAGCTGTGGCTGCCCCTGGATCCCTGGAAGTGTCCAAGGCCAGGCTGGATGGGGCTTGGAGCAACCTGGGCTAGTGGAAGTTGTCCCTGCCCATGGCAGGGAGTGGAATTGGATGAGCTTTAATGTCCCTTCCAACCCAGACCATTCCATGATTCCATGATCTTATGAATCACGTTCAAAGCTATGTAACTGCTCAACAGGAAATATCGTTGTGAATATTGAACTGAATCTGGGTATCTTTAGATTCTGCCCTAACCAATTATCCTATGCACCCTCCCGGAAAACAATCAGTTAACTCATGGAATTATCAAGGCAGTATTCTTTATTGTCTGCCAGAAAAGAAATTGCTTGATATTATCCCAGTTCTTGAGAGCAAAACTTATTTTCCCCGGAAAGATAAGGAACAGCTAATTCAGGTTTTGCAGAGCACGTGCACCGTTATCGTTAGGAAGGAGCTTAACCAACCTGAAAGCAAATGCTAAATGATCCAGATCTCGGTCTTATTAAGCTTGTGTGTGTTTTTTCTACCACTTAAAAGCCTGAGGATCCGGGTAAATGAGATTTTCTGGAAGGCAAAGCTTTCAAGTTTACCTCCTTCTCTTTTTAAAGCACGGAGGCGATGCCTCTGTTTACACGGAGCTCCAACGGAGCGAGTGCAGCCCTGCTGCAGCGTTTCATGGAACATCCTTTGTTTATTCACACTGTGCCACTTTTAAACTTCAGATGTAAACAACAAAGACTTCTTTGTATTTCACACTATCTCATACTCACTACCTTCTGAAGTCCAAAGCCAAAACACTGTGGAATTTTACCCTCCTCACACTTTCTCCTGCTTGTTGGATGCGTTCTTCCAGCCTTTTCTATTTATAGTGGCTGGAAAACTACTTGTCTTCTGATTAAAACATGCTCTGTTCATTTTCTCTTGACTTTTCAGTCCTTGGAATGGGCTAAAATTGTATTGCCTGGTAGCCATTTCAAATATAATTTTAGTAGTAATTATGCATATATTCGATAACAGAAACAATTTGTCATCCTGAAGGATCCAAATTGCTTTAAAGTATTCGGCCTCTCTCTGGTCTGCTACGTGGATTAAAAATCCAGCAAATATTCCTCTGAAATCAGCTGGACAGAAAGTTCAGAAAGACCCAGGCTGGAAATGCAACAGCTGCCTGACAACACACCTTGGGGGGCAGAAGAATTTGGGTTCCATTTTGAACCAGAGTGGAATTTTTAGTTGGGAATTTCACAGAGCTGCAGCTGCACTGATCCTTGAGATCCAGCACTGGGGTGTGCCCCCTGTTTTATACCCCTGGGGGAAGGACCTCAATTTTCTGTTTCGTTTGATGTGCAGAGTTGTGGGGTTTGGGTCAGTCTCATGCTGGATCCATCTCCTCTCTGTTTGGTGATGTCTGGAGAGGGCAGGCAGGGCTTTGCTCCCCTTCTGCCATTCCGTGCTTATCTCCATGGGGGAAAAAAAAAGGACATTATCCAGAGAGCCAGAAAAATGTGGTGTTGATTTTTCCCTTTCCCAGGAACATCCTTTGTCATCCCTTCCCCTTAAGCTGCATTAGAGCACAAGCAATATCTGCTGGGCCGTATATTGAATTCTGAGGGCAGTTCTGGGTCTCTCCTGACAAGAAGGACATTGAGGGGCTGGAGCGTGTCCAGGGAAGGGAACGGAGCTGGGGAACGGGCTGGAGCACCAGGAGCGGCTGAGGGAGCTGGGAAAGGGGCTCAGCCTGCAGAAAAGGAGCTCAGGGGGGACCTTCTGGCTCTGCACAACTCCCTGACAGGAGGGGGCAGCCGGAGGGGTCGGGCTCTGCTCTCAGGGAACAGGGACAGGAGGAGAGGGAACAGCCTCAAGCTGCACCAGAGGAAGTTTAGATTGGATACTGGGAACAACTTCTTCATGGAAAGGGTGCTCCAGCCCTGGCACAGCTGCCCAGGGCAGTGCTGGAGTCCCCATCCCTGGAGAGATTTAAAATCCGTGTGGATGTGGCCCTTGGGGACATGGGGGAGTGGTGGCTTTGGCAGTGGTGGGGGATGGTTGGGCTTGATGTTCTTTGAGGGCTTTTCCAGCCTGAATGATTCTGGGGTTTTATGCTTCCGTTTTGCTGGAACATTCAATGTGTAACATAAACAGTTCTGCTGCAAATTGTTGGGAATGTTAAATCCATGTTGGATCCCTCTGAGATATTTCCTTAGATCAGAAACCACCAATACAGATGGAAAATAAAGGTGACAGCAGCGAGTTTAGCAGGTGAGGCTCGTGGTGGGTGCTGAAGGTGAGTTGTTCACATCTCCAGAGAGTGGACAGCACAATACAAACCATCTCCCAGCGCTTTTTGGGGATGAAGTGGTTTAGGGTTACAAACCAATGGTCATGGGAGGCTGAAGAGAATATCCCTTCATGTTATTAGAGGCAAAATAAGCAGCAGGGATGACAGGTTGCCCAACAATTTCCAGTGCAAGGATATTTCAGGTATTCCAGTATAGCGAATTTCATGATTTTAGCGGTAAATATTTGTGCGTGGTCTCTTGTCTGGAAGTTTTTCCCTCCAATCATAACAAAAGTAATTTCTGGATTTTTCAGTGTTTAGAGATAAATTGTTTCTCCGGAAAACTCATATGTTTTCTGGAGAAACTGTCATGCTTATATGTCGTGGAAGAAATACTTGATGTAAATCCAGTGAGAAAAATAAAATGATGGCAACGTAACAGCAGAGCTGACCTGAGCCCTCTGGGTTCGATGTGGGAAATGAGCATTTTTACTTCTTCATTGCTGCTCCCCTGAATAGAAAATAATTGCAGAGCCTTCCATTTATTGCCAAGGGCTCACACCCAAGGGAGCACCACGAGCTGCTCTGCACTTGGAACAAAACGTGATCCAGAGATAACTGAGCTAATGGAGGTGGGAAAGCCTTGTCAACGCAGTGTTTACACGTGGAGGGTTTTATTCTGTCCACAGGCAGCTGGAGCTGCCTGATCTTAGAGTATTTTTGGACCTGAGTTGGCTTCTCAGACTCATCCAGGGCCAAACCATGTGGAAGCACCACTTGTGATCTTCAGTGTGGAAGGTTCTGCTCTGAGCTTCCCTGCTCCGTGTGTGGGTCATTTCCCCCATCCCAGTTTGACCCTGGCCGTTGTTATTTCAGGAATATGAGAGTAATGGATGAGTGATGAGTGGAGGAGACTCTGCTGTCTCCAGCCATGGAGGAGATTGGAGCTTTACATCACTGGAAGTCAGGACGGGGCACATCTTTTCTTAGGCATCATCAATTATCCATGCAGGATGTGCAGTAAGAGGCTGTTTGGCTGCGTTGAAATTGGCCAGACAAACAGAATTTCCATCTCTCTCAATGGCTCCTTCAACACCTAATTAGCTCCCAGATGCTACTGGAGCAAGATGTCTTTTATCTTTGCTAATGTTATCTCCCTCTACCTCCTAAATGGCCGCCCATGCCATTCCCCACTTTCATCTCTCTTCCCTCAGGAGAAAACAGGATGGGTGTTCAGGAAGCTCCACGCTGAAGGTCAAGCTTGTAAAGACTCTGGGTCAAGCTGATCCTGTTAAACCAGGCAGTATCTGGAGCAAAAAAGCTTTGAATCCAGAATTAGATGGATATGATGCAGAGCAGGATACAACTTCCTTCCTCTGCACGTTCACAGGATTGGCATCCAACAGGAAAAGATAGAACTGCAGATTTCATTTCGCTGTCAGTTGCATTTAAGACGATTTAGGACAAATTCAAAGCTCCTCTTTTCCCCTTGTGGGAGAAGGTACCACGAAGTCTGGCTGGATAAATGTGATATTTCAGCTGGCAGAGCTCACTGTTGTGGGCAGCACTCAGGTTTTACACTCAGAGGTAAAACAGGAGGAAATACCAGCCTCCCTAGACCCTCTGAGCACAACCACTTGGGGCTGTGTTAATACCAGGCTATCATCCAACTGTGATTTACCTTGGCAGGGCCGATGGATATCCAAGCCCAGCAACTCCTTCCCCTCTGGCAGGGAGGAGTGACCAAACAGCCTGCTCCAAGCGAAGTGGTTAGGAGGGAAGCGCTTCAGAGAGAGCAGATCTTCAGAGACTGGGAACACACTTTATATACACACCCAGCTTTCCCTAAGGCTCCTGGGGCTGTGTCTCCAGCCGGGATCGGTTTACTCCATTCTGGTGACGTGTTCCATTGTGTGGGAGTTTTGTCAACAGCGAAAAGCTCGGACAAAGTCAGTGCTGCAGTTTTATGGGTGAGAATTGGGATTCTTCAGCTTAGATTTTATGCCATCTTCTTTTTCTGTTGTATTTCCTTCTTATCTGCATTTTCTCTGTGCTGCACTGGAAGGATACATTCCTAGGGGAAATTCCAGCAGGTTCCTGCAGCAGCACTTCTCCTCTTTGGCCAGGGAATGGGTAATCCCTGTAGGATGTATCCTGGGCTGCATCCAAAGGTTTGTGACCAGCAGGTCAAGGGAGCTGATTCTACTCTGGTGAACCCCACCTGGAGCTCTGTGTCCAGCTCTGGGGATCTCAACATGAGAGGGATGTGGAGCTGCTGGAGAGAGTCCAGAGGAGGCCATGGAGCTGCCCCAAGGGCTGGAGCCCCTCTGCTCTGGAGCCAGGCTGGGAGAGCTGGGGGTATTCGCCTGGAAAAGAGAAGGATCCAGGGAGACCTCAGAGCCCCTTCCAGGGCCTAAAGGGGCTCCAGGAGAGCTGGAGAGGGACTTGGGACAAGAGCTGGAGGGACAGGACACAGGGAATGGCTTCCCACTGCCAGAGGGCAGGGATGGATGGGATTTTGAGAAGGAATTGTTCCCTGTGAGGGAAATGAGGCCCTGGCACAGGGTGCCCAGAGAAGCTGTGGCTGCCTCTGGATCCCTGGAAGTGTCCAAGGCCAGGTTGGACGGGGCTTGGAGCAACCTGGGATAGTGGAAGGTGTCCCTGCCCATGGTCTTTACGGTCTTTAAGGTCCCTCCCAGACCAAGCCGCTCCATGATTCTATGACATTTTTCTTCAGATTTAGTCCCACAGCAGCTGCTTTTCTCTCCCAGTGCGGAGTCTGTGGATTTCACCATTTCTGCCCTTAGATCCATGCGCCCATTCTGTGAAAGGTGAAGAATTTATACCCCCATGATTCCATCACTCCCAGTTTTGATCTTGCCCGATTTGCCAGAGGCACTCTGCAAGGAGAGTTCCGAGACCAGACAGCTTCCCCACAAGGATATTAATAATACTCAGGAATTACACAGCACTCCAAACCCTGTGTGAGCATTAGCTAATTATGCAGCACTCCACCGCCCTGAGAAAAGCATTTGCTAATCAATTCCAGCACCACCTATCAAATGCATCAATACCATGGAATCCACTGGGCAGAGGTCGCTGGAAACAGGGGAATGTGGATATCTGGTCCCAGCCCACGTGGTAGCTGGGGTTCAGCACTTGCCAGCCACTTCTCCCACATTTCTCTTGGCAGGGTCCTTCTTCCTGTCATAAACACATGATTTCCAAAAGCAGGTCACCTGCAGGCTGGGAACGCAGATTTTACCAGATAATCAGGATTTCAGCCCGTTCCAGGGCTTGTAGAGGTTTCTGGCATCAATTAATTTGGAAAAGCAAACACCAGTAAGTGACATAGAGGAGACTGGACCCGGCGTGACAAACTGGGCTGCTCCAGCCAACTGAAGGCAGCACAAAGGAAACAATTTCAAATCGTCTATCATCGATGACACAGCAGAGTGGGCTGAACTGCCGGAAAGGAGAGGGAAGGGAAGGAGAAAACAAATGAAGGAGAAAATAAAACATTGGTAATTGCTCATTCCTCTGGACCAAGGTTTGTTCCTCTGCATCAAGTGAGCCTATAGGGCTGAATTTCTGCTCCCAAACCTGCCAGCAACTAATCCACAAACCTGGCCAAGTCAGTTAAGTTGTTTTCCACTTAAAATTATCCCAGTGTCCAGGATGCCCACAGCCTCCCATCCTACAGAGTTCACAGAACTAATTCCTGTAGGTCTTCTCCTCCATAGTGCACCTCCTTTAATTCGTAGAACTTCTGGAAAAAGAGCTGGAATTCGGGATTGCTGCTGCTGCTGGTGTGAAATTCTGAGTAGACACTGCAATGAAGGGAGAGCCCAGCAGGTTTTATTTGGTGAGATTGTTGTTGAGAGTTTGACATCAGGGGTGGGTGATGGTACAGGAGCTGTCACAGGATGCTCTGTGGTGTTTCCAACAACAGGGATTTTTCAAGGAGGTTTTAGAAATGCGGCAGCTTCGTGCAACTCACTGGGACACGAGACAAAGAGGATGGATGTTGGTATAAGCTGGTTTATGAAGTGTCTATTGAATCAAACACAGGATGATGCCGTTTTTATTAAAAGCCACAAAATGCTTGAAGCCAATTAATACTCCCCTGCTTTACTAATGCCTCTGCTCAGAAAATTAAATGGTTTCATTTAGCAAAACCAATTTTAAAGCCTTTTTGTCAAGTTTATAATGACTTTAGCATGAGGAGACTCCTGTCTTGCACACATAATACAGGTTTTTTTGAAGAGAGCGGGTGCGTAACAAGGTGCCAGGTGTGGAATAAGAGGAAAGTTGCTCTTCTGAGTGAAGACCTGGTTATAAATAGGAAATAAAAGGTACAAATAACTGTGCAGTTTCTGCGGTGAAGAGAGATTAACCTGTCTTGGGAAGCTGTGCAGTTCAATATCCTCACAAAAAGGATGAAAAGAGGGAGACAGGCGACGGTGACGCACCGAAATCCGCTGAGGGTTCGGAGTTATTCCAGGTGAGCCAAAGTAGACACGGCTACAAAAAAGTTGCAGAAGAATCTGACCGTACCAAATGTGTGGGCACAGAAAATAGCCGCTGAAATTCCATGTCAATAAAAGTCAAGTGCAGACACAATGAGAGGGTTTAAATTAGCCCGGGAAAGAGGTTCTGGCGTCATTGCAGATGGTGCTTTGGAAACATCTGCTCCGTGCTCAGCAGAGGTCAGGAAGGCAAGTGGAATGCAAAGAATTGCTGGGAAAGAGACGGGGAATGAAAGAGGAAATGTAAGTACAGGGCTGAATAAATCCGTGGGGCTCTTGAGCACAGTGGAATTCCAGTCACCCCGGTGACTGCAGCGGGGAAGGAGAGCTGGGAGAGATGCAGGAGAGGGTGAGAAGGCTGCTCTGGGTTATGGATTGGGAGTGAAAGGCTGTGGGTCTGGCTGAAGACGTGAATGGGCAGGACTGAGGTGTAAAATCCAGATTGCTGTGGAGAGAGGGCATGAGGAACTGTATTAGGAGGCCACCAAGATGATCGGAGGGATGGAGCAGCTCTGCTGTGAGGAAAAGCTGAGAGAACTGGGGTTGTTCAGCCTGGGGAAGAGAAGACTTTGGGGTGACCTTTGGGCCTTCCAGTGCCTGAAGGAGCCTACAGGAAATGTGGAGAAGGGACTATTTACAAGGGCCTGGAGTGGGAGGACAAGGAGGATTGGCTTCAAACTGAAAGAAAGTAGGTTTGAGTTGGATGTTAGGAAGAAATCCTTTCCTGTGAGGATGGGGAGACCGGGGCACAGGGTGCCCAGAGAAGCTGGGGCTGCCCCTGGATCCCTGGAAGTGTCCAAGGCCAGGCTGGACAGCACTTGGAGCAACCTGGGCTAGTGGAAGGTGGCCCTGCCCGTGGCAGGGGGTGGGACTGGATGAGCTTTAATGTCCCTTCCAACCCCAAATCGTTTCTGTGATCCAGTGTTTTGTGACAGAGGATGTGATGACAGCTCTGCTCATCAATGGTCAGGCAGAAGTTTAAAGCAAACAACAGCAAATAAACTTTCACAGTCTGTGGTGAATTAGGAAAATCTTCAAACACATCTTTTACATGCTGAAAGTACAGGCTGGCTGAAAAACTTACAGTGCTGAGGTTCCCAGTGCTGGCTTTGACACGTCCATGATCCTGGAAGTCTTTTCCAACCTTAATGATTCTGTGATTCCTTGTTCCTGCTCCAGTGCCTCTTGCAGTGTCCTGAGCTGGCAGTGTCCTCTCTACCCTCTGGAGCTGGGTGAGATTTGGGTTCTGGTTTGGTTTGGCTCTCTGCTGGTGGAATCTGACAGGATTTTTGGGCTGGATTCTAATCAGTTAAAGGATCTCTGTGATCTTGTAGTGACTTGGCAGTGCTGGTTTAACAATGGGAGTCGATGATCTTACAGAGCTTTGATCTCTCCTATGACGAAAGCCACAGAAATCCTTTGAAGGAATAAATTCTCTTTGAATTGCACTGGAATACTGGAGGGGAAAGTGATCCAATGGTTCCTTAAAAATTTCCTGCACTGAGTTAAAGATCCCAAGGGTTAATTGCAGCATGGCAATGAGAGGTCCCGTTGGATGGCTCAGGTATTTTGAGACAGCGAGGACTAAAAATTCTTCTAGAACAGGATTATCATCAAATTATATCAGCCTCAGTGGCAGGAAATCAATCCAGAGTGGGCTGATTTACACCTGCCAGAGCCAGCACATCCTGAACTTCTTTCCAGTGATGTTTTTATCTTCACATCAACACTGTCGGTGCGAGGAAAATATTTTCCCCTTTAAAATCCAAACATCCAAGGTGGGATTTGGCAGAGTGTCAGAGCCTGAGGTTCCCACTGCTCCTGACAGCAGGACCAAAGTGCAGTATAAGGACTCATCTTGGGTTCCGCTTTATTCGGGTTTTAAGGGACTGGGAAGGGATAAATGATGATTATGCCCTCTTGTGGTGCCTCATCGAACAGAATGGATTTCCTAACTGACAAAATGAGGCCAGTGATGGAAAAGTCCCAGGTTAAAAATCTGTAGCAAACGCTGTTTTGCACAGTGGAAAAATCTCTCCTGCTCCAGCAGCATCCTCGTGACTCGGGGAAGGGGGAGAGGCCAGTTTTGTCTGCATTTGCAGCAGCAGGTAAATGACTAATGCCCACGATGGCAGAGTTTGTGCCATCTTTTGGCAGTGAAGATCATTCCAAAGTGTGTTTTCTGTGCTGGGAAGGTTAGAAAGTGAAACAGTGCTTTGTAAAAGCAGCTGTGCTGCCATCTCTTTGTGTTTGGTGCTGTAGATGCATTGTGGTACAAACCTCCACATGTTTTATCTTCTTCACTCATGCGTCTGACGGGTGAATAACCTGATTCCTTTGGGACAAAGCCTGTCCCAAAGATGGAAGAAGCTGATTGGTGATTTTACATGGGGAAATAAGGGCAGGTTCCTGTGAAACGAGGCTTGTGATCACAATTCATTGTGTGGGAACACAAGCAATTAATGAGTCAACACCTTCCTCAGCTGTGCTGAGAATTCTGATGCAGGCTTGGGGACTCAGGGCTCTCCAGACAGGTTAATCATGGATTTTGTATCCATTTTATTACTTCATTCCTGACCGAAGACTGAACACAGCAGAATGTGTCCTCCGGACAGCGAAATTACAGGAATAAATCAGACTAATGCTCTCCAAAGCCCAGCAGCTGCTGTCAGGCTGTGGGCTGGGCTTGGCCGTGCTGGGGTAGGATCTGGGAAACGCTGGTGTGGGAAATGTGAGGACTTTTTGTCCCAGATAATCACCTGTTGTTTAAGTCCGGTATTTCCCTTCCATGTCATCCTTGCCTCTCCGCAGCCATGCAGGAGATGGAAGAGGAAGGGAATGATTTCCTTTCCATGTCCACGATGAGTTAACCCACAATACTGGGTTTAAATGAAAGTACTGGGTTTAACTGGGCTAGGCTTAGGAGGGGCTTTCTAACAGGATGGAAAATACTGGAATGAGGGTCTCCATCTCCAGAGATCTTCCACAACCAGTGTTTTTTGGGATCAAGGCTGCTATCATTCATTCTATCGTGATGAAAGAAGATGGACTTGATGACTTAAAGCAGATTCACAGTTTTGTGATTCCATGTGACGATTTCCCTTTATTTGGGGTATTTGTTTATTAGTGTGATGAAGTAACACGCATTCGTCTGGGAATCCTAAATTCTGGCCGTTCAATCAATTCTATCCACATCCAGTATTTACAAACACGCTTTGCAACAGGAGTCTGACATTAATTAAAGTGCTTATTAGGTTTTAGCATGGACTTCAGAGCACAAGTTATGTCCCCACTGAGAAGAGAATTGGCTCCACAATGTTGGTGTTTACCAGTTTCCTTAGGAAAGGACAATGCAGTGGGGAAAATGTCACAGCAATTCATCTTAAGAAGAAATTCCCTCTGTCAGAAACCTCTCAGGAGTTTCAAATTCAGTTAGGGGGATATCAGAAAGCAATTAAAGTCTAATTTACAATCCCCACCCACATTCCGTCTTCTCTTCCTGCCAAGCGATTATTGTTCCTGGTCCACGTATTGGCAAATCTTTCCAAAATGAGCCATAATTTGCCTTAGAACTTAAAACTTTCTGGTCAGGATGGAACTTTCCTCTTTGAAGAATGAGTTTGCAGTGACTCTGTGGAAAAAAAAATGCTCAAATGCTCTGATTTCCCAAGGACATCCTTGGGGCTGAAATTTCACCCAGAAATTCTTCTTGGACAAGGACATTGGGGGTGGATTTTGAAGCCGAGGCACCTTCCAGGGGAGGTTCCTGGACACTGCAGCTTCCTGGGGTGGATCCTAGTGTGCTCTCCCTTTGTTTTCCACTTATCATTGATGGCTCCACGTCCCTGCCTGGGTTAATAAAGAGAATAAACGTGTGGCCGTGGGCAAATTAAACAAATGACCCATTAAAAGGGGGTTGTTCACTCCCTCTCCGTGCCCACAATGTCTCCGAGCAAAACGCCACGAGAGCAGGGATGAAAGGCTTTCAGGGATGAGCTGGGAATGTGGTCCAAGTGCTGAGAGACGCCTGTGGCTCCTTCAGAGAGGAATCCTAATGTCGTTTCATGTGCCAGCAAACCACTAATGGCTTTCCATGGTCTTTCCTGACAGGTGTTGACAGAGGGAGGCTTCGGCCCCATCACGACGGAGATCCGGGAGGCTCCCGAGTTTTATTACGCCGAGGAGTATCACCAGCAGTACCTCAGCAAGAATCCCGGCGGGTACTGCGGCCTGGGCGGGACGGGGGTTTCCTGCCCCATCGGCATCAGGAAATAGCCCGTGCTTGCTCCAGCCCCTCCACCTCGTTGTAGGGAGCTTGGAAAAAGACCAGAACCCCGGTGGATGTTCCCACAGGATCCACGGCTAAAGATTTGGGAATCTGCTGGGGAGGCTTTCCGTAATTGGAACAGTTTCCTCTTTGTTGACATCAAAAGCCAAAGTAGAGGCAGGAGTTGCTCCCATCACAGCTTCTTGCTCTGTGCAGCTCCCGGGGTTTCCTTGTCATCTGGAGAGGTGGAAAGAGATCCAAACTTCCAAAAGTTCGGCTCAAAATGCTGTTGAAAGGGTGAATTACGAGGTGGTTGCACCCATACTTGCTTTGCATTTCCAATGCCTTTGAACTTGTTGATTTTCTTTCTTTATTAATTTCCTGGTGTTCCCAGAGCTTTGACTTCTGGAGATGTGGTTGGGTTCTTTACGTGTCCCAACCCTGGAATTTGATGTCTTTGGGAATGATGAATTGATCCGATCAGTGATTCCCCTACCACAGCTCCACTTTCACAGCATTTAGTACCACCTGTAGTGCCTATTTTCTGGAATGATTTTAGCCAGAAAAAGTCAAAGTATAATGTGATGCTTCTTTTTGACAGTTCCAAGAAGTGAATAAACACAAAAAGAAATCAGTTTTGTTTCCTACTCTGCAATAAAGTACAGAACAAGAAAAGAACAATGTTCCCTGTGATGTGTTCCAAGCAGATATCTGGGTAGATCTAAAAAAAAATTATCAAGTATTATAAAATGCTGCAGTTTGCTAATTAGACACCAGGGCTTTTAAATCTGTATCATCAGGCATGACAGCACAGAGGAGTAGAATTATCCCTATGATTAATTATTTGTACTTTAATAACTTGGGGAGCCCCCACCAAGAGCAGACTCGTGGCAAACGTAACTTGGGGCAGTCTCCAGTGAATGTGCAGTTGAAATAGCAGGACAGCCAGAAAGAGAAAAAAATCAATTTTGGATTTGCTGATGGGGTTCTCAGAGCGCAGACTCAAAGCTGCAGAAAAAGGATGCAGGGACACACAGTTTATCCCATATGGAGATGGGGTCCTGTGGGTCCAGAGCTCAAGGAGTGAGCCAGTTTTGAGGGACAGGTGGTAGGACCCAGAGACACAAATCCACAGCACCTCCTTCTCCGTGGCACTGCTCTCCGTAGCTTGGTTTGATGTTTCCTGCTCAGCAGCTCAGCTTGAAAGCTCAGAAAGGCCCAAAACAGCTCCCTGAACATCTCCTGTACCTACCCAGCAGATCAGATCCTGCTCCAAGCCTGGAGAGACTGAGAATGTGCCCCACAAAGTCAGTGTTTGGGATTGTAAACCCAGTGCTGCAGCCCTGCCTGCTGTTTCCAAAAACGGGCAGTAAACCTGTGCCAGAAAAATCAGCTCCACATCTTCCCTTGCTCCACAGCTGATGCTGAGTTCATCCCAGTCTCAAAATCCAGAGGAAACCTGTCCTTTTGGCAGATTTACACCTGGGCCAGGCTTACAGGAGCTGCCTCAGGCAGGATTGCCCTGATAGGCTCTTTCTGGAGATGCCCCAAAATGTGCCCGCACCGCGCTCGGGATTTTTGTTGCTGTGGTAACTGATCCTGTCCTTACCCTGTCCTGCCATGGAGTTGTTCCAGTGCTCACCGCCAAGGAAACCAGCACTTGTGTCTCATTTCTTTGGCATAAGGTGACAGAGAAGCAAAGAAGAGAGGGAAATAAAGTTTTACCCTCATCCCGTGCACTGTGAACCTCCGTGAAATCCAGACTCCGGTGGGATAACTCCTGATGTGCTCCAAGGCAAAGCATTTCAGCTGCTGAACCATCTGGGGGCTCATAAAAGGCCTCTTGGCTCCTTTCCTTTCCTCTCCCTCCCCTCCTACTCGGTGCTGTAGTTATTGTTTTGAAACAAGCTGGAAAGTCTTTGGGAAAAGCTCTTATTTTAGATATGCCCAAGTCTGAGCCTGGCTGAGAGTTTTTTAAGTCCTGATGGAAATGATGTGTTGGTCTAAACATCAGCATAATGGGTCCATTGATGCTGCAACTGGCCCATACCAAAATATTTTGCCACCACAGAATTATTTACTGACATCTTTGATTTGATTTTGATTTGATAGTTTTGATTTGGCATTTTTTGCAAATTGCCCTTTGACAGAGCTGCCACTTTCTCCTACAAACACAGAATCCCAGGATGGTTTGGGTGGGAAGGAACCCTAAAGATCATTCAGTTCCACCCCGTACCATGGGCAGGGACATCTTCCACTATCCTGGGTTGCTCCAAGCCCTGTCCAGCGTGGCATGGGACACTTCCAGGGATGGGGCAACTCTCCTGGTCCTGTTTAAGTAAATGCAAGTAAATACTCCATGCATGGTCTAACTCGAGAGAAAATTAACAGGAAATGCTGATAGGCTTCAGAGCTGAAGTTGAAAGCTGATGCAGGACCAGCTCCTGAGGTCCTCAAAGGTGGTTCAAGATGCAGCAAGGGCTACAGCACCCAGCTCATGAAATCCACCCTTGCCATATGCTGTGCGGTTAGCCCAGGATACAGACAGGAACTTCGCTTCCACCCTGTCCCATCAGAGCTAAAAGAAACCACAAACCTTTCGGAAATCCCTGAGCTTTCCCTCAGTGAACCTTTTGCCTTAGGAAGGAGCACCCAACTGCCGCACCACCAGGAGCGAGCGGGTGCTGTGATGTCACCCTGGGTTGTGTTGACATGGAATGCAGGCGACGTCCTGAGGCATCTGCAGAGGCACTGCTGCTCCGAGAGCTGTGGGATAGTGTTGGTCCAGGATGGATTGAGATGCTGCTCCTTGCCCTCTCCTGTTTAGCTTGCCTGACCAGCAGTGTCTGGGCAGGTTTCGTTTCTCAGCATTCTCAGCGCAGAGAAGCTGCAGGATATTCACATGTGGGTAAGTGAAACAGGCCTTGGCTTATTCCTTCTGCTGAGGGGATAAAGGTGTGGCCTGTGCCGCAGCCCGATGCACCTTCCACTCCCGAAACAAGGATTTTATCCCACCTGCCTGTGGGAAATGGTCACTGGTCCCTCCCACGCCAAATGCCTGGGCAGTGCTAGGCGGAGTTCAGGTTTGGGGAGGTGACAGGGACATCAGGGGCTTTGGGAGAGATCAAATAACAGATCCAGGGAGGGCATTCTCACCCTTTTGCTGAGACCCCACCTGCAGAGCTGCCTCCAGCTCTGGGGCTGACATCAAGAGGACGTGGAGCCGCTGGAGAGAGTCCAGAGGAGGCCACAGAGATGCTCCAAGGGCTGGAGCCCCTCAGCTCTGGAGCCAGGCTGGGAGAGCTGGGGGGGTTCACCTGGAGAAGAGAAGGCTCCAGGGAGACCTCAGAGCCCCTTCCAGGGCCTAAAGGGGCTCCAGGAGAGCTGGAGAGGGACTTGGGACAAGGGATGGAGGGACAGGACACAGGGAATGGCTTCCCACTGCCAGAGGGCAGGGATGGATGGGATATGGGGAAGGAATTGTTGGCTGTGAGGGTGGTGAGGCCCTGGCACAGGGGGCCCAGCGAAGCTGTGGCTGGAAGTGTCCAAGGCCAGGGTGGACGGGGCTTGGAGCCACCTGGGCTAGTGGAAGGTGTCCCTGCCCATGGGAGTTGAAAAAATGGTTTCTAAGATCCCTTCCAACCCCAGCCATTCTGTGATTCCGTGTTTCTCTGATTCCATGGGTGTTTCTAGACCAGTGCTCAGGGATGTCCTGCCCCTGCCATTCAGCAGCACGGGCTGCGACACTGCTGAACATGTCCAACACGTCCCTTTTTGTGCCCAGGGTGTGGCCTCCGACCGTCCTACGAGTCCTTCCAGAAGACTGGCAAGAGGATTGGCACAGGGACGCACGTCAAGCCTGGGGAATTTCCATGGCACGTGAGCATCCGGAGCCACGGGAAGCACATCTGTGGGGGCACCATCATCAGCGCACTGTGGATTTTAACTGCGGCCCACTGCTTTGCGGAAGAGCTGTGAGTAACCCAGGGGAGGGAGGGCAGCCCAGGCACAGTGGGGGGGTGGCATTCCTCCTGGTGGGTGCAGGATGTGCATCTCCTAGGGGTCACGTGCCACATTTGCGTGACTGAGCCCTGAAAACAGGGATTGTCTCCTTTGGGGGAAACAGGCCCGTTTTTGAACACAGAAATGTGCAGAGATCTGCATAACCAGGAGAAGCAGAAGGGGAATGCTTAGAGGGGTGGCCTGAGCAGCCTTGGATGAATGCCCCTGATGCTGTTCTGATGGCCCCAGGCATTTCTGGTGCATCTACACCTGTTCCAGTACCTTGTTGTGCCAGTTTGGCCAAAATCTAGTAATATAGCCCCTGAGAGAAAACCAGGTTGCAACCACCCTTCCCCCCACAGGGTTCAGGAAAAAAAGAAATTTTTTCTCGAAGGAAAGTGAAAGAAATAAAAACTATTTATTTTAACAAACACACAGGAAAAGGATAATGATGCTAAATAATGAATTAAAACCCTCGCTATAGAGAGAAACCTGGGAAGATTTCAGAGTCCTTCTGTAGGTATGGTCTCTCTCCTCCTCAGAGCTGGTCGGTGAGGGCGTGGGCCNGAGCATGATAGGGGATACACGATAGAGTCACCCCGAGACACTTGTAAAAGGCAATGTATTCCATTCTATCTCAGTCTAACCCCCAAATTACCTTTGCTTTCACACAGCGAACACCTTCACCTCATGGAAATTCTGATTTTAAAACACCAGGTTCTGGATAAATCAACTCCATGCAGTCCCCAGGGGCAGAGTCCAGCCCTCTGTGAGCCCCCTCCCAACTGTGGCAGGCCCGAGAGCTGAGACTGCTCGGTGACAAATGACCTGTGGCAGCACAGCCTGGAGCAGCTGGCTGGGGACAGCGGGGTCTGAGCAGCCAGCCCAGGGCTCAGAGATCCAAAAGATCCAGCCCATTCCGTCTGTTTGGTAGGGACTGAGTTATTTATGACCTGGCTGCATTCACGTTCTACCTCTGCACCTCTCTGCCCTGGAAATTATCCTTGCCTGGGAGTGAGGATAAATTCCTTGGATATTTATAGCTGAACTGCCTAAGCCGTCACCCTGCCCTGCTCTGGGGGATGGGGCACCAACCTTTATAACCCAAATCCTTCATGTCTACCATGTCCTGTTTTGTTTCTCAGGCCAGCAGATCTGACGGTGGCAGTGGGGGGAGTTGACCTCAGCCTCCCGCTGGAAGAGCACAACCCGGACAGCCTGATCCTGCACGAGGAGTTCAACAGAACCAGCCTGCAAAATGACATTGCCCTGATCCTGCTCAGCAATCCCATCGAGTTCAGCATGGAGAAAATTCCCGTCTGCCTGCCCTTCATGTGTGACATGGACACGTGGCAGCAGTGCTGGGCTGCTGGCTGGGACAACACAAGTGCGGGTGAGGTGCTGGGGGAGATGCACTTGCTAATGGCAGATGGGTTTTATCCACTTAAATTGGATGTTCTCTCCCATGAGGGGTTTCCCAGACAAACTTCCACTCCCCACCTCCCTGATTAAAGCATCCAGACCTCCCCAGCCTCTGCACATCCACCAGTTCCCTGTTCAGGGCAAGAACCAGTCACCCACAGACCCCCAGAGCAAAGTCTGGGACCTATTTTGGCACCATCTCCAGACTTTGGCCCTCTTTCTGGCACCCAAATTAAGACAAGCTCCACCCTGGTGGGTAAGCTAGCTCGGAATCGTGGAATGGTTTGGGTTGGAAGGGACCTTAAATCTCATCTCGTTCCAAGCCCCTGCCATGGGCAGGGGCAACTTCCACTATCCCAGGCTGCTCAGAGCCCCATCCAGCCTAGTCCTGAACACTTCTCACCTTGTGGGATCCTTGTGGATAACTTCCAGCTTGGGATATTCTATGATTCCCCCAGTTAGGCTGGGTCTAACGTGGTCTGGACTAAGGGGAGTGAAGGTCTGCGGCTGCCTTTGGTTTAATGCCTCCATGAGCTGGATTGGCTCATTGGTTCTGGGCACTCCTCCCTTCACTCATTTAGAACTGAAGATTGCTGTTGCTAATTGATCTCATTTAAGCCCTAATGAAAGCAGTTCCAGCACTGACTGTGACCCAAAATGTCTGTCCAGACCAAATGTCACTAAATAGCCAATGAGTTGTTTCATTATTGGAAAGAATTAATCAGGACTGGGAGGGAGGGGGGGTGCCTTGGAGCTTGAGTGCTCCTTCCCAGGATGCAGTAAGTGAATATCCCATTTAATCCTTGCTTTTCTGCTCCAAAGGGTTGCTGTTTTTAACACGAAACTCTGCATTTGCCTTCCTAGGCTTCATTTTCCTCACACAACAGTAACACGCAACCCTGTCATAGTTGTGAAACTCTCCCATTTCACCAAGGTAACGTGTTCCCAGAAGAGAGTGGCCGCTGCGGAGTCTCTCTGCAGGATTTCTCTTGAGCTCCTCTGTGCAAAATCCATGGAGCAGCTCCGGGGATCGGCCGCGTGCCGCTGTGTGGGCTCAGCTGACACGGATTCTGCTTCCAAAAATTGGTGTCAGTGTGCTCAGCCCTGGCACCCCCCACCCTCTGTCTGGGAGAGGCTTCAGGAAAAAACCAGCAGAAGCTGCGTGTGGTGAGAGGGGGGATGTGATGGCGTGATACGGGCAAAGCCAAAAGGTGCAGGATCATGGAATGGTTTGGGTTGGAAGGGACATTAAAGCCCATCCAGTGCCACCCCCTGCCATGGGCAGGGACATCTTCCACTAGCCCAGGCTGATCCAAGCCCCGTCCAACCTGACCGTGGACACTTCCAGGGATCCAGGGGCAGCCACAGCTTCTCTGGGCACCCTGTGCCAGGGCCTCACCACCCTCACAGCCAGGAATTCCTTCCCAGTATCCCATCTATCCCTGCCCTCTGGCAGTGGGAAGCCACTCTCCCTGTGTCCTGTCCCTCCATCCCTTGTCCCAAGTCCCTCTCCAGCTCTCCTGGAGCCCCTTTAGGCTCTGGGAGAGGCTCTGAGGTCTCCCTGGATCCTTCTCTTCTCCAGGTGAACCCCCCCAGCTCTCCCAGCCTGGCTCCAGAGCAGAGGGGCTCCAGCCCTCCCTGGGGATTCCTTCACCAAAGCATTTTCATCTTTGGGCACTTCCATCTTAGCTGGAAAAGGGACTTGACAACTTTCCGTCTTTTAGATCTTGTCACTGAGTCACAGTTCCCTGAAGGCTCTGGGAGGATTTAGCTCAGTGAAACACGGAAGAAGGGGTGAGTTTCACATGACCTGGAGATCTCAGCCTTATCCTTCAGACTCAGGTTCACTTTAGAGAGAAACGTGAGTGAGATCAGTGGGGTTTCCAAGCAGCCCAGCACATTTTCAGTCTTTTTGTCACTTGCAGGTGCCAGCTGTGATTTCTGTATTCCCATCCCAAGGGAAGAATAAAGCAGATACTTCCTTTGTGTGCTGGCATCCCGAGAGCCACTTTGTGAAGATACAGCTGGTCCCCTGGGTGAGGCGTGGCCTCGCAGCCCTCCCCGGGGAGAACAATGTTTAGCTTGGATATTAGGAGAAAATTCTTCCCTGGAAGAGTTGTTGGGCACTGGCACAGCTGCCCAGGGCAGTGGTGGAGTCCCCATCCCTGGAGGGATTTAAAAGCTGTGTGGTTTTGGCACTCGGGGACGTGGGTCAGTGGTGGCCTTGGCAGTGCTGGGGGAATAGTTGGACTGGATGATCTCAGAGGTCGTTTCCAATGTAAATTATTCCATGATTCTGTAATGCTAAGGTTAGAATTCTGGGGAAAGCTCAGTGCACTTTGAACTGCAGGGGCTTGCACAGGACCTCAGACTGAGTTCCCGAAAAGTTACGAGTGAGAAGCCCCAGGTGTGCAGTGCAGCTCATCTCAAGTCATCACCGAGACCGCCTGCAGGATCATCCATCCCTTTGGGGGTTTCCCAGCAGTCTGGCATCCCTGTAAGTGTCCAAGGCCAGGTTGGATGGGGCTTGGAGCAGCCTGGGACAGTGCAAGGTGTCCCTGCTTATGGCAGGGGGTGGCACTGGATGATCTTTAAGGTCCCTTCCAAAACAAACCATTCTGGCATGCTGTGGTAAACTCAGGAGCATAAACTCATCATTGCCAACACTTGGGGATCCCCTGTAAGCCCCCGTGACCCCAAAACCCTACGGTTCTTCCCGGAGGCCCCATTGCCCTGAGATGCCTTAGAAATCCAGCTGAAACCCTTCCCAAGGGAAGCCTCCAGCTCCTCTGCAGCTTTGTTGATCCTTCTCTTCTCATTTGCTGCAGCATCCCACATGCTGCAGAAAACACGGATGAAGCTGATCAGCAGGGAGAAATGTCTGGAGCAGATCCCACACCTCGTGGGGAGCGTGATGTGTGCTGAGACGGAGCAAGGAGGAGGAGGAGGAGGAGGAGGCTGCCAGCAGGTAAAGGGACCAGCATTCCTGGTCGGCTTCATGGCCAGGTTACAGCTTGAAAGCAGACAGGAACGGTTGTCCAGGAGGTTCAAGGCAAAAGGACTGGGAGGGAAGTTTAATCTGGGGGTGTTTAATTTAAATATTAAAAACATTTCTCAGGTGAGGTCTTGGCTCTGACCCAAACGTGCTTGGTTGGTCTGTGGGTGCCAGAACGAGTCACATCTTGTGGCAGTGGGTTGGTGACAGAGAATGAGGGACTTTCCAAGCTAAACTGTAAAGAATTTGAGCTGACACAAACACCCAAATGAGGCGAAACTCCCTCAGAACTTGTGCCCTCAGAACACATTCCACCCCAGGATCGCTGTCCTGGTATCAAACGAAGTCTGGAAGCCAAAAATCACTTTGTCTTTCATAACATCCAACTTCCAACCCCTCTCCTGGGAGCCTGGCAAGGACTGGGCTCTCCTGCAGCCTCTGGTTCTGGACCGAGATTTCCGTCCTCCGCTGGGCAGTGGTTTTGTTGGTTTGGGTTGGACAGGGCCTTAAATCTCGTCCAGTTCCAACCCCCTGCCGTGGGCGGGGACATCTTCCACACTCCCGAGTTTCTCCAAGGCACATCCAGCTGTATTTTATACATGTCCATGGGTTTGGAGGGGGCTGGATGGGCAGCCACATGGATGGACAGCTCCATCCTGTAGGAATTACTCACTGAAGGAACTAAATCAGCACCCAGGACAGAGAGAGAGGCAGAGGGTACAAGAACTGTGGGCAGCCGAGGGGAGTTTGCTTTGCAAAATGGGTTTTTGATTAGCCAGAGAGCCTCTGCCTGTGAAACCATTCAAGGAGTGACTCTCACCTCCATTAAATTCAATCAAAAAAATCTTAAAAAGGAACCTGCCACAGGATAACATTACCATGATTAAAGAATGCACTGCCCAGCCCAGCCTGAAGTTCTGTGGGTGAATGATGCTGGCGAAACAGCAGGAATGCTTGGTTCCCAGCAAAATGAATGTCCTGGATTCAGAAAGCTGATGAAGAAGCTATTTTGATCCGCAGTAATGCCAGAGTCATCTGAGGAATGAAGCAGGAATGTGAGCTTTCCAAGCAGCGGAAGCACACAAAGCTTTGCATGGGTGATAACGCTCAGAATCCAGCATCTCCCTGTTTTTAGGGGGATCCTGACCAGGCAGGAGCGTCTTGTAAACTGGAATAAAGGGAACAGGACAAAACCAGAGCTGAGGATAGAAGTGGTGCTTTTCAGGGATGAAACAAGTGACAGCACTTGCCAGCAGATTTTGCTGATTTGCTGGAGGGGAAGCGTTTTGCTGCTGGATGGTTTCCTGGCTTTCTGGGAAGTGCCGGTTAAAGGCAGGGAGGGCACTTTTGGCCTCACTAAGCTGGGTCAGAAACCTGGTGGCTTGCCCATAGGAGGCTGCCTGGTCATGGACTGGGACAGGATAGGGCTGAACCTGATGCTTCTTCTGCAGCAGAGACCACTGGGCAGAATCCTGGAATAATTTAGGTTGGAAAAGACCTCCAAGACCATCGAGTCCAACCTGTGACCCATCCCCACCTTGTCATCCAGCCCAGAGCACTGAATGCCACATCCAGGCCTTCCTTGGGCACCTCCAGGGATGGGGACTCCAAACCCCCCTGGGCAGCCCCTTCCACTGCCTGACCACTCTTGCTGTGAGGAAATTTTTCCCAATGTCCGATCTAAACCTCCTCTGGTGCAGCTTGAGGCTGTTTTCCCTTATCTTGTCCCTTGTTCCCTGGGAGCAGAGCCCGACCCCCCCTGGCTGCCCCCTCCTGTCAGGGACTTGTGCAGAGCCAGAAAGTCCCCCCTGAGCCTCCTTTTCTCCAGACTGAGCCCCTTTCCCAGCTCCCTCAGCCGCTCCTGGTGCTCCAGCCCCTTCCCCAGCTCCGTTCCCTTCCCTGGACACGCTCCAGCCCCTCAAGATCCTTCTTGGAGTGAGGGGCCCAGAACTGGACAATCCATCTGCACTGTGGGCAGTGCAGGCTCTCAAGCTGTGATTGTCTGTAAGGATTACAGGGTTTGTGTCAGATGGGAGTGAGGCCAGGTTTCAAAAGACCCAAATCCTTCACATCCTCATCTCTGCCATGGAGACAGAGCAGCCCTGGGCATGGCGTTGGTCTGTGCCATCCAGCTGTCTCCTGGAGGACTTCCAGGCTCCAGCTCTTGCATGGATCAGGAGCCACCCACAACAGCCACTGTGGAGAGGCCAGGAAGGATTAGAAGCTGGGCAAGGCAGAGATTCCTGGTCAGAGGACAAGCCCTGGAGATGCTGAGTTTGCTCCGGTAGCTGTGGCCCCAGGAGCTCTGGACACAGAGGAGATAAAAGCCTTACATTAACCTTTCTTGGGATTTGCTGAGGATCAGGATATGTGCTTTCATGACCAGAGCCAAGCTAAGACAGAAAAAATGCTGGACTCAAGGTTATAAGTCCACGTGATCCATGTCTGGGTCCAAATCTGTGAGCTGTGGTGGTAAGAACAACTTTTTACACGGGGAGACAGCGACAGGACAAAGGGGAATGGTTTTAAACCAGAAGAGGAGAGATTTAGATTAGATCTTAGGAAGAAATCCTTCACTGTGAGGGTGGTGAGGCCCTGGCAAAGGTTGCCCAGAGAAGCTGTGGCTGCCCCTGGATCCCTGGGAGTGTCCAAGGCCAGGCTGGACGGGGCTTGGAGCAACCTGGGACAGTGGAAAAAATTCCTCCTGATGCCCAACCTGAACGTCACCTGGTGCAGCTCGAGGCCGTTCGATGAACAGAAAGGCCATGAATAAAAAGGCTCAGACATTTCACCAGCTGCCCTCATAGCAGAGCAGCCCAATTTGTGGATAACTGACCATATTCAATCCTCTAATAACTCAAGGAGATCGAATAGCAGAGCTCCCGAGTATTTGTACCTAAAAAAAATAATCCATTCCCTTAAAAAGAAAAATCTATTCTATCCCAATTCCCTGGCAGTTCTGCAGACAAATATGTGGATTGGCCGGGAATTAACACTACCAGGAGCTGTAATTGACTTATAGTTCTATTTAGTCATAAACATTAACATTAATGGATGCTCAGGGGGTACAAGTGCTAAAGAACAGACACTGCAGACGGCCTATGTATTATTTTTTTGCGTGCTACATTTCTTCCATGACCCCATGAACCACAATTGATGTCTCATTCCTTGCTTTCTTAAGCATCTTTTGTTAGGCTCTGATGCAATGGTAACTTGGACAATAATTAGAGTACAAGGGGCTCACAAAGCAAATGCCTCCTTCAGCGCCTTCCCTGCCCAGGCAAAATTCAGTAAATGGCCCAATTATAGTTCAGAGGGGCTGTGGGGGGAGCTCTGATGCAGTGATTAGGACAAAGTGTGTTCAGCTGGAGTCACAGGTCACCGACAGTTCAAAAATACATGAAGGGGGGCCAGGGCCAGGCCCTGCTCTGATTCCAGGGGAAGGAATTGTTGTGTGACCCCCAAGAGCAGTGGGGTGGTCCCAGCCCAGGTGAGTCCTGGGCTGCAGGTATCCACCCCCTCCCACAGCCTGCAGCAGGAGTAGATTTTGGCCGTAAATCACACAGTAGCTGGGGTTCAAAGGGACCTTAAAGCTCGTCTGGTTCCAACCTTCCACTATCCCAGGTTGCTCCAAGCCCCGTCCAACCTGGCCTTGGACACTTCCGGGGATCCAGGGGCAGCCACAGCTTCTCTGGGCACCCTGTGCCAGGGCCTCCCCACCCTCACAGCCAACAATTCCTTCCCAGTGTCCCAGCTAACCCTGCTCTCTTTCAGGTTAAATCCATTTCCCCTTGTCCCATCTCTGAAAATGCCCTTTAGAGCCTCTCGGCTGCTCAGGGCTCTCACCCCACCGAGCTGGAACAAAAGCAGCAGTTGTTGTGCAAACCTGGATGGGGTTTTCCCAGCCATTTCATGAACCATCAGCCTCCACAGAACCATCTTTCCATCAACAGGGAGAAAAAAGCCCTGGTGCTGGGAGTCACGGAGATGGTTTTAAGCATCTGTGCTAAAATGAGATCAAGCCCTGTACGTGTGTTTATTGCTCCCCATGAACCGAAATCAAGCTGAAGGGGTTTAGCTCCCAGGGAGACACTTGGCTCCAAGGCAGTGGCCCACATTTAAATCTCTTAGATATCCCAGGATATCCCCTGGTGTCCCACTGCTCCCACCTCGAACCACGCCCCAGTGGCTGCAATGGGAGCCTGACGCTTGCACTGGAAAAGCTCTGGCATCCCTTCACAAGGTCTTGCATCCTTTCGCCGGTCCTAACGTGGCCCCAAAACTGCAAAGGGAGACTACAGAAATAGAATTTTTTAAGGAAAAAAAGTCTGCCAATGAAAATTGTGTTTTTGTAGGTAGCTATCACGGATTCAAGGAGTAGACCACAAACCAGGATAGTGTGGTCAGTCCCTGGAGCTGCTCAAAATACCTGAACAGAGGTGGATAAAGGATGGTCTGGCTGCAGTTTGTAGGGATGGGGAGTATCCACAGGAGCTCGGAGGTTTTAAGTTCTTCTGCCTATCAGTCAAATGTTTCCTGGAAGCCAGGAGTCGAAACTATCCACATATCAGTCCAAAGTTATTACAAACTGCACAGAAGTACTTTACTATTGTATCTTAATAATAGAATCACAGAATCATTGAGGTTGGGAAAGTCCTCTGGGATCATCGAGTCCAACCATTCCCCCAGCACCGCCAAGGCCACCACTGAACCGTGTCCCCAGGTACCACAGCTACATCTTTTTTAAACCCCTCCAGGGATGGTGACTCCACCACTGCCCTGGGCAGCTGTGCCAGGGCTGGACAAGCCCTTTCAGTGAAGATGTTTTTCCTAATATTCAATCCAAACCTCCCCTGGTGCAACCTGAAGCCGTTTCTTCTTAATCCTGTTGATCAGAGTAATCCACTCCCCATCCTTGTCACAGATTTCCCATCACTGAACTGCTGCTGCCACCCCCGTGAGGTGAGTTTTTTTCCCAGGGGACAGATTTCTTTAAGCAGGAAGGTGTCCTGGGAAGCCCCAGAACACAGCAGTGGAGAGGTGTTTGTGCATTTGCAGCCCCTTCGGTTTTCTCCTGAAGGGTCCTTTGATGTGCAGCCCACAAGAACCAGAACCCTTGTCCCGTGGCCCGTGGTTTTACAGGGCTTTCATCGCTTCATCATTTTATGATGCGGGCAGACAAGTGAGCACATGCAGGCTCTGACGGCTTCATTCTTTAATCTGGGAAAAATTAATTCCCGATGCAAGAACCTGGGATGATGACGAGGGTGACGTTGAGTCTCTTCTGCTTTCTCCCTCTGGGTCGTAGCTTTCTGTCCCTCAAACTGAAGCTGTTTGGGAGTCCAGCATGGCTTTGTGTGCCTGGTGGGGAGCAGAACTCCTCTGGATCCAGCTGAACACAAAATCCCAGCTTGCCCTGGGAGTGACGACTCAGAGGAGCCGCTTCTCATCCAACGACAGCTTTGGGGGAAAGCTGTGACTCCCAGGAACATCCAAATTCTTTGAAAGAGTTGCCAAGCCTGTGGAAGAGGGCGGTCCAACCATCAAACACGTTCTGAGATTCCCAAAACTCTTGTAAGGAGATTCCTCACCAAAGGCTCCTGGAGAAACTGAGCTGTCGTGGAGTGGAAGGGATTTGAACAGAGAAAGAACTTACAAGGAGAGTCGCGTTGGCATCCATGCAAGGAATTTTGACGTCCCAGGAGGGCAAATGCCAAGATGACC
This sequence comes from Rhagologus leucostigma, assembly GCA_013397725.1. Taxonomy (NCBI): domain Eukaryota; kingdom Metazoa; phylum Chordata; class Aves; order Passeriformes; genus Rhagologus; species Rhagologus leucostigma. Next base: position 833,776 of record VZTD01001386.1, on the reverse strand, counting down.
AAGCTGGCCAGTGCCACAGCGTTCTTCAAAGTGGTCAGAGGGAAAGGTGGCTGTGCAGAGGTGCAGCAGGTCCCACTGTTCCGAGTGACTGGGGGTTAAAACAGCAGCTGCAGCTCATTACTGGTAAAGAAGAAGTAATGGATACATGGAGAAGCAATTCCAGCTGCACGCTGGCCATAATAGGCTCTAATTTAGCTATTACCATGTCAGAAGAACTGTGGGCAGTCCTTCAAAAACATCAGCTTGAGGCTCTGGGGAGGTCAAAAGGGCAACGAGAGCATTAGGAATTATTAGGACAGGAATAAGTGGCAAAGCAAACGTGTTGTGCCAGGGCACTACTCCTGGGAGCCTCCCTGTGTGTGATTCCCATCCAGCCCATCTGAGAAAGGAGCGGTAATTTTAGAAAAGGAGGAAAGTGGAACAGGACAGATGAACAGGGGTGTGGAAGAGCTCCTGGCAGCACAGGGAATAACAGAGCAAGACTCTGAGGCTTGTAGGAGAGGTATCTGATGGGGGTTTGACACATTTCCGACCTCATGGGCGGCATGGAGAGGAATCAAGAGCTGTCCTTGTGTCACCGCTGCTCCAAACACATGAAGGAGGGGTGTCAGACGGCCTCATCAGGCAGCAGATCTACAACGAGGAGAAGGAAGTGTTTTCTCGTCCATCAGATAATTAAACCGTGGGAGTCACTGACCAGGATGTTGTGGGTATTTATCCTCAGGGATAAATGGATTCAAAAAGCAATTAGGTAATTTCCTGGATGAAGATCTCTCTGAGGCCATTAACCACTGGGATGTAAATACAACTCTGTAAATACTTGCCCTGTTCCTCGTTCTCGTCCCCTGAGCACTTGCTGCAGATGACAGTCAGAGACAGCAGTCTGGGCCACACGGGCTTGGCCAGAAGCATCTGCACTGTCTGTGCCACCACAGTCACTAATGGCCCTTGCTGACATCACAGTGGGTGGATTTGGGCTGTCTCCTCCTGTTTTCCAGCCCAGGGGATGGAGGGACAGAGGAGCTGGAGGTTCTCAAAGGATTTGTGTGAGAGGAGTCCAGGTTCCCTGTGTTACCTGGTGCATTTCTGATACCTGCACATTAATGTGGCCACAGCCTCCTTCCTCCCACTTTACAAACAGCTGGAAACAACTGGGGAAATGATGTTGGCCAAAGCCTTCACCTCCAGCAGCCAGGGCAGCTCTGATGGGCGCTGCTGTTATTCCCAGCGTTGTTATTCCCGTGCTGATTGTCTCCAATTTGCACAGAGCTCACCAGCATGGAAAAGAAACCAGCAATGACTGGCAGGGATTGTGCATCCACCTAATGAGGATCAGATGAGTTGTCCTCCCACCCCCAGAGCTTCTCCCACCTCGGAAGATTTATGTGGCTGAACGTGTTTGTTCTGATCAATGACTGTGCTGCAGACATGAATACAAATGTAAAAGAGAGATTACACTTTTGATCCAAAGCCCACTAAAGGCAGCAGAAAGGATCCTGGTTCTCATAAAAAAAAGAAAAAAAAAAGGTTTTGGCCGCGGTGAAAAAGATGAAATTTTTGGTCAGTTTCAATGAACAAAGCACCTTGTTAGGCAGTGACAGATTTTATACAACCCACAGCTATTTATCAGTGAATGTATCATTGCTTTCACCTCTCCTAATGGGAGGATTAACGTGTTTAAGGCAGGAATTCAGCACCAGATCTGATTTGCTGCTCTAGCTTTTCACTCATCTTCGAGATGACAGGAAACATGAAACAGAAGCAAAGCTGCTATTTTTAGGTGATTTTTCTATCCAGAAACTTGGCACTTAGAGGGAAAAGCAGGAGCAGGTATCTGGTGTGTGTTGCTGACCAGGAGTGTTTCACCACCAGGACAGAAGGAGCCTGAAAAAGCAGCATTTAATAATTCTTCAATCCTCAGAGTCGTTAACCTGAGCGTTCATTAAATCAGCGTTACTGGAAGCATCAGAGAGCTGAGATAATTGTCCCAGCACTCAAAAACTCGCTCCTCCCACACCCTCTCCTACACAAGGATGGAAAGCCTTGGGCCGGCGTTCCTGAGAGCTTAAGGCGGATACAGGGATATTCAGAAGTGTCCAAGGACTGAGTTTATTTTCTCCATCTTTAGCCCTATAAAAACCAAGCTCCTGATTCATCCGGGCTGTGCTGTAATTACGTGAGTGAGATTATCACGCGGAGAGGAGGATTTGGCCCATTTTGTGGTAAAATCCTCGTGTTAAATAGCTGAAGTTAAGAGAAATGGCGTGTGAGAAGCAGCACGCAGGAAGCAGAGCAGCTCAGCCCATGTGGAAAGGGATCTGAAGGAGGATTTGGGTCCCGGGGCTTGTGGATTAGGGAGATGGATTTGCAGCTGCTGCCTGGGCCGTCAGAACATTCCCGAACTCCCTCTCTGCCCAAACCACTGATCCCCCAAGCCCTGCGGACACATCCCCCCTTTTCCCCACCAGCCGGGCAGGGAACCAAATGGATGTGGTTAAAGGGGAAAACAGGGGAAGAGCAGATCTGATCCGAGAGGGAAACTGGGTGAGGCAGAGTTTAAACAGGGACCGCTGGCTCTGCCGCCGCCCCGTGCGAATCGCATCCCTCGCCTGCCGCGGCTTTCCCAGCTACCAAACGCGATGCGACAATTCCCCCGGGGACAGTCACAAGGCATCAGGGATTCACCGGTGTTCCGACACCCCGGGAAAGAAGATCCTTTACGAGTGTGATCAGGCTCCAAACTGGAGGCTGAAAGCGATCTGTGCAGGGGCTCGGCCGGCGCTGAAAATCTCCTTTTCCTGCTGGGGAAAAAAAGAAAGCCGGCACGGAGCATCCCGGGGCTCCCACTCTCCAGACTCCGCTCGTTATCCCCGTGTGGGAGGCTCCCAGCGCCTTCCTCTCGCCGCCAGGATGATGGATTGGGGCCGTTCCTGCCCCGGGGGGATCCGCGGTGAAATCCCCGGTGATGGAATCGTGCGTGGGCGCTCATTCACACCCACAGGATGCCACCGACGAGGACGCCCGCAACGCGCGGCTCCAAGGTCACTGCAAGGGCACCTCTGTGGTTTTCAAGGGAATTCCTGGCTGAAATGGGGTGGGGAAACGTCTTTAGATGCTGAGTCTGAAGAGGGTCCAGCAGGACTGGTTGAGGTGCAAGGACGTGGCTGCAATAACAACAAACAAGTGTTGGTTTTATGTTTGGACTCAACAATCTGAAAGGTCTTTTCCAGCCTGAATGAGTTTGTAAGTCTCTGATCTTTGTTGGTCCCTTCCAGCTCGGGATATTCTGTGATTCTATGAACATTTCCTCTACATTTATCTTAATTTTTACCTCCTGACTGAATACTGAACTGAAAAAAAAAAGGAAAAAAAAAAAAAAAAGATGAAAATATTAATGACCAGGGGCCTCCAGCTACTGGAGTGGGAATTCAGCCATAAACTTCAGTGAGTGCTGATGAGCTGCACAGGGAACTTCAGCCCCTTCCTTGCTCGTTAATTAATGTGTGTTAGCTCAGGGTAGCTGCTGGCAGAAGGGGTTTCATCCATTAATGACAGAGATGTTTCCCAAAGCAGTGTGCAAACAGGGAAGGACATTTCCCAGTAAAGTTTGCTGGCTTGGGAAGTGGATTTGTACTGAATTTGTTTACCACAAGTGCTGGACAAAGGGCGGAAAAAAGAATCAAACACGCCGTGGAAGGAAACTTATTTATAGCAGGGGCTGCACAGCACTGAAGATGTTGTGGAATCCCAGACTGGTTTGGCTTGGAAGGATCTAAAAAATCCTTTAGTTCCACCCCCTGCCATGGGCAGGGACACCTTCCACTAGCCCAGGTTGCTCCAAGCCCCGTCCCACCTGGCCTTGGATGCTTCCAGGGATCCAGGGGCAGCCACAGCTTCTCTGAGCACCCTGTGCCAGGGCCTCCTCACCGTCACAGCCACGAATTTCTCCCCAACATCCCATCTATCCCTGCCCTCTGGCAGTGGGAAGCCACTCTCCCTCATTCTGTCCTTCCATCCCTTGTCCCCAGTCCCTCTCCAGCTCTCCTGGAGCCCCTTTAGGCTCTGGAAGGGGCTCTCAGGTCTCCCTGGAGCCTTCTCCAGGCTGAACACCCGCAGCTCTCCCAGCCTTCCCTCAGAAAATTCTGCACCTGCCTTGGGTGGATTTTGTGCTGCTTTCTCTTCTCCCCGAGCTTGTGTCCAGAGATTCCAGAGCTCGATGTGCCCTCGGTGTTGCAGCTACAGCAGCCAACAGGAGAATATTCCTCTCTTTGAGGTGGCTGCAACCTGCATTTGAAGCCTTGCCCACGCTGGGTGAGTGGGGGTTGTCCTTGCAGCAGCAGGAAAGTTTTCAGGGAAGTGACTGTGGTTTCAAGAAGGATTTGTCAGGATTACTGTTCATCTCCTGCCCGGTTTCTGGCTGCCAGCCCCCAAAATTCACCGTGGCAGGTACCCAGCGCCTCCACGCAGCAGCTTTGCAGAGAAGACAAGGGCTGAGTGAGCAGTCACAGCAAATGTCCCTTTTCTCTCTGGGGTGTTGCCTCTTGCTGACAGGTCTCAGGTATCCTCCTGGGGCCACGGGAGCATGTGGAGAAGGCTGGGAATGACACGGCAGTGCACTGAGCCAGAGCTCGGGACTGATCTCCTCCTCTTGCCTTCTGTACCTCTTTATTCTGCAGGATCTCAGGGCTGAGCTGCGAAATTTTGTATCCAAATTCCCTGTTTTTCCTCCCCAAATCCTCACGAACCCGAGACAGGGATTGATTTTCCCACTCAGCCTGTGTGAGGCAACTGCTCTGAGGGACCTGAGGTTTGACCCAGCTGTAACATTCTTCCTTCTGCCACAGGTGGACAGCGGGGGACCTCTGGTCTGCAGCTACTGGGACACCATGAAGTGGTTCCAGGTTGGCATCATCAGTGGAGGAAATCCAAAGCTCAGGATTTTAACATCTGTTTACAGCTACCAGGGCTGGATCGAGAAGGAAACAGCCATAAGGGGAAAACCTTTCTTCACTGAGGGTGTGGACGGTGGATCACATCTCAGGGTTGCTCGTTCCAGGGCTGGGACACAGATGGTGTTTCTGGAGGATTGTCTCCTTTTATTCATCTCTTTAATAGCAATTAAATTACCCTGAGAGAAGATTTTTGAAAATAAAAGTCAGAACTGCCACCTTATGCTCCTTTCTGAGGCCAACCTGCTCCATGCCGCCGATGTGGACACAGGCACCAACCGGAGATGTCACAATGAGACAGGGAGTGAGGCAGAGGGTGGAGAAATGAAACGAAGGAGGCAGGACTTGGGCAAGAGGGGCCATAATCCTCTGGAAAACACAGGTTTTCCATGCTGCTGGGTCACGCTGGGCTTGGTTGTTTGCTAAGGTCAGATGCCAAGGGAAGATGTGGCATCTGAAGGTGCTGATCTCCTTGGAAAGCTGAAACCCACAGGAAGATGTTCACTCATTGTCATTAGCTGCTGTAGGACAGCTCTGGGTTAGTGTATCTCACAGCTAATTCTTAGCTGGACTAATTTATTTTAGTCTAATTTTAACTAATTTTATTTTTACTAAGAGCACCTTCAGAGAGCTCAGCCCCTGCTCAGGCGCTGTCAAACCTCTGGGACAGAACCACTGAGGCACTGGAAGAGGTTTCCCAGAGAAGCTGTGGCTGCCCCTGGATCCCTGAAAGTGTCCAAGGCCAGGCTGGATGGAGCTTGGAGCAGCCTGGGCTAGTGGAAGGTGTCCCTGCCCATGGCAGGGGGTGGGACTAGATGAGCTTTAAGGTCCTTTCTGACCCAAATAATTTTAAGATTCTGTGAAATGTTTTGGAGCTACCCATAAATGCTGCTTATGGAGNAGCTTTAAGGTCCCTTCTGACCCATAAATGCTGCTTATGGAAACCCCTCAGTCTAATAATGAATCAAAATTAATCCCATGCAAGTCAATGGTAAAGCAAAAGCAAAGAGATTTTCCCTCCTTCTGTTAGAGGTGTTTTTTCCTGCATTGCTGAGAGCTCCACATCCCAGCCCAAGCTGGGACTGAGCTGGTCCTTCACACCCTTCCATCCTACACGTGGTCTTTTATTGCTCTCCAGCATTCCAAATGTGTTCTGGTTTTCACAAGGAGGTTTGAGCTTTTCTTGGAGGTGATGGGGAAGGAGAGAGGCAGCAAAGTCCCCTTCATGTCCCACCTTTGCATAAAAGCACCCGCAATTTGCAGCAGTGATAAAACCCGGTGAATGTGCAATGGGACAGAACCTCACAAATTGGTTTTAATTACCTTGATATTTTCTGGCTAGCTGGCAGAGAAGCCTTGTAAATGAGAATTAATTCATCTACCTCAAGCTAATGCAAACCCATCTTGGCATAAAAGTCAGCCTTTATTTTCTGTGTTATCTGAGCAGAAAATAATGCTTAATTATTATTAGTTCTGAGTAATGCTTATGAAAATTGCTCCACATTAATTTCACATGGCTGACTGGCTAATGGATGCATAAGGGTCTTGTAACCCTTTGCAAAAAGACTAATAAGAGCTAAAAACAAGGGGAATATATTACTTTAACAGCTATTAGTAGCAGACAGTGTCTGCTGGCATTAATACCTATATTTATTTTCCTTTCTATTAATAATATATCAACAGATTCTGGAAGCTGTGGACGTCAGGAAATATTTCCTAATGTTGCAATCTCTTTAGCTGCAGGATTGTTTCTCCCAGAGGAAATGAGAGAAGTCCTCCTGCTTAAATTATTTTAATGTAGGGGTTGTATAGAGCACTTTTGTCTCCAGCACATGGCAGGGAAAAAGCCTGGGCTTACAGGGGCCTGCAAAATGACCTGGTAGGTCTTTTCCATCAGAAGCATTTGCAAATTGATCATGGTCTGTGCTAAATGAAGGCAGGGCACCGCTGCTCTGAGTTTTGATTCATCCTGCTCTTTATTTATTCAGTGGATTTGGGGATGAGTTTGTGCTCGTTGCCTCAGTTTCCCTGCTTGTAAGTTGAGAGCATGAAAGGAGGTCACCTTGCTGTATGGAAGCATCGCTTCTGCAAGTTCAGACCAGCAAAGAAATAAACAGGAAAAACCTTTTCCTCCTTATTTAAAATATCAGAAAACTCAGTAAAGTGAATTCATCTTTGCTACTACTTCCACTGTTCAGTAATTAGGGTGAGAAAGGACACATTTGTTTAACATTTCTAGGCTGCAGTTAGGTCTGATGAAAACATGTTGATGCTGTGTTTTTTTCAGAGAGTATTTGGGTTTTCAGGGAGCATTTTGATTGTGGATTTTATGGGAATATGTTGGAGTTACTCAAAATCAAAAGGCAGCCATTCAGTGGGACACATCAATTTTTTAACCTTTATAACATTGGTGTAAATGTTTATTATGTTGTTGTATTCTGTATTTATTGAATCCCAGAATGGTTTGGGTTGGATGGGAGCTTAAAGATCACCTAATTCCACCCCCTGCCATGGACAGAGACACCTTCCACTAGCCCAGGTTGCTCCAAGCCCTGTCCAACCTGGCCTTGGACACTTCCAGGGATGTGGCAGTCACAGCTTCTCTTGTGGGTTTAAAACATCAAAGTGAAACATTTCCAGACTGAAGGACCTCAACGTTTCTGCTTCTTTCTGTATCTGGCGAAAGTTCACTCTTTGTCTTAATTTACAGCTCATTTCTTATTTCCCCTCCCTTCTTTCCAGAGACAGATTTTGTTTGCAGCACTACACCTTCAGCAGCAAATAAACAGGATATGGAAATGCTTAGAGACCTGGGAAAACATCTGTAAGAGGATTCAGGGGAAAAAAAAATAGGAGGATATGAGTACTCAAGCAAAGAAAAGAGGTGGTCAGGAGCTTTTTGCACGTTTTGCTGAGGAGATAAGAAGAAAAGCTCCCGTGAGCACTGAAGGCAGCAATTTAGAAGCCAATACATCAAAGTAGTTTTGGCTCAGCTCTGCAGAGATTAAGGGCTTTGTACATCCACGTGTTTCCCTGTCTGCCCAATCCCAGCTGGCATTTGCACGCCAGCCGGAGCAGCGAGCTGGAAGAGTCGAAGATGATGATGTTTGTGCAAATTTGGCAGCAGGAGCTGGTGGAGGTGAGAGGTGGGGAGGGCTCCAAGCACAGTTGCGTGGCCCCACCTCGGAGAAGGAAGGTGGGAAGAGCAGCAATCCACAGTCACAGGCAGCTGCTGCTGGAGAAATCCAGCCTTTACTCATCCTCCTGGTAGAAGGTGTCCCTGCCCATGGGATGAGCTTTAAGGTCCCTTCCAACCCCAAATATTCCGTGATTCTGTGATCCAAGGGGATGATCCCAGACCAGATCCTTCTCAGTACCTGTCACCTGGGGGATCTGAAGACAAAGCAGCTGCTGGCACTGCCCTTGTGGAGGGACTGAGATTTCCCACTTTCTCCTTTCCCAGCCTGTATTTCCTCACAGGGGTAAAAGACATTGAAAACACCAGGCTTGTCTTCTCCTGCTCCTCTCAGCACCCTGAGCACCTCTCTGATCTCTGAGGAGAGGGCAGAGGGCACGCATGGCTCTGACTGTGACCACTGCCATCCATTTGTCACTCCTTATGCACTACGTGGAGTGAAATGTGATTTTTATGGTAATAATGTAGGATTTGAGCTGGAGACTGGAGGCTGCAGAGGATCGGAACCTATTCCCACATTTCCCAGCATCTTCTGATGTGGCTTTCAAGCCATTTTCAGAGTGAGGACTCTGTTTATCCTTCTGTAAGCATGGGAATAATTAAAGTGCAGTGATGTCCCTCAGGATGCACCGATGGTGAGAGTGATTAATCACTGTTGTTAATTGCAGTGAAGGTGGCTCTGGGACAGAAAACACCCCTGACAGTATTGAACTCCTTGATTCGTTGAAAAAAACTCCTGAACACTTCTGGTGTCCGGCTGGAGACGTGCAGGGGACACCTTCCACTATCCCAGGTTGCTCCAAGCCCTGTCCAACCTGGCCTTGGACACTTCCAGGGATCCAGGGGCAGCCACAGCTTCTCTGGGCAACAAGAGGAACAACTCGGCCACCTCTGGGCAGACCCCACTCCTTCACTGTTCTGTCACTGGTCACTGCTCCCGGTGGTCAACAGGGTCTGTAAAATGAACAAGGTGGCAGCAGCTGAGCTTAAAACACCCTGCAGCAACACAAAACCTCCTCTTCTTGGGCATTTCCAACTCTCTGCCTCTCACGTCCTCTTCTGGGGGGTGTCCTGTGCTCTCTAACAATTCTTGTACTCACAACTGTCCCACCGTGACTCACTGCTCCAAGGGCTTTTCCACATGGAATTCCCTTTGTTCCCACAGACCAAACCACTAAAATGATTTACCAAGAGCATTCGGCTCCTCTGCTCCAAAGTTCGGGCCTCAACACAAAGCTGGAACGTAAAATTTCCTCCTCCTCAAGGCTTTTGAACTTCTGTGTCTTAACAGCACCTCTGCAGGCGTTAATCACAACCTAAACAACTCCAGAGCTGCCCCCGTGTGCCTTGGAAAATAAAGTGGGGAAAAGGATGATTTAGGCACTGAGTGCAGAAACAGGAGTGCAGCTCTGCAGCAACCCTTTGAGATCCCAGAAAAAATTCTGGGAATAGCCTTGGTTTGAACAGAATAATGGGAAAGGCCAAGGGAACAACAGGAAGTGATCTGTTAACTGTGAGCACGAGTTTAAAAACAACCCCTGAAACCCAGAAACGCTGGGCCAGTGCTCTACATATTCCTCCATTTCAAGCTGCACTAATAATTTGTCCTATTTTGCCACTCCTGGCCAGAGACTCGAGGTGAAAGCGATGCTCTGCAGAACAGAGGGCTTTGTTAGGACGGGAGGGGACCCAAGAGTGGGAACAGCTCCCCTGGGAATGGTCACATTCCCAAAGCTGCCAGAGCCCAAGGAGTGTCTGGACAATGCTGTCAGGCACAGGGTGGGATTCTGGGGGCTTTTTTTTGCAGGACCAGGATTTAGACTTGATGGTCCTTGTGGGTCCTTTCCAACCCAGGATATTCTGATTCTAGGAGTGATGCAGGAGCTTGAGGGACATTTTGGGAAACTCCAGTTGTCTGAGTGCCACTGCCCCTGCCCACCTCTGCTCACAGAGGAGGAGCAGGAGTGGGAAGCTGGAGCTGGATGTGTAGAGGAGCCTGAAGATTCCCAAAGTGTTTATCCAGGGTGGGTCCATTGCTGGTGCCTTGTGACAAGAGGGTTGTTTTGTGGATGGCTGAGCTGCCGTGGCTGCATTTGCACGAGGGAGAATATCGGGGTGAAGCAGAAGGAGCCTCCCGGCAAATTCTGGTTATCACATCCAAGGGGCCCAGGCTGTGGGCTCAGGGTGTGCTGCCACTTGCAGATCTCTCCAGTGCACCACATTTGAACTTGTTCTCCAGAGGATCCTGGCACTCCCTGTCCCTCAGGGGAATTTAATTCTCTCCAAAATGCTCTGAGCGCTGAGAGATCTCCAGGTGTTACCTTGTCCTGTTCTTTTTTGGCCGTTCCTCCTCTCTCAGGAGGAGTCAGATCTTGGCCAGGACCTTCCTGCCCTGTGCACTGGCTCTGCTGGGATGGAATTCACGTTTTTTGTACAAGCCAGTGTGGTGCTGTGTCTTAGACTTGTCCCCAAATCTGTGTCAGTGGTTTTGCTGTTGCTGGGCAGGGCTTGCAAAGCACCAAAACTTTCTCTGTGTCCCACCTCACCTCACCAGTGAGGAGGCTGGGGGGACACGAGGAGTTGGGAGGGCACACAGGTGACCCCAGATGACCACAGGGATATTCCATACCACGCAATGTCATGCTCAGCAGTAAAATCTTGCAGAAAGAAGGAAAAAGGGGGTGTGTTTCAGCCTTTCCGTAAGGTTTTAAAATAAAAGAGGACAGATTTAGATGGGATATTTGGAAGGAATTGTTCCCTGTGAGGGTCTGGCACAGGTTTCCTGGAGAAGCTGTGGCTGCCCCTGGATCCCTGGAAGTGTCCAAGGCCAGGCTGGATGGGGCTGGGAGCAACCTGGGCTAGTGGGAGGTGTCCCTGCCCATGGTACGGGGTGGAACTGGATGGGTTTTGAGGTCCCTTCCAACCCAGACCATTCCATGATTCCGTGATTCTTATTCCTCTTTGCTTGCACACACAGCTCTGCTTATTAAAGTTATTTAATTTTTTTTGCTTATTAAACTTATTAAACTGCCTTTCTTGCCCTGTAGGATTTTTGCCTTTACACTGGACCCTGCACTTCCATTTTCCTGGTATTTTAAATCCCAGACTCACGTGCCTCCAAGGATTCATTTAAAAACCACCGTTGCAGGTTGGTCCTTACATAAGCACACAGAGGTTGTGACTTCGTGTCTCCCATAACCTAAACAGTACCAAGACCTCTCTTCCACCCCTAAAACCAACTGGCCCTGTCCTGCCTGACTCATATGGTCACATCCTCTGCATCAGGGTGGCTGATCCAAACTGGCTGATCCAAACTGCCTCCTGGCAAAGGGCCCTGGCTGGTGTTTGGGTTGGTGTTTGGGTTGGTTTCAGCCATCTCTGCTCCGTGTAGGTGGGAAAATCCTCTACCCACTCAGCTGTATTTGATTTCCCAGCACAGAGCTCCCTCCTCCAAACCCTGCTTCTTTCCCAGCTCTTCTGCCGACGATTCCCACTCTACAGCCATCCCCAACATCCTCCCACAGCCTGGCAGGCTCGCTGGAGTCATGAAGCCATTATTGAAATCCTCCAGTGGCCTTAAAAGATGCATTTTGGTGTTCTGTTTCCCCCACTGTGTTTCGGGGCACTCTGAGTCACTGCTGAAAAGGGTTTGGGCCAACCTGCTGCCAGTCGATTCGGGAAGGGGCTGCATCCCAAACTTCTCAATGCCACCCACGCCCCTGCTCAGCTGCCAGGATTTTAAAGCAATCCACTGCACAATTACAGGCTAACAACACAAGAAAGGGAAGGGAATGGTGCCATCCCACTGTGATCTCATGGAGAAATGCAGAACTGTTCCGTAATAAAGGTAAATCGGTTTCTGCTTCGCTGCACAATGAGCGTCTGATGATTTCAGCAGGAGAAATCCCAATTAGAACAGAGTGGAAAAGGGGCATCCCACCTTGGGAGCATGTTGGAGAGGCTGAGGATTTTTGCTGTTGCACTTTGTGGTTAAACTGAAGCTTTTGCATTTCGAAAAAAGCATCCTGAAATATCCAGGCGTGACCCAAGCAGAATCCCAGCCTTCCTCCTCTTCCTGTCACCTGCTGCAGTCTGGTGAGAGGAACATCCCCTTCCACCCCAGATGTGATCCAGGGCACAAGTCCATGGGCTGCTGGTGGGAGTCACTGTGGGAGCTGCTCTGCACCTTGTAAATGACTGTTTGCAAGGATAAAAGGGCAAGAGACAGAATCAAAGAATCACAGAATAATTAAGACTGGAAAAGACCTCCAAGACCATCAAGTCCATCCTGTGACTGATCCTCACCTTGCTACCGGCCCAGAGCACTGAGTGCCACGTCCGGTCATTCCTTGGACACCTCCAGGGATGGGGAGTCCAACACCTCCCTGGGCAGCCCCTTCCAATGCCTGACCACCCTTTCCATGAAGAAATTCCTCCTGATGTCCAACCTGAACCTCCCCTGGCACAGCCTGAGGCCGTTCCCTCTCCTCCTGTCCCTGTTCCCTGGGAGCAGAGCCTGACCCCCCGGCAGCCCCCTCCTGTCAGGGAGTTGTGCAGAGCCACAAGGTCCCCCCTGAGCCTCCTTTTCTCCAGGCTGAGCCCCTTTCCCAGCTCCCTCAGCCGCTCCTGGTGCTCCAGATCCTTCTCCAGCTCCGTTCCCTGCCCTGGACACGCTCCAGCCCCTCAAAGGTCCTTCTTGGAGCGAGGGGATGTAGATATTTCTAACACAATTTTTGAAGAATTCTGACAAATCCCAAAGTAAATGCAGGAGTGAAGGGGAAGCAAAGGCACCTCCTGGTCCAACCTGATGCAGAGCCCAGAGAGGGTTTTAGGAATCCCAGATGTGCCACTTGTAGGTGCATTCTGTCAATAAACAAGGGTGCCAACAATGGTGGCAACCTCACAAAGCCAAGTGGCCCAGTTTGGCCACCCCCAGGCTTTTAAAAGCTCTCCCTTCCCTGTATGGGTGCCCTCAATCCAACTGACTCTTGGGGAATCCTGGATCAGGATTGGTGTCCTACAACGTTAAACCCAAGGATTTCACCAACTGAGTCTGACTCCAGGCTGGGGATGCTCCCATGGCTCAGCTACCAGGAAAGGATTGTTTTGTCCTTATCATCTCTCAATGTTTTCCCCTGGGCATTTCCCATTTACAAAGTCTGGGGACATTAAACCGGGCCAAAGAGCCCCAGTTTGGATCTGACTCCAAGCACTCCTTCCTTCGGTTGCCGCTCTGGTGGAGAAATGAAGTGTAACGAAAACCAGACAATTTTTTTCATGTGCTTTCCAAATTTTGGATCTTTATCAGCCAGCTAAGATGGCAAAGTTTGAGCAACGTGAGATGGAATTGGGGAAACTGTGACCAGTCATAAACTGAGCACGGTGGATTTTCATGGAATCATGGAATACCAGAATGGCCTGGGTTGGAAGGAACCTTAAAGATCATCCCGTTCCACCCTCTGCCATGGGCAGGGACACCTTCCACTAGCCCAGGTTGCTCCAAGCCCCATCCAACCTGGCCTTGGACACTTCCAGGGATCCAGGGGCAGCCACAGCTTCTCTGGGAAACCTGTGCCAGGGCCTCCCCACCCTCACAGCCAACAATTCCTTCCCAATATCCCATCTATCCCTGCCCTCTGGCAGTGGGAAGCCATTCCCCCTTGTCCTGGCTCTCCAGGGCATCGTCAAAAAAAGAAACTCATCATATAATTTTGCCATCTGTGTAGCACAGAAATGAAATATTAAATATTAAAACATTATTCTGCTATTATCTTATTAAGATTTTAAATCCTTCAGCACAATGCCCAAGCAGTGAAGAGTGGGGAACTCTTAAAATGTCAAATCACTTTTTTTGCTTTTTTAAGCACAAGTTGAATTCTTTTATAGGTTGAGCTTAGCTGTGGCTGTTAGGCATAAAAACCTGTGAGGCTAATGATGCTATCTTACACAAATTGAAGTTTAATAGAGAAAAAAAATAAAAGATATCTTGCTTTTCTCCTTCCTCTTTTGTGGATTTGTCTAAAAACTTTCTTTCCCATCAGGAAATGGAAAATAAACTGTGTTTTCTCATGTGCTTTATCCAGCACATTTCTAACACAAACAATGCTGAGATGTTGCAGTGAAATAGAAATTAAATGAGGTTTCTTGCTACAAATTCACAGGAAAAAAAAGGAGTTTCTCGACTTCTTGCCTTTTGAAACTTATTTTTGGAAAGGACATATATTCATATCTAAATACTGACATATTTACATACTGACATATTTACATGCATAGATTCAAGAGAGGTGGAATTACTGTTTTACTTTTTCAGTCCTGACTGCAATTGAAAAACACAACCCCTAGATGGCAGAAAGTCACTCTTTTGGGGTGTTTTGGTTTGTTTTAATGCCTGCACGGGATGCCACGATCCCAAGTTCCAGCATAACAGACGGATTTAGGACACTGAGTTTTATCCAAGAGCTTATAACAAGATGTGGCTGAGTTTTAAGCCTAAAATTGCTTTTTGCTGATCAAACTGCAAACCTTATGCCAAAATGCAACTCTCTGTCCTCTTATCAGACAGATCGCAGGGCTTTTTGGTGTCCAGTCCTCTAGTGCAAATCTGAATGAGCTCAGGGCCTAAATATTGGTGGATCTGGATTATTTGGGTGCATTGGTGCAGAGATGGAGATGGAAAGGAGATGGGTGCGTTGCAAAACTGTTTGCTGATATATTTGTCAGGAAAGAGACTTTCGGAGAGTAAAAATTGGTTCCTAAAAGTTCAGTATCCAGGCTGAGGAGGTCTCATGGTTGTTTTTTGCTATCCAGGGAGTGAGACGAGTGATTATTTTGTCCTTTTTGAGGCATCCACTTCACCCAAGGACCATTGCTGCTTCCACACCCTCACAGCCCCTTGCTTTCCCATCCCCGCCTGGGGCTGCACAGGCTGGGAAGTGATGGGATGGTTGGCAAACAAGGTGTTCATACGCTACTGAAAAAACAGTTGGGCCACTGAAACAGGGTTTTTACACCTCGTCCATCCTCTCTACTAGCTCTGGGTAACAAACAGGGCTTTTCTTTGCTCATTTCTACCTCTTCGTGCTTTTAATTCTCGTTTCCCACTTCTGTTCTCGGCCAAGGGTTTCTTGACCTTGGCTCAAAGTGTGCTCTTCTAATGCTGATGTAAATTTTCAAGATTTATGGCCATCCCATACCCTCCAGCAGCGTGTCTTACACCCAGAGCCATGCATTAAATCCACCTGCCTCCAGCTATGGGGAAATCTGAAGGATATGAGGCAAAAAATGTAGTGTGCTGGTAAAATGGAGGAGGCCAAGGATGAAAACCTTGACTGTACCCTGCTACTGACCAAAGAACCTGGGATAACCCTTGGTATTAATTAGTGAGAATTTGGTATTAATTAGTGAGAATTCCATGTCCAACCAAGGATTGGAGAGGGGAATAAATAATGGGAAAAACTGGTAAGGCAGGCTATAAAGCAATAACATCATGACTGAATGACTTCAGTGATGAGTCCATCCAGTCTCTACCAGTGGTGAGTGTGGTCAGGGCTTCTGGATGCGTGTGTAAAGGCTGGATTATTTGTTATTCCTTGAAATAACAATAAATCCATAGCTTTGATGGCCAGAGAGGGCCTAAAATCACGTATCTGAGCTCCTCTGGAGGTCCAGGTCTGGGGTTTCGTGCACATCTCTCTCCTTCTTCATAAACCAGCCTGGGGAAACAGGATCAGGTCTTTAGGCTCTTACACTGCCTGTGGATCTCTGGCAAATATTCCCAGCCAGTGATTCACCTCCCCAAAAATCAGAGACCTCCCTGTGGTCTGATGAGTCACTTCACTGACTGTCCGGATGGGTTTCTGTGGGATAAACACCCACCTGGGATGTAGATGTCTATGCCACGGGTGTGTGATTCAGCTGCTCACACAGGATGTGGGCACTCGGTGACATTTGAGCTGCCCTGCAGTACCTGAGACACCTGTATCCCCTGGAAAATCAGGCTCCCACTGCTGAATTCCCAGCAGATTGGTTGAACAAACTACTTAGGATGCTTTCCTTGTTGCACTGATGTCTCTCAGCCAGGAAAGCTCCATCACCATCTGCAAGTTGCTGGGAGAGAGGGGAGGAAGCCGGGATGAGGTTTCAACTCGTCCCCAGTGAGACTCTCTGGCACTGTGCTAATAAAATCCAAAAGTCATTAAGAAATTAAAATATGATCCTGAAGGAATCAAAGCGCCTTGAGCTGAAGGGAAGAAGGTGAGGGATAGAGGGAATGAAGGTGAAGGTGAAGGGATAGAGGGAATCACCCATGAATACAGCAAATCCCAGTGCAGGAGCTGATTTCCACGTGGAGCCAAGGGTACCCTGAGGGACAGAGAAGAATGGCCCTGGAGGGGCCAGAATTTGGGAAGCACTGCACACTTTCCCTTCATCCTAGAGATGTAAAAATCTTAATAAATTGTGACAAGGAGGGAAAACTGTCATTTCAAAACTAACATAATCCTCTGCCTTTCTCCCTGAGGGTGGTCGTGATGCTCAAACCAAAAGGACCATTTCATGCCCTCAGCAATCCTGTTAATCCTCAAACCTGGATCTTCATAGCTCTGCGAAGTAAAACACACCGAGAACTGCTGAGTTCTTGGCTGGGGAGTTATCAAGCAGCAGTGGGGATCACCAGGGGCCAATTAAAACGTAAAATAAACCGTAATCAGGGCTCGCACCAAAATATCTCCATGCAGCTGGCACCAAGAGCAGGTGCTTTGCTGCAAAGTGGGGTCCTTCAAGGAGGGCTTCAGTTCAGCTCCCAAAAACCGCAGGGATGTAAGGAACCTTTGCCTGGATGTTGTTTTTTCCCGGGAATGATGTCCCTGTGTGTGAGAGCTGTGGCCACACTGCTGCACCTGTCCAGGGGCAAAGTTGGATCCATCCGACGGTGGTGCCAAAAGGTTTGTTGTGTCCTCCCCTCTGGGAAGGGACGCTCTGGGCCCCGTGGGGACTGGTCTCACCCTACGGGAAATGATTTTGGGAAGGAATGAAGTCAGGAGCAGCAGGACCAGGCCCTGCATCCCATCCATGACTCCGTGGTTTGGCACTTTCAGCCCAACAGGCTCCTGCCTGGGGATTTGGAGAATACTGCGGAGATGGGGAAAGGAAGGAATAGAGTTTCACCTTTTATTCTTTTATCATGGCAACAATGCGCGGCGGGAAAAAAAAAATAAAAAAAGAAGAAGAAGAAGAAGAAGTTGTAAATGGCAGAATTAACAATAATACAATCCCCCCATCCCCATCCCTCCCCCCTCTCCCTGTGCCGTCCATTCAGGAGACCGACAATAAACNCTCCCATCATCCCTGGACCAGCCCTGCTGCCACTTCCGCAGTCCCCATCCCGGCTCCGTGAGGCCCCGCTTCCTACTTGGTGTGGGAACTTCGGCTTCCCCGGGCAACATCTGCACGGACGGCCCCACTTTCTCATGCCGGCAGCAGCCTGGCCTCATCCCGGGATCCTGATCCAGGCAGAGAGAGAGAAAAGAGGGAAAAAAAATTAATAACAAACTAAACCCTACCCAACACTAAAGGGATTCGCATCCCCTCCCAGGCCCGTAGGGAGCAGATCCCAAAAGCTGGTGGTCAGCTTCCTTTTTTCGCAGACTTTGCTGGGATCTGTGTGGCCAATGGAAAAATAATTCCGTGTGCGTGTGCGTGTGCACGAGCAGTGGGAAGAGGATGGGTTGTGCAAGGCATCCTGGAGTGGGATAAAGCCTGGGATAGGGTCCAGGGGGTGCATGAACCTTTACTGGCAGCAGGGAGGGTGATCGGAGAATCATGGAATGGTTTGGGTGGGAAGGGACATTTAAAGGTCATCCAGTCCAGCCCCCTGCCATGGGCAGGGATGTCACCCACCAGATCTGGTTGGTCGAAGCGCCATCCAAACTGGCCTTGAATGTTTCCAGGGATGGGACATCCACCACCTCTCCAGGCTTGGGAAGTTCTGAGAGCATCTCCACCTCAGACCTTGTTTGGAATAAATCCTGTGGAGCATTCAGTGGATGCCAAGCCAATGACCCACACATCTGGGGATTTATACCACCTGGAATGTCCACCCTGCCACCTGCACAAGCTGGGGTGACACTTACAGGTCCTGCCTGAGGGTTGCTGCCCAAACAGAGGATATATTGTATCCCAGATGTTCACCAGAACCTTCCCTACTCTTTGGCATCCCTTCCAGGACCTTGCAATGGCTCCAGGGTCTGGTGGGATGCAGGAGGGAAGATCTCAGCATGCCCATGGCACACAGGGGACCCCATCCAGGCTGGATGGGGCTTGGAGCAACCTGGGATAGTGGAAGGTGTCCCTGCCCATGGCAGTCGTTGGGATGAGCTTTAAGGTCTCTTCCAACCCAAACCATTCCCTGATTCCATGTTTCCATGCTTTGGTCAAGACAGATGGACACGAGCAATAGCTCTCCTAACAGTTTTCTCGCTGTGTTCCAGCAAACGTGGATTCACTGCTGGATTTAAGCACTGGGAAATCTGGCTCAGCTTTTGCCTCTTGAGTTCACCATAAACTTTCTCTATGTGACCTCAAACAGCCCAAATCCTCAGATTCACCTCAGTTTCCTGCCCGAAAGCACTGAAATAACACTGGGGCAAAAGACCTTCCTGTGCCTCAGTTTCCTCTTTGTTTTTTCTTGGTGTTCGATTATTTAAATCGCAAATTTGCAGCATCAGGGTTTGTCTCACAGTTTTTCCACATCACTTAATATGAGAGAAAACTGCTCATCTTTGATAACTGATCTGATACCACGGCGGTTCCACAATGGTGTCTTGAGCACCATAATAATATTAGAAATAATAAAAATAATAAAAAGGGATGAGTTATTCCTTCTCAGGGGAGAAGGTTTGCTTTCAGAGATGCTGAAGCAATGGGTAATAACAAATAATTCTAATACAAAGTCTGTTTCTTTGCAATTTAATATTTGCAACATCACAAATCTGGCTGTATTTGTACTTTTTGCTTTGTCTGCTGGATCCCTTCCACAATTACTTGCCGGGATAAGAAGTTCATTTTCCTGTATTTCTGGGGACAGAATTCTTCAAAATAAAAAACCGTGAGAGACTGAGCTGCAAGAGGGAGGAAAATCATGGCCAAACCATCACTTGGTGCAGCAAGAAAACCCAACCAATGGTAATGAACTTTCCTACTTCAATTTTCACCTGCAGAACATAAATGTGTCTACCAGGCAAGGAAAATGCCTCTGTTCCTCCCTCTCCCACACACCTGTTCACAGACACTGTAAAAATTTCTCATTTCATCTGCTAAAATGTTGGTTCATTGCAGTGTTTCCTGCAGGTGCCATCCAGAGGAACATCCAGCTGGGATCACCAGGCATCCTGCAGCAGCTCTGTCCCCTCTTTCCAGGAGCAGATCCATGACTGGGTGTTCACTGCTTTTCTGATGAAAAGGAGGGTGGGAAAATAGTGGAATCACCATTCCTGGAAATGTTTAAAAGCTGTGTGGATGTGGCACTTGGGGACATGGGTCAGTGGTGGCCTTGGCACTGCTGGAGGAATGGTTGGACTCGATGCTCTTGGAGGGCTTTTCCAACCTTAGTGATTCCAGGATTCTGAGTTTGTGCTACACAGCATTCAAGCATATTTAAGCCTCAGAAATCACCGATTTTCGAAGTCCAGCCTGGCAAAATTTCGTCCAGTCAACCATCAAAAGACTTTTTGTTTGGCAGGAGTCGCCTTTGCCAAGCACATGCAGAAAAGCCATGGGACAGCCCTGGGGTGTGTCACTGGGATTTTCCTGGTCAAAAAAAACCCCTTTGAGCCGGGAAATGACGAAAAGGACAAAACATGGAATCATCTAGGTTGGAAGAGTCCTTTAAGAGCATCAAGTCCAACCATTCCCCAGCAGAGTCAAGGGCACCACTGACCCATGTCCCCAAGTGCCACATCCACGTGGTTTTAAATCCCTCCATGGATGGTGATTCCAACGCTTCCCTGGATTATTCCTAATATCCAATCTAAACCTCCCCTGGTGCAGCTTGAGCTGTTTCTTCTTGCCCTGTCCCTTGTTCCTTGGGACAAGACACTGACCCCCACCCGGCTCCACCTTCTGTCAGGGAGTTGTGGAGAACTTGCCGTATTTTTTCTCTGGTGGATTTCTCTGAACTGGATTAGGATCACTGTAGGTCTGATTTTTGGATTTTCAGCCCAAACTTTCCCTGGGCTTGGCACCTGCCCTGAGGGAATGATGTGGCTCCTCAGCAGGGCAATGAAAAGGGAGGGAAATTCTCATTTTGAAGCAGTTTGAGAGGATGCATTGCAAGGGCGAAGAAAAACTTCAGCTCAGTCCCTGGGAATTCTTCTCCTGCCAAGAAATCTGCATTGTTGGAAAGAGTCTCCCAGAGGAAGTGATTGAAATATCATTGTGTGAATCATATCTGTAACAAGGCTGGGCTGCAAGGAGCTTTGCTGAACCCTGGGAATAGGTTAAATGACCTAAAAAGACTTTGTTTTCCGTGCAGAAATGGCCTCTAGAAGCCCATGTTAAGGGAAGGCTGCTGGTTTTGGAGGTCCACCAAGGCTGAGATGTCCCCCAGCATCACCTGTCCCCAGATGTGCTGCGTGAGGTGCTCGAGTACAGCTCTGGGATGGGTTTTCTTCTGTTCGTGGAGGGCTGAGATACCTCAAATGTTAACTCTTGTGTAATAAGTTCTGCCTGGGTTGTGTTCTGGTGGTGTTTGCTGAGGCTCAGAGCAGCTGTGGTCAGACTGGCACCACTGGGGCAATGGTGGGAACACGGGGACAAAGGGACGTGGGAGGGTGAGGTTGGCTGGTGAGTTTGGGGTCCCGCTCTGGGGATAGCGGCTGGTGCAGGGATGGGAAATGATGTTTGGAAGGAGACATAAGATCTGGGGAGATGAATTTTATGCTGGGATGAAGAGGCTGAATTGAGCCACAGAAATACAGAATCATCATCCCGTTCCACCCCCTGCCATGGGCAGGGACACCTTCCACTAGCCCAGGTTGCTCCAAGCCCCGTCCAGCCTGGCCTTGGATGCTTCCAGGGATCCAGGGGAAGCCACAGCTTCTCTGGGAAACCTCTACCAGGGCCTCACCACCCTCACAGCCAACGATTTCTTCCCCATATCCCATCTATCCCTGCCCNTCCCTATCCCTATCCCTATCCCTATCCCTATCCCTATCCCTATCCCTATCCCTATCCCTATCCCTATCCCTATCCCTATCCCTATCCCTATCCCTATCCCTACACACTGTTTCGGGACAGAGCTGCAGTGTGCTACATTCCCTTCATCAACAGCTCCCACCTCCCACCAGTGGGCTCCTGTAATCCCTCGTCATTCCAGCCTTGGCCATGCACTCCACACATCTCTCATCCTTTTGCTCAGACCTTTCCCAGAAGATCTGTCTGTTATCCCCTGCTTGAAGTTCAAATTCATCATCCTTTGCCTTCAGAGCCCTGCACGACGCTGCTGCTTTCCTGCTCATTCTTCCTCTTCCTTCCTTCCATACAAGTGGAAAATGCCCTCTCTGAGCTCAGAGCTGCTGACAACGTCTCTTTTGAGGGAAAGAGGCCTCAAATCTAGGAAACAACCACCAGCCTCTGCAGGCCCCTCAAGTACAATTTGGACAGTGGTGTTGGCTTGAGTGAGAGCTGAGCAAAAAAAAAAAAAAAAAAGTTTATTTGTCTCATTGTTGGCAAGAATTATTAAAAACACACAGCATGGAACGGAGTGAATCCCTGGGCAAATGCAGTCACTGACAGGTGTTCCATGCCATTGTTACCAGGGCTGGTACACATCTGTGCCAGGTTTGGAACGTTAAATATAGGGAATGGGATGAGCTGTTCGTGTTTGCCTCAGTAGGAGTGAGTTGGAGCAGGCAGTGAGGATGTTTGGCAAGACTAAGCAGCTACAGAAAATAATAGATATTCATTAAAGACACCTAAAAACCAGCAGTTCTGACAGTTTGTGCAGAATGGTTGGGGTTGGAAGGGACCCTTAAAGATCCTCTTGTTCCAATCCCCCCTCCTTTAGGCAGATAAGAGGATTTGCAATGTATTGTGATATATTGTAATATATTCAGCATTTTCCTCATGTAAGTGTCAACTGTTTCAGCAATTTCAGGAAAGGTGAATTCAGATTTTCAGCTCCTTGGAGCAAACGGCCTTTTTCTGTCCGTGTCCATAACAAGGTGAGCTTCCCAACTCAAACCACTCTAAGATTCCATGAGTGGTGGAGTTTGTGGTGATGCCTCTGGATGGGAAAAGGGTTTGGGAGGGAAGCCAGGCTGTGTTTGACAGGGAGAAGCTGGGTTTTTCTGGTGTTGTCCAGGGAGCTTTTGAAAGCCAAAGGGTCTGGACAACGCAGGCCTTTGCTGTGGTTAATGGACACAATTGAATCCTCTGGTTAAAGGTTTTATAGACATCAATCAGTGCTTAATATCCTCTGTTTTCTCCCCAGAAATGAGCCTTGGGAGGCTGAAGAGCTGCATTCCCCTGTCGGTGTCTTGCTGTGGATGGGCAAGTGTGGATGTCTCACCAGGAAGGATGGGATGGTCTAGTTAAAATGGGAATTTACTGCCTTCCAGCCTTGGATTTTTGAGGAAACCTCCTGACCTGAGGTAGCACCTTTCTACCTGTCTGGTCTGGAAGGGAACCCACCCCGAAAGCTTGGAGAAGCTTTGCCACTGACCTTGTGAGCCCATGAGCTTGACAGTGGCCAAGAAGACAAATTCACCTTCATTCAGATCAACTGAGTGCTGTGTTTACAAAAAGTTAAAAAAAAAAGAAAAAAAAATTTGGCAGGCTGTGTCTGCCCAAAGTCTGAATGAATAGAAACTCCAAAGGAAGCACCTGCTGCTAAAGGAAATCCAGGACAAGTTTTATTATCCTTTTTCACAGGTCTATTCAGGACTACATTAGGGGTTTCCTCTTTCCTTTTCTGGTACTTCACACTCATTCACAACAAAAAAACATATTGTGCTTATGAATTATATTCCAGAGAATATGGCTGGAGCTTATAAAGGCCCTGGCCAAAGAACTTTATTTTTAACCTTGCTCCCTTGTGGATTAATTTCTCAAATGAAAGCTTTGCAATTGTTTGGGGTTATTTTTCTCTCTTTTTCTTGGACGGGGCACAAGGGCAAATCCTGCCTGCTCTGTGTTAACAAAAAACGCCTCTCAAGGAACGAGGAGCAAAGGAGGTGAGTGAGGCTCTCCGTGGAGCTCAGCTATGAAGAAAAAATGGAGAAAAACCAATGTAATTCCTCCTAAACCAGTGTTACTCACCAGTTAATGGTGCAGTGGCCACTTTGGTGCATACAGAAGCTGAGGGAAGTTTTTCCATTTCTAATGGAAAGGGAGAGGGAAAGTCCCTTTGGCTGCTGAAAGAGCACCTTTTGGGGTTGATCCTGAGACCGTCTGAGGCAGTGATGAGGGACCAGGAGGCACTGGGGAGTTTGCTGGTCAAACACAGCTGCTCGGCTCAACATGTCCCAGGTACAGAGCACGTAAAAGCTGAAGGGTTTGCAAACAACCCAAGTGCAACACGTGAGCCACTCGTGCACCAGAATGTTTGCTTTAGGGTCATTCTGCACCTGTGAAATAAGGATATGACCCAATCCCTGAGTGGCCTGGGAAGGTTTTGCACCCTCCTGCTCCAGGGTGGGTGCCTGGGAGGCAGCACTGGGTGCTCTCTGCAGCAAATACACTGTGCCCTGCGAGAGCAGGGGCCTTCCTGTGCATGCACACAGGATTCTCCTTCTGATCTGTCCTTGAAAGACTAATTTTTGGCTTTAAAAGCCCTTTTCCACCCCCTCAGGAGGTCACAGGATTGTGAGTTGTCACTGCAGCCACCTTCCCCTGGCCCTGTGGGTGCTGGTTCTCCTTCTCACAGGTTATATTTTGATTTTCAGCCCGTTTTAAGAGCAGAAAGGGCCTGCTCTGCTTTTGAGCAGCACCCAGCACAAGCATTTCTTCTTCAGCCTGAGGCTCCTTGCTGTTACTGCAGCGGAAGTAGTGAATTATGGCAATTAACTGTGGCATAAATCAGAGAGTGTGACCAAGCGAGGTCACCGAGGGCTCGAGGGCTGCATCACACCAGTAAATTACCCCAGACAGGAATTCCTTCATCCGCATCGCTGGATTGTTTGAGCGTTTCTTGACATGGGTTTGGCCCAGCCCAGTGACAGCGAGCCCAGGAACAGCTCAGGCATCAGCACGGACCAGCAGCCAGCTGGGAATCTTGTGTTGGACCCCTGTCCTGTGGGTTAGAGGGCAACTTCCACAGGGGCATGGACACGAGTGAGTCCTGGCACTGGTTGGTAGAGATACAGCCCATTTTTAATGAGCACGAGCCCATTTGAATGAGTGTGTTTGCATGGCAGTGACATTTCCACATGAGGAAAATCTGGTTCCCAGACCCCAGTGCAGCTCTTACTGCCCTCGATGCTCTTCACATTTCTTTCCCTCCAAGGTTTTAGCTAAGGGTGCTTTTTAAGTGCTGCTCCAGGGTCAAGATGTTGGTCCTTGTGATCTCCAAGTGGTGCCAGACACGGTGTCACTGTGACCTGAGGTAGCACAGCTCCTCCCCTCGCAGTCTCTGCCACACACGAAGACTTTGCTGCACTGCAGGGGCTTTTCTGACCAGATGGGATTGATTTTTCCCTTTCTCTCCTTGGCTTTTAGGATGGTTTTTCTGCGTGTTCTTGCTTGATCTTAATAGGTGTCACAAATACTTCCAGATGTCACCTAATGCTTTGTAATATAGGTTGAATACACAGTTATTTTCTAGACTGGACTAGACTAGAACATCCTGAGTTGCAAGAGACCCACCAGGATCATCAAATCCAGCTGCTGCCCTGCATAGATGCCCCAACAACCCCATCCTGTGCATCCTTGAGAGTGTTGTCCAGACACTCCTGGAGCTCTGGCAGCTTTGGGACCGTGCGCATTCCCTGGGGAGCTGTTCCAGTGCCTGACCACCCCTGGGGGAAGAACCTGTTCCTAAAATCTAACCTACACTTCCCCAAAATAATTGGTTTGACCACCACTTGTCCTTTTTTCATGGATGGGATGGTGCAGACAGGAATTAGGGCCATGTGATCAAGGGAAAGACTGGTACCTGTTCACTGAGTGAGACCTGAGCCAGCACTCAGATATGCCAGAGTGGCAGAAAGATAACCCAGGAGACTCCTGGCTACAAAGAATTATGCCCTGACATCAGGGCCCAGCTCCCCAGGCTGTGGCCTCGTGGTGAAGCAACAAAGGTGCCTCAGCATCCTCATGGAACACGTTTCCTGCTGAACAAGTTCTTCCTCCCACTGTGCTTTCAACGGGAACAACAATCCTTGCTTCTCTTGGGAGTCAAGCCCAGGCACCAGAGCTTGAGGGAGGTGCAGGTTGTGCATCCCCATGTTATAGGAATTCCTCAGATGTCTGGGAACATCAGGACAAGCTCTTGGCTCTGTGGTGCTGACGGCCTTGTCCCCAAGTCACCAGCAAGACCAGCCTGAGACAGGTTGTTGTAACAAAGCGTGGCAGAAAGAACTCAAATACCTTTAAAAGCAATAAATTCTGTATTAAATGATAAATTCTACCTCTGGCCAGGTATTGAATGTGGGACACAATCTTCCTGTGCCCAGTTTGCAGGGCATGATGCCCACCCTCCTTCACATCTCCTGCTGGAGCCGTGCTGCCTGGATGGGAATGCTGGTTTCAAAGGAAGCTTCAAAGGAAGATTCTTTGTGAGCGAGCAGCGGAATCAAGGGCCAAAGGGACCCATTCGTGCCTCCAAGGAGTGCTTCAAAATTTCCCACGTTACAGATCATATCCTCCTCTCCACAAAGACTCCTGCCAGGCAGGGAGAGCTTTTGCCTTCTTTGAGAGCAAAAGATGAGGATTAGGCTGCATCCCTCCTGTTTCTGCTGCCTGGGAGGTACCCAGAGGCTCTTAGGACACAGAGGTTGAGTCTTTATTATTTTCCTATAGGATGTAGAAAAGGAACTGCAGTCTGTGGGGGAGAGTTGGGACATGCTTCACTAAACCTCACTGGAGTTTGTGGAGGGGCTGGAAAATGGCTGAAGTCCTTTAAAATAAATATAGGAAGCACAGAACCACAGAATGGTTTGGGTTGGAAGGGACCTGAAAGCTCATCTCATTCCACCCTCTGCCATGGGCAGGGACACCTTCCACTCAGGGTGCTCCAAGCCCTGTCCAACCTGGCCTTGGACACTTCCAGGGATCCAGGGGCAGCCACAGCTTCTCTGGGCAACCTAGGAGCTGAGCAGCAATGGAGAAGGTCTTCCTCTTTTATTTTACAGTCACTTTCAGATGGAGGATAAGCTCATCCAACACTTATTTGGTGGGAAATTACTATTATCTAATATTTCTCCTGCAGCCTTAGCAGAGAAGCTCAGAGCATCACTGTGGTGGAGGCCATAGGGAATCAGGGAGGAAAAAAGGCAGCTCCAGCATCCATTACCAAGGTCACTGAAGGGGGAAGAGGTTCCCACTATTTTTTGTTTTGCTTCTGGGATTTAATTCAGATCGAGGCGGTGACTCTGGGGACAAGCTAGAGGAGCCCAGCAGCTGTGGCATTGAAATGCAGGGATCATAAATGGCAGGAGGAAGGGAAACCCACTAAACAGTTCTCAGATCTCAAGCGAGCGTTGCCTCTGAACTACAAAGACCTGCGAGAAAGTGGTGTCAAACACCCAGCTCCCGCTTTGACCCCTGCCTGAGGGGAAGTGAATCAATGTTGGGAAAATACGGAAAGCAGGATGAGATTATCTACTGTATAAAAGAAGCTGGAAGAGATGGCTTGGGATATTTGTGTATTGAGGCTCTTTCCACGTCCTATTCCTTTATGGGGGGGTGCTATTGTACCTATTGTGGCAGATCATTATCAGCCCTGTTTATCACGTTGGGTGCGGGGAATGTCAGATTGCTGAATGTCAGGTTGTTGACTGTTTTCATAACAGGAAGCTGCCTGCTGTCTTGCTGTGTTAAGGAACTCCCCTATGCACAATGTTTTCCAAAAAAAAAAAAAAAAAAAAAAAAAAAAAAAAAAAAAAAAAAAAAAAATCTAAACACTCTGCTGTGGTTGGGCAACTGCATGGATTCGAGTTTCCATTGTTCCTTGTAAGGCAAAATCCTGTGTAGATAAATCCACTCAATACACGTTTGCCTGTTATTTCTTTTGTGTACAGATACAGGAAATACGGCCGTTGTTTTGTCAAGATGAAATATTTCCCAATGGCAGAAGTAAATCTCCGCACTTTCATCAGCGCTTGGGAGCCTGGAGCACTGCCACGTCTGGGTGCAGGTGGGACGTGGGAGAGAGAGGGACAGGAGCGGGTTCGTCACGGCCACGGAGCATCGCGGGACACGGCTTGGAAGTGCCTTCATCCCTGGGAGCTGAAGGAGGCATCCAGCTCCCCTGGGAGTGGGGGGCTCGTTCAGATTCCTTACTAGAAAATTCTGTCTGCCTCTTCGCACTGGGGAAAAAAAAAAAAGTGAGCCCAGAACCTCCTGTCTTCCCTGAAAACCAAATCCACAGGGGTGGGGTCCGGGAGCTGTAAGTCACCTGTGTGAGCTGGCTGGGGGTGTAAAACAGAGGACACCCTTTGCAGGGCGGACACAGTTGGGCAGGGTGGGCACAAGGTGTTGAAATCTGAGTGAGAAGAGGTCTTAAGCATGTTAGAGTCCTGAACAGAATTTGGGGGGGAAGAGGTCCTAAGCAGCTGAGAATCCTAAATAGAATCCTACTCTTCCGAGGTACCTTGACTGTTTGTTGGAGCAAATCAAGAGTAAAGCACCTACTCGGGTGCTCCCTGAGTGACACTGGCTCTGAACGGCCCAAAGGGTGGGCAAATGTCATGTGTGGAGTAAAAGACCCCTGATCACGGCCTGGCTCATCCCAAGGTCCATTACACCTTGGCGCAATTAACAAGTGTTGGTTTGAAGCACCCCTTGGATGAGGAATTTGAACCTGAGCCTTCCCTGATCCTCCTGACTGCTTTTATCAACAGACAGGTGAGGATGAAGTTTTTCTACAACATAAAGTGGTTCAGAGTGGGCACCTAAACTTTGGACACGGGGTCTTTGATTCCGTAAGGGCTTTTCTCGGACACCAAGGTGTTGAAACAGGGTCAGTGTGCCTTCAAAAATCAGTCAGAGCACAGCCTGGATGCTGTTTCTGATTCCAGGACTCCAGAAATCAGTTCACAAGGTGCGTGTGTTCCCATGAAAACCCTACAAGGCAGTTTCTCACAGACTTGTGCTCTCTCAGGTTGCTCCCTGGGCTGTAGGATCACAGCACAGGTGGAGAAAAAGAGATATCAAATTAACAAAGGGAATTCTTTAAAGTTACAAGTAAAGAATCTTGGTACCAATAGAAAATGCAGGGTGTTTTCTGTGTCTGCATAGGTCCTTTGTGGTCAGCAAACTCATATTTCAGCCTGGATAAAATCCCTGTGGCACAGCCACAGTTATTGAATCAGGTAATTCTAAGCCTTCGCCCGAAGCAAATACACCTTTTAAAGAGCACCTTCCCCCTCTCCAGTGATCAGGTAACCTCAGGAGGCTGCCAGCCCAGTGTGGAAATGTCAGAAAAGGTGGGCAGGTCAATGAAAATGGAGAGATTTTGGAAGAAGATTCAACCTGAAAGGTCAGGTTGGTGTCTTCAACTTTAGCTGTGTCATCCGGGGATGGGGAAACTCACGATCCTGGGAAAGCTGAGCCAGACTTTTCAGGATTTCAGAAACTCTGTGAGATATTGGGATGATGGTTGTGGGGACCTCAATCAGGGAATCCCAGAATGGTTTGGTTTGGAAGGGACCTTAAGGCTCATCCCATTCCACTCCCCTGCCATGGGCAGGGACACCTTCCACTAGACCAGGTTGCTCCGAGTGCCATCCAGCCTGGCCTTGGACACTTCCAGGGATAGGACAGCCACAGCTTTCCTGGGCAAAGAGAAATTTTGGATGATCTGCTAAGGAATTCAGAGCCAATGGCTGCATTTTGACTACTGGGATGCAGCACTGGAAGTCAACTGGCTGTTCTGTTAAACTGGTGGAGGAGCAGAATGCAGCAGAGAAAAAATATCATTCAAAAGAAGGTTTAAGAAGAGGATGGAAAAAGTTGCAACCACCAGAATTCAAGCAAAAATGATTTTGTTTTGGGGGTAGGACATGCCCTAGAGGACCCTTCCATTCCATATTTTTATGTTATACTCACTTAAAAACAGAGCTGTCCATGGCACGGGGTTGGAATGAGAAGACTTTTAAGGTCTCTTTCAACCCAAACCATTCTGTCATTCTGTTATTCCATGATTCCATTACTCTGTGATTCCATGGTTCTATGATTCTGTGATTCCATGGTTCTGTGATTCTGTGATTCCATGGTTCTGTGATTCCGTGATCTCATAATTCCATGATTCCGTGATTTTATGATTCTGTGATTCTATGTCTCTACTGTTGAATGATTCCATGATTCTATGGTTCCGTGAGTCTATGATATCATGGTTCTAGGATTCTATGATGTCATGGTTCTAGGATTCTGTGATTTCATAATGCCATGATTCCATGATTCCATGATTCTGTGGT
The DNA here is from genome assembly GCA_013397725.1 of Rhagologus leucostigma. Taxonomy (NCBI): domain Eukaryota; kingdom Metazoa; phylum Chordata; class Aves; order Passeriformes; genus Rhagologus; species Rhagologus leucostigma. The sequence continues at coordinate 803,999 of VZTD01001386.1, read as the reverse complement.
TCTATGGTTCTGCTATTCTACGATTCCATGATTCTGTGGTTCCATGATTCTATGATATAATGGTTTTGTGATTCTGTGATTCCACGGTTCTATGACTCCACGATATCATGGTTCTATGAGTCTGTGAGGTCCTGGCTCTATGATTCTACGATTCCATGATTTTATGATCCTATGATTTCATGATTCTGTGATTTCATAATTCCATGATTCTATGACTGTGATTCCATGGTTCTTCTATTCTAAGATTCCATGATCCTGTGGTTCCATGATTCCACGATATCATGGCTCTATGATTCTGTGATTCCATGGTTCTATGATTCCGTGATTCCATGGCTCTATGATTCCGTGATTCCATGATATCATGGTTCTATGAGTCTGTGATGTCCTGGCTCTACGATATTATGATTCCATGGTTCTTTATGATTCTACGGTTCTGTGATCCATGATCCCATGGTTCTGTGATTCTATGATCCCATGTTTCTATGACTCTACGATTCTGTGATTCCACGACATCGGGTCTGGCCTGGAATTACGCCTTTGAAGAGAAAACGCGATCAACTCACATTTATCGGCAGCAGAGGGCGTCCAACGCACGCGTGTCCCTAAATCCCAGCCCGGAGCTCCAACAGCAAACCCGACGGCGGCCAAAACTCTTCCTCGGAGCGCGGCCGATGCTTCCCCGCCAATTGTGCCTCTGCCCCAGGTTTCCTTCCCCGCTCCGTGCTCGGTGCCATACGGGAGGTGCAGACCCGATTGTTCGCCCCGCGGCCCCTGCAGACAGGATACGAGCCCAGTGCCAGGTGTGGAATTATTTTCCTGCGTGGTGCTATAGCATGGGAATTGTTGATAACGCTAACAATGCGGCAAAGGAAAAGTGGGAGAGGAGCAGGACAATTAAGCAGCCTTTGAAAGCCCTGGGGACATGGAAAAAGCCCTCCCCCTATTCATGTGTCTCCAAATCCAAGTTCTTAAGGATGGAAACGCCGGTGTTGTTACTGGGTGAATCCCTTTTACAGCCTGAAACTCTTCAGTGAGGCTTGTCCTGTGGTAATAGTCACCTCCTTGGCTTAGTGGGGATAACTTTGGTTTATCCCAGGAGCCTGTCAGGATGGATCAATTTCCCAGGGAATAGCTCCTTATCCCTGCTATGTTTTACTGGTGCTGGAGGCTGAGTCAGGGTTGGGGTCCCCATCTGCTCTCGGTGAAAAGCAGGTGGGGGACAGTGACTGCAACAAAGTGGTGGGGACTGTGGTGAAGGAGGAGTTTTGTGGGAAAACAGGGACAGGCTCCACCTCCAGACTCCCTTTGGGATGTTGGGAAAGTCACTAATCCTCGGCACTCCTGAACGACTGTAGAAATAATCAGATTTTTAGGGTTGAAACCACACACAGTGATACAGTGCCATATGGCACCAGAGAATGTCTCCCAGTCCTGCATGGCAGCATCCTGTCGGTCTTTCAAGTGAGGATTAAAGGCTGAATTGCAGAATAAGGGGCTGATGCCCTTTCTCCTGAACTCCTGAGCTCTCCAGGACTCAAGGTGAGACTTTCGCTGAGTTTCCATGTCCTCAGAGCTCTTGCCAGGCTGGTGCCACCAACCCTTGTCACAACACCAAGCTCTTGCACCAGCCAAAAGGCCACTCTGTCCCAGCCAGCTGAGACCCCTCGAGCTCGCTGCCATGATGACACTTCCCTGTTGTCCAGCACACAAATCCCAGCACTTCTGGTTAGGAACTGTGTTGTCAGCATTTGGCGTGGTCCCAGCAAAAGTGACACCAATTATTCGTGTCAGCTCCCCTCTGAAAGCAGGAGATGTATGAAGTCTCACCCCGGGACAATCCATCACGGCTTGCAGTGGGATTTGGGACCTGTCATGCTGAGGGGGTATTGACTGAGCAGGGCTTCTTCCAGGCCACAGAGGTTATGGGGAGCTTTATATCATCCCCAGCAAGACTGAAACTGAAAAATGACCCTCAGAGTCTCTCAGCTTCGGTAAATGGTTCAACCTAAAGTTAATTCAGGCTGCTACTCGTTTATGTGATAAATTTTAATAACCAATATGTGTTTGAATGGCAAATGTTTGCTTTAAACTAAGCTGGGACCAGGTTTCAGTTCTGTTTTAACATCAGCTTAGGTTAAAGTCATACCGCCAGGGTACATGGAGACCTCTTGCTTTGCTCAAGGACCACTGGATTTTCCAGATGGTCCTTTCCTAATTTTTTTCCTGACTGGAAGCATCTGTGTTTTTGTGCTGGTATCAGGCTCTGCTTGCAGATGGGGTGGGAAATGGTGGGGACTCAGCTTGGAAGACAGGAATTGGGTTGTGCCTGGAGTCGCTTCGGGAAAGTCACGTCACATCCACAATCCCTCAATGCCTCCTTGCATTTTAATGAAAATAATAATGAACGTCTTGGATTATTGGTGGCTCTGCTCATCCCACAGCTCATGTCAGCTCTGTCCTGAGCCTTATTCCTCACATTTTGCTGTCTGTAGCTCCACTTTTCTTCTAAAGGATCACTGTGGATGAGTCCAGGACACCTGGGTCACCCTTCTTCCTCTTTCTTCATTGCCTCATCCTGGGATAATCCAGGGTGAGGATTTGCAGGTCACATCCCACTGGTGCGGGAATGATGAGAACAAACCATGTCCTGAGGGCTAAATCTATAAAATCACACAAGAAAGCAGTGGTCTTTCACTCCTGGAAGTGTCCAAGGCCAGGTTGGACAGGGCTTGGAGCAACCTGGGATAGTGGAAGGTGTCCCTGCCCATGGCAAGGGGTAGAATGAGTTGAGCTTTAAGGTCCTTTCCAATCCAAACCATTCCAGGATTTTTTGATTCTACCTCTGTTAGAAACTTACCATCATCGCCACGAGACAACCACAGATAAATCACCTCCTGAGCTCCCCAGCACCCAATTCCCGCCCATCCAAATCCCAAATTTGAAATTACGGAGCCTGGGTGCCCCTGGCCATGAAAATGCCCCTTGCAAGTGCCCTTGGTATTTATTGAATGAACACCAACATCCTCAGTCCAACATTGAAGCTATCAACCAACAAAAGCACTCAGCGAGGCACTGAGGAGGGGAAGAATCAGGCCAGGAGCAGGTTAAAAGTGCATTTTCCCACTATTCAGAACATTTAATCTGATTGTTTTATTATTGTCCTTCTCCAAACCACCAGGAATAGATTCTCTGCTCACGGAGGAGAACGGAACATAATAAAACAGCCTCTGAGGTCTCTGTTTCCTCAGTGCCACGGCTACATTCAACCTGCAAATTTGGAGCCTTCTCCTGCCCAAAGGGCAAGTTCAGCCTGGTGCATGCTTATGGGATTTCTCAATGTGTGCAGAGAACCAAGGGAGCCAGAAAATCTGTTTTTCTCAATCATACAGCTTCAAAAAACCACCCCAGATCTCAGTGCCTGTCAGAGCTGGAGTGATCCAGACACTCTCCATCCCGGAGCTTTGGGAGGAGCACTTCCCACCCACCTCCTCTGCACTGACCTTCACCGAGAGCAGCTCTCCCTAGGGTGTGCCTGCACTGAGCTGCTCTTCTCTGACAGTTCACTCACCCCATTTCTTGCCACCCATCACCTTTCCTCTCTTCCCTTGTCATTTTGGGCTGACTCACTCCCAGGTTATGCCATGCCCAGTACAATCCCTTTGGATCCTCAGAGAGGATGCCCGTGGTCTGCAGTGTGAGCACGGTCTTGACATTGGGACAGGGGCCAAGAGGGGTTTAGGCTTCTGAAAGGCCGCTGTCACCCATTTGGGGACCAGCTCATGGNGAAGAGAAGAGAAGAGAAGAGAGAAGAGAAGAGAAGAGAAGAGAGAAGAGAAGAGAAGAGAAGAGAAGAGAAGAGAAGAGAAGAGAAGAGAAGAGAAGAGAAGAGAAGAGAAGAGAAGAGAAGAGAAGAGAAGAGAAGAGAAGAGAAGAGAAAAGAAAAGGATTTCCAGGGGAAAACACTAAGATGGTGTACATCTGATTGAGTACAGCAATGACTGGGCTATCTGCAGTTCTGCCTGTACGTGGCAAGTGAGGATGTTGGCTGAGTTGGATATGCAGCTCCTTCTGCCTTTCCCCAGCCTCAAATGATGGTTCTGGATCCAAATCACAAGCATTTTCTCCCAAATGCAGAACACCAACCCTACTGCAGAGATTCCTACTCAGAATGCAGCTAATGCCCACTGCTTTCCAAGCTGGCTTCATGGAAGGACACCAAAGCCAGGGCTTTAGCAGTATGTCTAGTCCAGTTGGGTTTCCCTGGGTTATTTGTTATTTTCAGAAGAAAATAAATCCTTTGACCTGTGAAAATGCTGTGATGACTCTGAGCAGAGCTGTTCATTCATGGTCAAACGGGATATTTCAAGTAAGGGGGGAAGTGTTTGTCTTTTCCTCAAGTGCACCACGAACTCTTCCTCTCTGTCAGGAGTGCAGAATTAAATCCTAATTACAGGCTGTAAAAGCGCCGTGAATCTGAGAGGCCGGGAACAGATACATATTATCGTCCCTTTCATAGATCATATGAGCACTGTGGTGACATAATAAATAATCCACCCCAAGTTTTTAAAGGTAAAATCCAGCAAATCGTTAATAATGTCTCTGGCACCATATATCAAACTGAAGCCTTCCTCTTACAGCTGATCCCCAGCTATTCCCAGCTGCCTTTTTGCATTGCTGCTTCCCCCCTTTGCACTGCCCGTTCTTCCCATCTTTCCTGCTGCAGCATTCCTCTGCTTTGCCCACCTGTGTTTATTCCTGCCGTTCACTGAAGAACTGCAGGTATGAATAAGGCAAGAAAGCACACATCACACTCTTTAAACCCAACCTCAGGAGGTTTGAAACTTGCCTGGACAAGAAAAGACAAGCAGGAACTGTTTTTGAGGGTAGAGAGAGGCACTGGATGATGATGTGGTAGTTTCACTTATTTCTGGCACACCTGATCTATTTACGCTGCTGTCTGTAGTGGTGGAACACTTCCCTGAAGATCAATTTTGCTGTCTTGTCACCCTCTCTTTTTTGATCTTTTAAAAATTTTTCTGTAATCCACTTAACCCGTTTCACCGTCTCAGTCTGTCTCTCAGTGAGTCCGTTTCTGAAGGGCTGGGATACAATCTGTCATTACTTGTTCAGGCTCAGTGTGGTGATTTCTTCCAAGCTCATGGAATCATGGAATGGTTTGAGTTTTAAAGAACCCTTGAGACCATCCATTTCCACCCCCTGCCACGGGCAGGAACACCTTCCACTAGCCCAGCTTGCTCCAAGCCCCGTCCAACCTGGCCTTCGACACTTCCAGGGATCCAGGGGCAGCCACAGCTTCTCTGGGCACCCTGTGCCAGGGCCTCCCCACCCTCACAGGGAACAATTGCTTCCCTATATCCCATCTATCCCTGCCCTCTGTCAGCTTAAAGTAATTCTCCCTTGTCCTGTCACTGCATGATCTTGTAAAAAGTCCCACTCCAGCCTTCTTAAATTGCTGGGCTTCTTGGGATTATCAGCATTAATATAACTCCATATGACTATTATTTATAATCACAGGGATTATTCCAGTGGTGCCTCAGTCCAGTTGCCTGATTTCTCCTCTGTCCCATGATGTGGGGTTTTATCTTTCCTTTCTTTAGGCATTGAGGGAAGACTCCCCACAGGTCTCACAGTGGAGGAGGGGACTGTGAACATGGAGACAGGGCGGTCTTTTGCTGGATTCCTCCACTTGGCAGATGCAGACCCAAATGCATCACCTTTTTCCTGGAAAAGGTAGAAGCACCCCAGTGGCCGAACTTCATAATTTATGCTTGGAATTTTTTTTTTTCCTCCCCAGATCTGGGAGTTACTGCAGCTGTAATACCATTCCTGGAAAAAAACAACTCTCTGTCAGTGTTCTGGGATGCACTACTGGGATGCACAAATCAGTAGAGGTGAAATTTCTCCCTCTCTGAGTAGCTGACTCACTTTGTGGGTACCTGCTCAGAGAAGCTGTGGCTGCCCCATCCCTGGAAGTGTCCAAGGCCAGGCTGGACAAGGCTTGGAGCAACCTGGGATAGTGGAAGGTGTCCCTGCCCATGGCAGGGGAGGGGAATGAGATGGTTTTTAAGGTCCCTTCCCACCCAAATAATTTTGGGATTCTATGGCTTCTCTCCCTGATGCTTAGGGCAGGATTCACCTCACTTTACAGACAGCTCCGGTTCGTGGGCACGGGAAGTCAGGGCACCTGCAGGTGTCCCCAGGTGAACTTCCTGTTAAACGCCAGTGACGGGGAGCAGGGGTGACTCGCTTGTCCTTACACGGGTATTGAGTGCCACTTGAGATTCTCTCTGGTTCCTGAGCTGACACACGCAGAGGGCAAATTCATCCCAACAGTTTGACAAATATTCAGGACAGTCTGCTGTGCATCATGTCCACAGCGACACAGCTGTCGCTTGCACATGTGGCACCAGTTTAATCCAAATTCTTTCATATCTGGTACATTCCAGTGCAGCTCTTGGGGCTGAGGAGAGTCCAGAATGGAAGGCTACAAACACTAATGGATGCAAGGAAGTGATGAAATGTTTGCATGGGTGTCCAAGGAGCTGGGCTGCAGGGATTTTTACAGCCCTGAGCTGACGCGTGCCCTTACATCTGGTAAGGGTGAGGATTGCTTTGCTCTTTCCCTGCCATGTCCACCCATGGATGGGTGACTCCAGCAGGGTGATACGGTCTCCAGGAAAGCACGGTGAAGTTTCAGTTTATCACCCATCAACATTCACCCAGCATTCCCCAAATTGGGAGGCAATTCCTTTTGTCTTTAGATGAGACTTCCATTGTCTTTGTAGCGGCCCTTCTCTCCTCCTCTTCAGTGTTTCATTGCCACAGGAAAGTTGTAAAATCACAGAAGGCCCTGAGTTGGAAGGGATCCACAAGGATCATCCAGTCCAACCCCTGGCCCTGCACAGACACCCCAACAATCCCACCCTGTGCATCCCTGAGAGCGTTGTCCAAACACTCCTGGAGCTCTGGGAGCTTTGGGGCTGTGCCCATTCCCTGGGGAGCTGTTCCAGTGCCCAGCCACCCTCTGGGGGAAGAACCTTTCCCTCATATCCAACCCAAACCTCCCCTGTAACAGCTCCAGCCTTTCCCTCGGTCTTGTCAGAGAGCAGAGGACAGTGCCCAGTTCTGAGCACGTTGCTTCTGCTTCGTCAGGGAGGAAGACAATTAGTGAGTCCGACTCTTCAAAAAATTGGTGTTCTGGATTCCCTGAGCTTAACAAAAGGCTCTGTGCTGTCCATCTCTCTTGGGATTTCAGTGCTGCAAATCTTTAGAGTAGTTAATTCCCAGAAGGAAAAGTTTGCCGCCACCTACCCCCGGATGCACCAGTCGCTCTTTATTCCCATCAGTCCAGTCCTCACCACATACAAATTTCTCCATTTCAGGACATGTTTGGAGCTGCCTGTGTCTCAGCAGTGATGATCAGTGAGGAGCTTACTCACCCCTAAACCCTTCTGGGATTCACCAGCTGAGCGTGTCCCTGCCTGCTTGGCTTTGGGGATTGATCCAGAGGGTGCACGCAGGAGGTGCCAGACTGTTCCTTGCACAAATCTGAGCAGCAGGAGGAAGGAACCTCTTGTGTTTTGAGCAGTCAGACCCTCTCTCCTTACTACCAGGATGCCCTTGTTGAAATAGCTCCATGTGGAGCTTGAACCTGCATTTTCTCTGTTACAGGAAAGGGCACTAAACCATAGGTACTCTGCACTGGTTGTCTGACATTAAACTATCTGGTGGTGTGTGGCAAGGATTGGATATTCCAGCAGTTAGGACATTGCCATGGAAGACCGTGTTATCCCCTTGGATAAGTAATCCCAAGAAAAACACCTTCCAGATGGGACATCTTGAGACCACTCAAGAGTTCAGTTCCCTGCTTATACCCCTGACTGAAAGACACTGGTGGGACTTGAGAAAGCATTTCTGTGTCTGTTTTTGCTGACTGTGTGTGGCATAGCCCGCTCTGAGAACGCTGAGCAGATCCTTGGATGGGATATTGGGAAGAAATTCCTCCCTGTGAGGGTGGTGAGAAGCTCAGGATGCCCAGAGAAGCTGTGGCTGCTCCATCCCTGAAAGTGTTCCAGGCCAGGCTGGATGAGGCTTGGAGCAACCTGGGATAGTGGAAGGTGTCCCTGCTCATGGAACAAGATGAGCTTTAAGGTTCCTTCCAACCCAAACCATTCCATCAAGGCCTATGCATATGTTGACTGGAGAATACCAGCCTGCAGGCAGTGGTGTTGTTTCAAATTCCTCTCCAGGTTTGTATATCCACGCCAGAGCAAAATGGATTTTCCTCTCGCCATGGATCATCCCCACAAACCAATAAGACTCTTTTAGGAGACCCAGATCACTGAGTTGTCTCTTGAGATCCTGAGGGTCAGGAAACTGTAAAAGCCTTCCCATCTTAGCACCAACCGCAGATGTAATTAGCATAGATCTGAATTCCAGTTCTTGATTATTAGTGAAACTAATCAAAATCCACCCCGTTCATTCTCCACAAGCTGGTCTGCTCCAACATGGCAAAAACCAAGAGCAGGATTGTTAGAACCACTCCTGATTTGGAAAAGAGACTCAGACTCCTGTACTTGCTCATGTTCCCAGAACCCTGTTTGGGGATGGATGCTCTGTTCCTCTGTTTTTCCTTCACGGCTGTGGGTTGTGGGTTCTCCCAGCCCCCCTTGTGCCTTCCCTGCCTCCCTGGCAGGGAACAGCCCGAGCCCAAGAGGGACATTGGATTCCTGTCATATTGCTGGGGAAAGGTCAGTGTCTGCCAGGATCACCAGACAGGAAGAGATAGGGAGGAGCAACAGGAAAGTGAGAGAAGGGAGGGGGACAGGGGGATCATTTTTTTCCCATCTTCTGTCCTTCCTCCTCAGCAGAGCCCTCCCACATGTAATGTGAATCCAGGGTGCGGCCAGAGATGCACAATCCTCTTTCCTTGCTCAGGGATGTCACAGGAAGGTGAAACCTGATGAGATTAGATGTGGTCCCTTGCTGGGACTGGCTGACAGCTCCAAAAGACATCCGATGTAACCAAATCCTTGCAGTTCAACATGGGCAGTGGCCACGGGAGATAATAAATATCTCTCACACGTGAGAGGTGCATTTTTCTCCTCAGTTCCCCTTCCCTCCCAGCACACATTGCTGTGCTGGGCTGATTTTGCCAGACTCCTCACCAGCTTGGTCTCATTCCTTAAGTTCTCTTACTTATTAAGTGCATCCCCAGGGCTGAAAACTAAGTTACTACATTACTGCTCAGAAAACTAAGTTACTACACTAGTAACTTCCAAAATTTTACTCTCTTGATGTAGATTTTTTCTTCTTGGGATGGGATTTTCAGGTGTGTGATATGGTGCCAGGTCTGAATGGAACATTTCTCACCTCTGGGACAAGCATTATGAGTCTGTCCTCAGGTTAGTCCTTAGTGTTCTTCTATTCCCTGCCCGTGGCAGAGGGTCAGAACTGAATGATCTTTAAGGTCCCTTCCAACCATTCTATGATGCTATGTTTCTATTCTTACTCTCCAGGTTTCTTGGGAATCCAGGCAAAATACAGCATGTTCGGACTCATGGGTGTTTGCCTTCAAGTTCAGGTTTGGGACAAGGTGGGAGGCTGAAGAAGAGATCAAGGCTTCTGCCATAAAATATAATCTGGGTTATTAGAATCACAGGGATAATTTTATTAACAGGAAATCCTTCATTCTTCAAACCGTTGCAGATTTTAATGTGAAATCTCTGTTCCCTTTCTGCTCCATTATGTGACTGGGTTTAGCAGCCCAAACCAACCACACATGTCTGATGTCACCATAAAGATCAAGGAAAGACTTAAAACTCCCCAAATACACCTTAGCTGGTGCCTGGGGCCAGCGAGGGTTGTGCAGCCCCCAAGGTGAGACAGCAGAAGGGTCGTGTCCTTCCTCAAGACAACTTGGTGCATTATCCTGCCCTGGATATCCAGCCATGGCTGCCCCTGGATCCCTGGAAGCGTCCCAGGCCAGGTTGGATAGGGCTTGGAGCAACCTGGGATAGTGGAAGATGTCCCTGTCCATGGCAGAGGGTGGAACTGGATGAGCTTTAAGGTTCCTCCCAAAGCAAAGCATTCCGTGACTCCGTGAATTCCTGCAGGGATTGCAGCGCTGGGCTGTGCCTGCGCTCCCTGAGGTTTGATGAATCAGGTGCCTGATGCAAGGAGGGATGGCCAGGGAGGCACTGCAGCCCAGGACAGACAGAGGGAGAGCCAAACCTGGCTGCATTCCTTGCCTGCTCCTGACTCCTCAAGGAGGGTGAGTCCTGCTGCTCAGAGAGATTCTCAAGAGCAGGAGTTGGTTCCTTGGACTTCAGGAAAGTTCCTGCTCTGAATAACTTGGGAAGAAACTGATGCTTGAAAAAGAAATACAGAAATTTGAATATTTAGCAACCAACAAATCATTCTTCAAATGTTTTAGTGCACAACAAAGAATGTGTATGGCAGAGACTTACCCATGTCATTCATGAAACTTAACACGGAATTAGCCTTGAGGGGCTGAGGTTGCTGTGATGGAGAGGAGAGGCACTGCTTTGGGATAGCAGTGGGAAGGATGGTGTTGTTTGATGAGCCTCAGTCCCACAGCCTCCTCTGCAAGGGGATCGGGAGTGCCAGAAGTGAGGCTGTCCTGCCCCTGGGACCAGGGAGGACTCCCAGGCCGGGACCGGTGCAGGGGGAGGATTTCTGTGCTGGAACAGGCTAATTAGGCACCACGGGGAAGCATTTCTATCCGCTTAGGAAGCACTGTCCTGACCTTGCTCCTACGCCCACTCCCTCTCTGTCACAGGCCTGAAAGAGCCTCGCTCAGCTCTTTTAAAACTGGAAAATGAGCCCCAGCACCATCCTTTATGCAAGAGCTGAAAGGTTAATACATGTCACCTTTGTCAGCCAGGACTCTGCAATAGCAAAGCCCTTTTTACTGACGAAAAAAACCCCACCAGCCTGTCACAGCCTGACCTTTCCACCCTCACACTCCAGCCCCGCTTTCATACCACAGGGTTGAGAATAAACACATCCTTTTCCAAGCAGGGCAGGATCCTCTCAGCTGCAGCAAAATGTGATTCCTTGCAAACAGTTCTGGTGGCTCTTAGGTAGGGGTTTTCCTGTAGATTGCAGGGATAAGCAAGCATCAAGCTCTTGGAATTAGAAAGGTCAGCAGGGATGCTTCCTGTTGGAGCTGCACGAACCCTGGTGCTCGGATCAGAGGGCAGGGAGTTAAAATTAGAAGTGGCCGCGGGGTTACGGAGGTCGCCCCTTGAGCCTGATGAGGTGATGGGGTCTGTGGCTTAGGGGCATGAGAAAATAAACATCTCCAGCCTTAATATTTTCTAGAGGATCACAGAAAATACCTATTCTTCTGTCTTTAGCACCAGGTTTGGAATATCAGGAATTCCTCCCTAAATAATCCCTCTCTTTCCCTGGCATGTAGAGGATGTGTACACTGACCACACCAAAAAAGTAACTGGAATAATTGGGGAATCCCCAGTTGAGTCACTTCCTAGAAAGACTGTGTCGGATGGACACAGCTCAGGAGATGTCTTAGTGCTTAGCACGTTTCTGGGGTATAAAAGACTGGGGTCATTCACCATTCAGAAGTGCAGAATGAGCCCCTCTCTCTGCTGAGTATATCCCGGAACTCTGGGAAAATTTTTCACCAAAAACAGGGCAGCTCCAAGAGAAGAGATGGAGAGAGATCCCACAGGCCAAGGCAGCCTATGTTTGTTTCAAGCCTTCTTTAGATGCCCTTTTGCAATTGTTTGGCTTCCAGGTACTCAAGTTATCCCAGTTGGATCAGAGCAAACTGCAGGGACTGAGTGTGGCCGAAGATGTAATGCCCGGTCACAGTTTTGTGTATTCTTTATCCCATCTCCTAATCACTCCTCCCCCATCCGTGGGGAAGCGCCTCTGTGGAGGAGCAGTGGGACTGATGGATTTACCCCCAGGAAGGGAGTGTCACACTTTTGGAGCAAAACACTGCACCTCCCGAATGCCTGGAGCTTGATGTGTGCATGGATTTGAGTGTTCCCATCCCATCCAAGAGGAGCATCGATTGCTGCGCTTTGTCAAGGAACCACCAAGCCCTGCAGTGCACGTCCTCCACCTTCCACTTAAGAAAAGAGGGAGCTTGCAGGGCACATCCATAGCCAGCTTGGAAACTCTCCCTGCCCTCCAAAGCAAAACCTACTGGAGGAGCCTGAGGTTCAGAAATAACCACAAACCACCCTTTCCTGTCAGGCAGCTGGGATTTCAAGTGGTTGGAGCTAAATATGGCACTCTGTCAACAAAGAGCCACCAGGAAAGAGGGATTATTGCTCTCCGTTAGTCTGCTCGCACACGTCTGCGAAGACCTCAGCTTTGGAAAGCACATTTCCTTCATTTCCGTGGTTTGCACTTGAATTTTCACCGCGCTCCTCCTCATCTTTCACTGGATATTTCCCGCTTCAAAACCAAGCAGGCAAACAAAACCGAGGCACATCAAGAAGCAATTTGTCTGGCTGGTAAAGAAACAAAACCACCCCAAAGCTACACAGAGGAGCACAGGAAAACACGAAGTACAGCTGTGCAAGTCTCACATCGCCTCTGCTCCCTCCTCCTCCTCAGCCCCGCTGAAAGACAGCAGCTGTAATCCCTTCCAGGTGGTGACAGGAGTGATCTTCCCAGCCCCTATGAACGTGACAGCTCTGGAGCTGGCTAGAAACGTGTTCCCGTGCTGTCAGAGGGAGAGGGAAGCTGCAAGACCCAACAGGCGCCTGAGTCACAGCAGCCAAGGGGAAATGCAAACGTTGGAAGCTGTGCAAGTGTGAGGGATGTGACTGCGAGGGATCCTTTTCAGCTGGTTGCTTCCTTCATGGATGCTCTGGGTGATCCTGGGAGCGGCTGGTGGAGGAAGGAGACACCTCCTTCAGCAACATCTGTCTCTGGATCCCCACTGTCTGCTCCCCAGCCCCTCTGAGTGGGGATTTTGGTGAGCAGACTCACTCTGCCCCGACTACGACTGGCATATGTGTGAGTCACTGCCCAGACACGGATGGTGACAAACACAGATATGAGTGGGACAGGTCTCCTGGGCAGGAACTCCGGTGATTTCAGTTTTCATGGTTTGCCAACTGCATTTTTGTGTTCCTTTTAATTTCTTTCTCCTTGTTGGTGCTGCAGGTGAAGAACTGACTGATTCAACACGAGTAGGGTGTGACGTTGACTGTGTAAGCAGCTTTAAAGTGATCAAAGTCAGCAGCTGCAAGAGAAATCCTGGGAAATGTTTGCCCTTTCCCTAACCTGTGAAGTTCCAGCAGTGGCTTTTAGCAATAGCACAGAAGGGCAATCATGGAATCCCAGAATGTTTTGGGTTGGAAGGGACATAAAAGATCATCCCATTCCACTCCCTGCCATGGGCAGGGACACCTTCCACTATCCCAGGTTGCTGCAAGCCCTGTCCAACCTGGCCTCGGACACTTCCAGGGATCCAGGGGCAGCCAACTTAGCTTCTCTGGGAAACCTCTGCCAGAACCTTACCACCCTCACAGGGAACAATTTCTTCCGAATGATGCCTTAGGTTTTTTAACTTTTTATCCAACCGAAACTCTTTCAGTTTGAAGCCATTCACCTTGTGATCTTGGATCCAAAGAAACACTCTTAAAACTTCCATGGGATGACTGGCTTGAGCTGTTACCTGACATCCTGAAAGTCATCAACATAAGATGCTTTAGAGTAGCTACACTGGGATCAGCTCTTCCCGTATGAGACATTTTGGAAGCGGCTGCCCAGAGAGGTGATGGGGTCTCCACTCCTGGAGGTGTCCAAGGAATGACTGGACGTGGTACTCAGAGCTCTGGATGACAAGGTGGGGATCAACCAGAGGTTGGACTCAACGGTCTTGGAGGTCTTTTACAACCTAATAATTCTGGGATTCTGTGATTTTCCTCTGAGGAAGTTGTGTATGCTCCTTGTGTGTTCTGCAGGGAGAAACGTGCCTGCACAGAGTGTAGTCCTCCTCCTCCTAAGGTAGCTGCCTGCAGCAGATGAATCACAGTCTTTGTCCCTCTCTCCCTGCTGGTTTCTGGAGTCTGGAGGGTGGCTCAGAGGGAGACATTTCACCAGGAAAGTTTAGAGTTCACTCACCATGTACCACTTCCAGTCTACGCCTCATGTCAAGATCAGAGCTGTGGCTACCGGGCTCAGTTCTTTTCGGAATCCTGCATGAACTGATGTGTCACAAAGCTGATTATGAAATCAGAATGGTTCTACACGTGATGTAGAACTTGAGCACAGGGTTCAGTGGTGGGTTTGGCAGTGCTGGGTTAACAGTTGGACTTGATGGTCTTTATGTGTAAAAATTGAAAGAGGGGGGATTTAGGTTGCATACGGGGAAGAAATCCTTCCCTGTGAGGGTGGTGAGGCCCTGGCACAGGTTGCCCAGAGAAGCTGTGGTTGCCCCATCCCTGGAAGTGTCCAAGGCCAGGTTGGACACTGGGGCTTGGAGCAGCCTGGGATAGTGGAAGGTGTCCCTGTCCGTGGCAGGGCGTGGGATTTTTGAGGTCCAACCCAAACCATTCTGTGATTCCAGGAGGTTCACAGATGAGGTTGTCCTTCTTTTGAGGAAGGCCCATATTTTAACTTCTCTGTCTTGAGGATGGTTCTGTTGTCCTTGGAGGATCTCCCTGGAGGCACTGTCAGCCTTTGTGGGAACAGCTCAGCTGAGATCCAGCTCTCCACCGACTCCTCCCAAAAACCCCTATTCTGCAGACACCCAGAATTAAGTGTTTGCCTCTGGAGCTGAACCCAGTTCTTCATTTGAGTGAAATGAATCCTGTCTCTGGCTGTGAGTTTAAGAAATGGATTCTAGAAATGAAAACCACAGGAATTATTTAATTTGGAATATTGATTATTTAAACATGTCTGCATACATCTCCACAAACCCAACACAGCACTACACACATACTTTTTCTCCATACAATTTAAGGCATTTTGTTTTCAACCTCTCTGTTTTATTCTCCCTGCAAATTTTTGAGAAAATGAACCGTGTCCCTAAGAGCTTTACATGAGTATGCAGGTGAGGTATGGTCAAACTTATCCTGGCATTAGTTGGGCATTTATTCAGGAATCTTTATATTTCCCCAGGGAAAGCAAAAAAAAGATCCAATCTGGTAAAAAACAGTTCCTAAATGAAGTTTGCAGTTCTACTGTGGTTTGTAAAGTCCAAGCTCTCCAATGAATGCTTAAACCTCTTCCAGCTGTTTGCTGCAGCACAAATGCTAAAAGCTTCTCCATGTTAAAGGGAAAATTAGTTTAAATTTTGTCTGCAAGGGCGAGGCACTGAGCCATTGCAAATCCCGTTGGCTCCAAAACAGGGCCTCGTGCAAAATTGTCTGAGGGATCCCAGATAGTTGTAAAGTGCTTCGATACCATCATTGGCATAGTAAAGGATATCACAAGGGATTGAATCTATTCCTAATTTGGTCAATATTGCATTCAACCAGTTCTCAGACACCTGACAGGGTGAATTAACTCATGTTTTTTATCTACCACTACAGTGATAAGCACAGTACAAAGAGATGGGGTCTGGAAGAGGATCTGGAACGACCTTTCTCAATGTTGGAATGAGCTGAACATCTACTAAAGTGAAAAAAAGGGAAAAGAGGGAAAATCTTTGCTATCTCAGACCCTTTTTTCTGGTTACAGAGGAGGTGGAGTAGGCAAGGGCAAGGTAGGGAGGAAGACGAATGCGTATCTCTGTGGGCTCTGACCAGACTTTGGCAACGAATCCCGATTTTGTCATGTTTCTGTGCATTGGCAGTCTCTCCAGAAAAATGGCGTGCAACAGGTGAAAGGCATCCTGAAGTTGCTCAGAGATGATGCCCAGCAGAGCCACAGATCACTCCAGCAGCAAACAGCATGGCTTAAAGGGTGGGAACTAGAAGGTATCCCAAACCAAACAGCCTTCCTTTTCCCCAAACCACTTACCTATTGAGACCACAGGATATTAATGAGTTACCAGCCCTCTAGAAATGAGGGCAGGTAATTGCAATGTTACTCACAGCATTCAAGATCGAGTTTACCGCAGTTAATTCAGAAGAAAAGCCGATTACGAGGGCTCAAGTCACTGGAGATACTGAAATATGTAATGAAAATACACTTTTAAAAAAAGAAAGAAAGGAAGAAAGAAAGAAAAAGTCAGTTTTTAGTCAGCAGTTCTAGAAGTCCAGGTCATCCTGGTCAATCTCATCAGAGTTTTCTTTCTTTTTAGAACCCTGAACTTCCTCGGTGTTTTCAGCCTCCTTTGGATCTGCACCTTCAGCATCTGCCTGCTCCTCATCTCCCACAGGATCAGAACCTGAAGATTCTTTGTCCTCTTCTTCTTCCTCACTGTCAGGATACATCTGGGAGGGTTTGGAGCTCTCATCACTTCGAACCTCTCCATTGGGGTGGTCACTCGTGGGGTTATCGTCACCTTTGCACTCCTCTTCAACTGCTCCTTCCTCTTCAACTGCTCCTTCCTCTTCAAGTACTCCTTCCTCTTCAACTACTCCTTCCTCTTCATCTACTCTTTCCTCTTCATCATCAGATCCCTTCTGGGATTGCTGTGAGAAGTTTCCAACAGAAGAATAACAAGAAAAGGCTGTGGATTTTTTCAGAGTCTCTAACCTTTTGCTGGTTTTCTTGCCTTTGGTCTTTGAGGCTTTCTCAGAAACTTTGTTGTTGCCTTGGTCTTCGTGTTTTTCATGTGCCTTGTCAGGGTCATCACCAGTGGCTTCCTTATCATTCTCATCAGGTTTCTCACCTCCTTCACTGTTTTTCTCCTCGGCCTCATCTCCTGACTCTGGTTTTGCATCTTCTGCTGCCTCAGCTTCATCTTGCTCAGCTTCTTCATTTCCTTCTGCAGCATCTCCTTCAGGATTGTTGTCAGTTCCAGAGCCCTCAGCATCTTTGCATTCTGATGTCTCTGCCTCATCATCAGCCACAACATCCTCATGCTCTGACTCCTCTGTTTCTTCAGCTTCATTTTCACCTTCATCTTCACCTCTGGACTTTTCTTCAGCTTCCTCCTCTTCATTTTGAGCTTCTTCTTCCTTTTCTTTCTCTTCCACTTTTTCTTCCTCCTCCTCTTCCTTTGTTTCTTCCTCCTCTTTTTCTCCTTCTTCTTCCTCTTTTGCTTCTTCCTCTCCTTCCTTTACTTCTTCTTCCTCTTCTTCTGCTTCTTCCTCTTCCTCCTTCCCTTCTTCTTCCTCCTCCTCTTTGGCTTCCTCCTCTTCCTCTTTTGCTTCTTCTTCCTCTTTTTGCTCTTCCTCTTCTTCTGGTTCCTCCTCTTTCACATCTTCCTCTTCTTTTGCTTCTTCCTCTCCTTCCTTTACTTCTTCTTCCTCTTCTTCTGCTTCTTCCTCTTCCTCCTTCCCTTCCCCCTCCTCCTTTGCTTCTTCCTCTTCCTCCTTCCCTTCTTCTTCCTCCTCCTCTTTTGCTTCCTCCTCCTCGTCCTCTTTAGCTTCTCCCTCTTCCTCTTTGGCTTCCTCCTCCTCTTCTTTTGTTTCTTCCTCCTCCTCTTCTTTTGTTTCTTCCTCCTCCTCTTCTTTTGTTTCTTCCTCCTCCTCTTTGGCTCCTTCCTCCTCCTCTTTGGCTTCTTCCTCTTCCTCTTTGGCTTCCTCCTCCTCCTCTTTTGCTTCTTCCTCTTCCTCTTTGGCTTCTTCCTCTTCCTCTTTGGCTTCCTCCTCCTCCTCTTTTGCTTCTTCCTCTTCCTCTTTTGCTTCTTCCTCTTCCTCTTTGGCTTCCTCCTCCTCCTCTTTTGCTTCTTCCTCTTCCTCTTTTGCTTCTTCCTCTTCCTCTTTGGCTTCTTCCTCCTCCTCTTTTGCTTCTTCCTCTTCCTCTTTTGCTTCCTCCTCCTCCTCTTTGGCTTCTTCCTCTTCCTCCTCTTTGGTTTCCTCCTCTTTGGCTTCTTCCTCTTTGGCCTCTTCCTCCTCTTTCTCTTCCTCCTCCTCCTCTTTTCCTTCCTCCTCCTCTTCTTTTACTTCTTCCTCTTCCTCCTTCCCTTCTTCTTCCTCCTCCTCTTTGGCTTCTTCCTCTTTTGCTTCTTCCTCCTCCTCTTTGGCTTCTTCCTCTTTTGCTTCTTCCTCCTCCTCTTTGGCTTCTTCCTCTTTTGCTTCTTCCTCCTCCTCTTTGGCTTCTTCATCTCCTTCCTTCCCTTCCTCTTCCTCTTTCCCTTCTTCTTCCTTTGCCTCTTCCTCTGCCTCCTCCTCCTTCCCTTCCTCCTCCTTTGTTTCTTCCTCCTCCTTCACTCCCTCTTCTTCCTCTTCCTTCTCTTCCTCCTCATTTTTTTCCTCTTCCTCCTTAGTTTCCTCTACTCCTTCTTTTACTTCCTCATCTTCTTCTTTAGTTTCATTCTCCTCTTCCTCTTTTATTTCCTCCTCCTCTTCAGCCTTAACCATTTCTTCTTCGTCTTTCTCTTCCTCCTCCTCCTCCTCCTCTTTTGCTTCCTCTTCTCCTTCTTTTGTTTCTTCCCCTCGTTCTTCTGCTTCTTCTTCTTTGGTTTCTTCATTTTCGGCCTCATCCTCCACCTCAGTGTTTTGACTCTCTGCTACTTCAGGTTCTTCTCTATCTCCACTCAACATTGTGCCGTCATCTTCATTTAATTCTGGTTCTTTTCCTTCATCCTCCTCCACTTCTATTTCACCTGTCTGAGGTTCCCCCTCATCCTTCTCCTCATTTTCTGCCCCTTCCTCTGCAGAACCATTGAGAAGTGTTTTGGTGTCCTGGGCTGCTTTTGTGACGATGGCTTCCTCATTATTGTCATCTTTTTTCAGCCTCAGGATCTGCTGCAAATCAAAGGCTTTCATGACTGGAGCGTTGGTGGCCACCACAGGGGCTCTTGCAGGCCTAGAAGCCAGTTTTTTCCTCACACAGGAGTCACATGGACAATATTCCTCCTCACTGGATTGTTTGCTAATGCTGTCCTCCAAAGCTGCACTAAGGTCAAAGTCTTTATCTCCGTTGAATGATAAGTCTGATGTCTCCTCCAACCTCATCTGGGCACCGTTCTTGTCCCCAAAGAGGGACTTTTTATGCATAGTTTGCAGTCGCCATCTCCTCTGCTCAGTTTGGAATTTGGACTCGCCTGTGGGTGGCTCCCCTGGAGGTCTCGGCATCCTCCTTCCAGCCCTGCTTTTGATCTTCCTCAACTCCTTCTCTATGCTCTTTTGTATCCTTTTACTCACTTCCTCCTTCAGCTCCAGTATCATTTCATCCATTTGCTGATTGTCTTGCAGGTTCCACCTGACTTTTAACTCATTCATGGCATTGACATAGTGAGCCATGAACTCCTTCTCAATTTTCTTGAGCAGTCTCAGGACCCAGGTTGGGTCTGGATCCACAGAGTTTTGCTGGACAAGGGATGTGCCCACACTGGCGGATGTATTGACTTTGGGCTCGGGGTCATTTGGAGACTCTTCTTGGGGCTGCTCTTTCAACTCATCTTTCAGCTCCGTCGCACCATCAGCATCACCAACATTGGCATCATGAGTGGTCACTGGCTGATCAGCTGCTTCTTCAGGGTTTTCTTGTGGGACTTCATCATTCACAGCTTCAGCTTCTTCCTGTTCTCCATTTTCAGCTAATTTCTTTTCTTCTTCGTTTTCGTTTTCTCCCCCTTCCTCCTGACCCTGCTCACAGTTACTGCCCTGATCCTCCTTATTCTCTTCTTCCTCCTGGATTACAGACTCCTCTCTAGCAGACTCTGCTTTTTCCTCACCTTTTGCCTCTGAGCAGGCTGTGGAAGGGCAGGATGGCTGCTCTTCCTCTTTACTTTGCTCCTCAACCTCAGTCAGTTCCGTGCCAGTCTCTGCGTTTTCCACTTTCTCGGCTGATTTGAACTCCATGGTTTTCTGTGCCACCAATGCGGCTCCAGCTGTGCACTCTTCTCCTGAGCCACCAGAACCACTGCAAACATCAACCCCAGAGGAGGACATGGGAGTGAAGGCGTGATCCATGGATTTCGGGGCTTTAGACCCAGACACTGGCTTTGCCTGCTCACTTCCCTCTTGGCCTGAACTTGGGCCGCTCCTTTCAGCTGTGCACCCAAACCACAGGGCTTGAAAAATGTTTAGCAGCTCCGTGTACCTTGACTTATTCAAAGGTTTTGAGTTTTCTGATGGATCCTCTGACTCTTCATCCAGGAGCTGGAGGCTGGCAAGACAAGTAATCAAAATGTTGGCAGAGTTACTCAGTTTTCTCCCCATTGTGGGGGACACTTCTGGCAAACTGTTTGATCGGTCAAATTTGGTCTCGTGTTTTGAACTGAGCAAGGCCTTCATGATCTGAACAGATGTCTGGACAGAGGTTGGCAGGTCTCTCTTGTTGTTGTTTTGGCTGGATGTAACTGACTGGTTGCGTTCTGCCTGCTCAGCTTTGGCAGCTTCAGGTGCAACCTCAGAGATTTCTTCCTGGTTCACACATTCTTCAGCCTCTTCATTAATAGCTGTGTCTTCTGCTTTCTCTTCTTCCATTTCAGCCTTTGCTTCATCCTTTGCTTCATCCTTTGCTTCATCTTTTTCAGCCTCCTCCTCCTCCTCATTCTTTTCCTCAGCTTTTTCCTCCTCTGGGGCTTCCTCGGCATTTGTACAGTGTGATACCTCAGTGGTCGACTCTGCACATTCCTCTTCTCCATCATCCTCCATTTCATATTTCATAAGCAATGTTTCCGAAGGGATTTTACTGAGCCACTCTTGCACAACTTCTTCTGGAGATGCATTTGGTAGAGCTGATGGCATTAAATCACCCCCTTCTTCCTGAATGGCCATGTCTTCTACCTCTTCCTCTGCTTTTTTGTTACAAGAATCATCAGTCTCTTTATTATTCTGACCATTTACTTCGGTTGCAGCGGATTTAGAGCCGTAGGAAGTTGCTTTGGAGGAATCCACAATTTCTTTCTGCTCTTTTCCTGCGGTCAGCATGGACTCAGTGCCGATGCTACTGATGGAGGAGTTCTTCAACATGGTCGAACGCACATTTTTTCTCTTTGGCTTCCCTTTTGGTGGGACAGGGCAGTGCAGACTGCACACTGACATAGTCTCTGACAGCGATGCCCGGCTGGAGTTTGACACCTTCACATGAAGATTGTTTGTGTTTGTCTGCCTTGATTTTGAGGATAGAGACACGTTTGATTGTGAACACCTATCATCAGTTTCCTGGGATATCTGTGTCAACCTGCATTTATCTTTTATTTCTGACTTTGAAGGGCCTCTTGAGGAGCTACTTGTAGGATTTCCATTCCTAATCCCATCCTCAGCTGGGTGATCAACTTTTGAACATACACTCCCACTCATGCTTCCCTGTTTTGAAGAAGAGGGTTCTGAACTAACCTTGGCATGACCCTCTCCAGCTTTTCCATTAGGACTTGAAGAACTCGAGCAGAGGGATGATGGTCTGCTCCTTTCTTCTTTATGGCTTCTCTTCTTTGAGCTTTTTGAGGATTCGCTGCAGCCATTGGCAGTACTTTTTGAGCTTTTCTCTTCAGCAGGACCTCCAGTTGCCTCTGCTTCACTGGTAGATGAAATGTTTGAGTGAAGAGATCCTGACTTATGAGACGCAGCATCTCCAACAGATTTTTTCTTGGTTTCACATGAGCTTTTGGAGCAAATTGACGCTCTGCTGCCCGATGTCGCATCATCTGCATGTAGGGAATTCTTCTTTTTATTCGGAGTGGATCCAAGTGAAGACACTGATATTTCAGAGTGTGCATCCAAATGAACATGGCTGCGTTTGCTCTTTTTGGACCCTCTGGAAGAGCAAGAGACACTGCATGGAACGTTCTCATCACTGCCACTTTTCTTGCTGTTCCTGTCACTAGCCCTGGAATGGTGGGTTCCTTGCGTAGAGCATTGTTCCCCTTCACTGCTCTCACCCCTGATTGACTGGCTTGGCTTTGTTTTTGCTGACACTGAGCTGACTTCATTGACTTCACTTTCTTCCTGCTCTGCTTCAACCTCTTCAGCCTCTTTCTTGGGGCAGGACTCACTGGAGAAGGAGGACACCACTGGGTTTTCATCAGAGGGGTCACCCTGCTCACTCTTTTCTTTTGGCGTGGTGCAGTTACTGGACTTGCTGTGCACGCTGTTGGCAGGGGTGGAGCACTGGGTGTTGTCTCCCTGATTTGCCTTCTGAAGGCTTGAGGAGGACATGCTCCTGCCCACGCTGCTCGTTTCCTCACACACGTTCTTCTTGCTCTGCCTGGACTGCAGGGATGACCTGGACATGACACTCCCAACTCTGCTGCTTTCAACCTCTTCCGCATCATCCTTCAAGCACTTCACAGAGGAAGCTTCGAAACAATTTTCATCCTCATTTTGTGAAATGGTTTTGGTGATGTCGTGGTCTTCAGGGGTGTCTTGAGTATCCAGGTTGTTTTCACAGCTTGAATGTGACATCAAGCCCAAGGATGAAGGTCTCTGGCTATTTCCTGTGCTTGTCCGAGTGTGTTCCTGCTGTTCTTCTCCATTGGAAGCACCTGTAGATAAATCACTTCGGCACATACACTTTTTAACGGATCGATATGCCACTCTGTTCTTAATAGTCTCTGAGTAGGATGAGGACTCTCGCACAATGTGCTCAGAGTATTCCTCACTGGACGTGGTGTAGATGCTATCCACAGACTTTATTTTTTTGTGCACTACTCTCCTCCGGGAAGATGTGCTGGAGCATGATGACCGTGTGTGCCAGGTGCTTTGCATGCTGGGCTCTTCCCTCTGAGACGTGTGCATGGGGTTCTTCCATATGTCATAGTCCTGGTGTTTCTTTCCACAGCTGTGGCAGTGGGCCTCATCACATTCTGATTCCTCAAGTTTGGACATGTAGGAATCGATATCACAGGGATATAAGGAATCATCTGCCTCCGAGCTGGCTTCTGGGTTCATTTTCTGTAGGGGATCTGCTCCACTGTCCTCCTCCACTCCTGACTCTTCATAAGGCAGCTGGTTCATCAAGTTGGACTTTTTGATCTGGGTGGACCACTGCAAAGTTTCGTCATTCAGCAAGCGGAAGCGAACCTTCATCTCCACGGACAAGCTCCCATCCTTGTTCACGTGGACCCGCTTCTCGATGTCATCGTTGACCAAGGACTGGACCAGGTCTCCAGCTTTTGGGTGAGAGCAGCCATTGGAGAAGGGTGCCCCATTGTCCGGAGAGGCTGCGAGGCCGTTGGGGTATGACTTTTCTGATGACAAGGAAAATCTCGTCGACCTGTTGCTGGATGCTGACCGTGGATGGATAACGCTTTTTTTGGCTTTCAGTCCGAAGTTCACTGGAGTGAAGAAAAGAAAGATGGAGAGACATGTTAACTTACATAAAGGTGACACAAAATAATATAAGTCAAACCCTCAAACTGGTGAATACTGATGTTATTCCATTAAAGCCAAGCCTATGCCAATTTACATAATTTGAAAATTTGTCTTTGACTAAGTGATGTCCGTGAATCACAGAATGCTTAAGGTTGGAAGGGACCTCTGGAGATAATCTAGTCCAACTTCTTTGTTAAATGTTAAGTTTTGAATTAACAATCTGTAATAAAATCTTCTATACCTTAACTTTATCTTTATTTCAAAAAATAAATTGAAACACAAGCACTTTGTTTTATTAAGTGCATGCCAGGAAGTAAAATTAAGAAAAATAAAAAAAATATATACATACAGAGCAATTTAGTCTCAGAGTTTGGGCATTTTATCACATTGCAAATATTCATTTATTTAACTGTGCAAGTTATCATTCTTCTTATTTCGTCAGGGAAAAATACATGGAAAAGTGACCCTCTTCCTTAGCTGGATGTCAAGGAATTTATTGTGCATATCCACTTCTCCACTCGTATTCCAGGAAATATGTGGCCATGTAGACCAGAGCAACACTCAGTCCCTGCAGGGATGTTTAATAAGAATTTAATTAATAAGATTAACAATTCTTATTAAAACATAAAGAACAAATAGAAAAGGAATCATAAGCTGATGATGATTACAAAGAGAAACAGTGGGAGTTGTAGAAGAAATCAGTGAGAATAAGGGAATTTAGGAATTGCAATTGGAAGAACATCTTTATGGCCCGGTGCATAGGTTTATCTAGGTCCCTTCATTTCAAGCAGAATATATTGCTATTAGGCTGTCTTGCAAGACATTCATCTGTCTTGTTTCTAATACATATTTGTCCAAAATTTCCTTGTACATATACCCAGACAATCCTGTCCCTCCGTGGGTGTATGGATATGCAGATGAATGGAGGGCATTTTAGGTAGGAAGTGTTGAAGAGGAGCACATCAAAATCACATGAAATAGCTCTTCCCTCACCATCCTTATGATTGAACTAATGGATTTGCTCAGTCTCTTGATGGGCAAAGCTCTAGTTTATTCCCATGTTTCCCTCCAATTTTTTATGTCTCGGACAGTGAGCGTAGGATGCCTCTGTCCTTGAGTTTCTACAACTTGTTGGCAACACACTAACGAATCTTTCCCAGCTCCTGGTTTTGACGATGAAGAGAAACAGATGCACCTCCAGAGCACACTTAATTTCATCCTACAATAAATCCTTAATACAGGTGAGATTAATTGCCCTTTGGAACTGGGAAGTTTCTTTTCCCAGGCTACTGAGGGTGGCTGGTTTAATTACCCATGACCTTAGATAACTCATGATGGAGTGCCAAAAAAATATAATCCCGAATAATCCATAACATACTCCTTCCTGAACATAATCTTTCCATAAAAAACACGCTTTGTTGCCAAAAGGGCAGCTGTAACCTGCAGGAGGAACTGAGTCTCCTGCTGACAGAACCAGGGCATCCTCTGGTCCTGGTGCAGGAAAATGCAGGAGGGAAGGCATGATAGGACAGACAACAAGGGGATAGAGGATTCGTGGGAAATCTCAAGGGTCCGGGGGGACAGACACAGGAAATGAGGGAGTTCTGGAAGGAAAAGGAGACCCAGAGATATGAATGGGGAAGGGAAGTCAGCCAGACATGGGGACCATGTAAAAGAAAGACTGGGGGGTGTAGGGAGGAAATCCTACAAGGAAACCAGAGAAAAAGAAGGGGAGGATGGAAAGGCCTGGGAGGCAGGGTGAGGGAAGTGCATTTTCCACATGAAATCTGCACATTGGGGCAGCACAATAGGGGCCTGTAATCCCCACGTTGTGGGACATAGGCCTTGGGAAGACTGCGCGACACGGCCCCGAGGTTTTCTTACTTTCATTGTTCTCGTTGACGTTGTTGCCGTTGTTGGAGCGGGGAGGCAGGTTGGGCAGCTTCTCCACCGACTGTTTCCTCAAATTCTCCATGGATACAGGTTTGAACGGCTCCCGGCCAACACACACCAGCACGTTGGGGCAGTGGAGCAGGGCCTGCATGCTGTCGATCTGCAAAGGGAACAGCAAGTGGAGCACCATGAACCCAGACAGAAGAGTTTGGTTCTTCCAGGCCCGGAAATAACTGACAGTGAGCTGTCACCTAAATAAAAGAGTATTTGGATAATGGTCTCAGGCATGCAATGCTGTTTTTGGAGTTTTCCCGTACAGGACCAGGATTTGGACTCAATGATCCTTGTAGGTCCTTTCCAGCTCAGGATATTCTGTGATTCAGTGAAAATAAATGTGGTTCTGGAGAACTTTGGGGTCTACCAGAGCCTGTTGCAGAATTCTTCCACTGAAAGACAAGCTCTGCTATGTTTTGATCAGATTTCCTAAGATGGGGAAGGGGTGGGAGAGATTGCCTAAGGGAGAATATATCTCATTTGTTATGTATTATACAAGATTTTACATATTCTGGGAAAAATTTAGGCATATTCCATGTGGTAGTGAGGAAGAGGGTGGAACTGGAGGTGTTTCAGTTTCCCTTACAGAGAATTATAACATTTAAATTCTTCTAATTCCTGTATGGGACAGCTTTTATTACCTGAAAAATGCTGCATTTCATTTTGTCCCTTAGTTGATCCTTTCCTTGCTCCGGAACAGGGACAAGAAGTGTGACTTCCCCTAATATTCTCTCAAATACTGCCTCAGTTACAAGCCCAAGTATTGCCTCAGTGGTGGACAATGAAGAACGTTGTCCCCAGCGTGGGAAGTGCCTGTGAAGGAATCTCTGTTCCTCCACGAGAACTCAGGTTTGCACCCTTCATCCTCACCACGTGACCTGTTCCTGGATAACATACCAAGTCCTTCATAAGTCACTTCTCGTGGAATCCTAGAATAGTTTGGGTTGGAAGGGACCTCTTAAATGCCATCCAGTCCAACCCCCTACAATGAGCAGGGACATCTTAAGCTGGCAGCTGGATCAGGTTTCTCAGAGCCCCATCCAACTTCTACCCAACTGCAATTGTCTCTCTCAAAGAACAGGAATCAGTCCTGTGAGAAGCACTGGGCAGACAGATCCTGGACTCATCTTTCATCTCGTTTCTGCAACCTCTCTTTTGAAAGACTGAAGTTGAGCTCTTTGCTAAGATACTTGATATCTTTCTAAAGAAGGAGAAATCTCTCTTGCTGTCTGAGAGGACTTTAAAGTGGCCAACATTTGGCAGCTTTGTGTTGGCAGGGGTCTCCATAATCTGGGATGTCCCTTCCTCCTCAGCCTGCGACATCAGGAGAACATCTCTAGAGCATAGGGAAGACCTCAACAAGAGGTGACCACACCATGGTTTACCAAGCCAGCACTGGTGGTGGGCTCAGCAAGATGCACTCTGACCTCACCCTGTCACTTAATCATCATCCCCTTAACGAGAACCAAGATAAGGAATCTCAGAGGAGCAGCGATGACAGTTCTGCAGTTGTCACACATGCCTGAAATAACAATGCACGAAGGACAGACCTCGGCCTCTAAATATTGTTACAGCCAAGGAATGAAGAACCAGGGCCCCTTCAGAGCCCAAACCCTCCACTTGTGAAATGCCTCTGGGGTTTTCCAAGATGTCTCACCAGGGGTGTGGGATGCCCTAAGGGATTGGTGCTGGATCTGGTGCAAATAACAGGGTAAATGTGTGGAGGGTGAAAGAGCAAGTCAGAGATAAAGGAAGCACATTCTAGATCCAGTTAATCACTTCTGATAACATTTCTTGCAATAAAACATATGGCATCAACTTTTTAGTGGGAATACAGTAAAATCCCATTGCCACTGTTTTTTATTTACTGTTTGTTTTACAAAAACTCTTGTGATTTAGGCCCATCCAGTTTGCTATGAAACCCAAAATAAGAGAGCTTTGCTCACTGAAACTTTCATTAAACACTGCAAAGCAACGAAACTGCCGGATTCATGTGATGGGTACCATGAAACAGAAAAATAGCTCACAAATCTGTTTGCCTCTGTTCACTCCACTTCTGATTCATCTATTCCTAAAGAAAACATCTTTATATACTCCTAACGAAAACATCTTTCTAGCTCACTTTAAAAGTTTATAGAAAGCCCAGAATTTAATAAATCAAGTATTTTGAGTATGTTTTTGCCACCTGTATATTTCATTTCCTTCTTTACTTTTCTGTTTTTTTTTTTCCTGTTCTTTTTTCTTTTTATTTTTATTCCTTTGGTGAGATCTTCCCCCTGATCTTATACAAGTAGAAAAAAAAGTGAGGATAAAAAAGAAGAAAGAGAAAAAGAAAAAGAGGGAGAGAGAAAAAAGAAAAATAGACATGAAACATGTTTTACCCCTAATGTAGAAGAATCTGTCTTTAAAGCCCCACTAAGTTTAGGAACTGTTCCTATTTGTAAAGGACTTTTTTTTCAATGAAAGCTATTTTTTGCCCACATTTTCTCATGTGGTTCCATGTCTGGGTGTAGATATTTCAATCACACTCATCGCTGCTGCGTTGTGTGTGCAGAAAATAGATGGTGCCAATGACAGAGAGTCAGGGATCCATGGAGCTGAGCCAGATGAGGTAGGGAATTTATACATTCTTTTATATGGAATACACTTGTATTATGTCACTTAAAATAGTCTGTATTTGAAGTATGGGGTATTTCTGACATCAGCAGCACTTTAGCAGTGTTTGTATCTATAATGTAAATTTTCTTCCTAATGTCTTGCAAGCTTAACCTCTTTGAATTAATAATTCCAGAGATTCACCTTTGTAATACTTCATTGTTAAAAACATTTTGGTAGCTGCAGATAGAGCTGAATGTTTTCTGAGGGTTAAAAAAAATCCTGTTTCTCACATTGGTTTAGTGCAATACCCACTGTTCCAGGGCAGTGAGGGGTTGGGATAACAGTTCATTCCATCTGCTCCACATGGAGCCTTCCCACACTGCTGCAGGAATCCCATCCTCTCAACATTTCACTGCCTGGGCTATCTGTCTTCAGGGCCATCAATATGACATTTTTTAGTAGTGCTAAATTATCGCTAAACGGCACATCCCCACTTTGGTGTTTAGCAACTTGCAGCTCACTCGATGTGTCCTGGGTGAGGTCCACGCGGTTCTTCTCGGATTTCTTTCTTTTCAAGGAATATATAAAACCTGCTTATAATCTGAAGGGATTGGATCCTGACCCTGCAGGCATTCCAGTGTCCACTGTTGCTCCTGGAAGTGCTGAGTGAAATGCTGGCCCCGTTTCAAGCAGCGGTACAGTCTCCCCTGGCTTCTCTGGAGCCTGCATCACATTGCCTACAGCTGGGAAATGAGGAAAACTGGGAGCTTTCTTTCCATCAGCGTCATCATGGAATGGTTTGGGTGGGAAGGGACCATAAAGCTCATCTTGTTCCACCCCCTGCCATGGGCAAGGACAACTTCCACTAACCCAGGTTGCTTCAAGCCCCTTCCAACCTGGCCTTGGACACTTCCGGGGATCCAGGGACAGCCACAGCTTCTCTGGGCACCCTGTGCCAGGGCCTCCCCACCCTCACAGCCAACAATTCCTTCCCATGATCCCATCTCTCCCTGCCCTCTGGCAGTTGGAAGCCATTACCCCTTGTTCTGTCCCTCCATTCCTTGTCCCAAGTCCCTCTCCAGCTCTCCTGGAGCCCCTTTAGACACTGGAAGGGGTTCTGAGGTCTCCCTGGATCCTTCTGTTCTCCAGGTTGAACATTCCCAGCTGTCCCAGCCTGGCTCCAGAACAGAGGAGCTTCAGCCTCTTTTTTGCTATTTTGCAAGAGAAATGATCCTGTTCTTCTTCTTGGACACAACAACCACCAAAGAGTTTTTATGACTTCTGCAACTGTATTTTCCATGCAATTTCTGCCACAGATTTTCATACTGGGAGAAGAAACTGGACATCAGACAGAAACTTGCAGAGAGATAAGATTACAAGATGTGGCAGTAGGAACATGGTGAAAAGCAGACACAGTATCCATGTTTCAGAACCATGTGAGACCCAAAAAAAGAGATGAAATATTAGATGGGATTAAATTCTGAGAAAATAATTCAATGTTGAATTCCTGTTCAGATTAGGTAAGAGGTGGGAATGATCTTGCAGAGAACAGTGTGAATTCCAACATATGGAGGAAAAGGAAGGTTTGGTGAGATGATCTCCAGAGGTCTTTTCCAAACACAGTGATAAAGTGATTCTGGAATTTATTGCAGGAGAGGTGCGTGTTATTTTCATGGAGACGTCAGTTAAGAAAAAGTGAGGTGGAACTGAAAGATAAGAAGGTGAATGTTCTTATCTGCTTTAGCTCTCACAGACTGGAGAAAATTAAATGCCACTGAAGGGGGATGTGTTTCATCTGAAGGTTGATCTTCATGAACTTGGAAGTCTTGTTCAACCTTAATCATTTCTATGATGATTCTATAATTTTAAAGCAGCAGTAAGACCTTAGATATTTGGTGCTCTCTTTTATGGTGGGAGAAGATCGGAAGATGCCCCAGTGAAATGAAATGGTGGCCACTCATTGCTCAGCACAGATCTTTACCCACATTAAATTTTCCTTTTTTTTGCTCAGAGGTGACATTTCTCTCTTCCAAGCAGCAGCCTGTAAGGAAATCCTTCTGCCAAACAGATTCCCCTCTTCCCTCAGGTTGTCACAGCAAGATTCCTGAGCACCCATGACAGGGTATTCCAAGAGAACAGTATTACATCCCACCACAATTTAGCTAAAAAAACCCCAAAGGCAATGGATTGTAAATACTTAAATTCTGGTGATCATCTGAAGGAGTTGTGATGGAGAAGAGAATGCCCTGCTCTAGTATCTCTGCATTTATTCATCCCACAGGATTGTAACTCATCTACAATCAAGGTTTCTTGCATATTGGTGGAGAGTAGGCAATATTTTTGGGAGACAAGTAATTCACCCCAGGAAAGCCACCTGATCCAGATGGAACGTTCCCCCTTGGACATGCCTGACTCTCACTGACGACAGAGTCAATCATCTCAATGCAGTTGTCTAAATGCAGATTCCTAGAACAATTCGAGATGTTCTAGAGTATCCAATGTGCCTGAGGATGGCTGACAGGATAAAAGATAAATATGAGACTGGAAAGCTCAGCAGGAAACATCAACCACATTCATAGAGGTAGAAAATGAGGTGTCTGCATTTTCAAGCTGAATCCCAAAACATGGGAACTTCAAGAATATTTTAATCCATAACTGAACAGTCAGGAATAAAATGGGAGAGAAATAGTAGCTTATGATAAAGGTGTTTGATGGGTTAGGAAAGAGTTCCTTTGGATCTCTCAGGTCCCATTCAAGCCTTTTTGGGGTTCCCTCGATGTAACTCAGTCACAGTTAAGGCTGTGGATGATCAGAGGCAAAAATCCACAAAAAATGCGTGGGATCAGTCTCTAGCAGTTGGCACTTGGTGGGCTGGAATAGACTCCCATTAAAGTTTTATTGCGTAATCCCTGAAAATTAAATCAGGTTTCTCAATCTTACTGTAAAACCTGATCCAAGTCCCACTGTGATGGATGGAGAGAAACTTGATGTTCTCCACAGACTCCGGATCAGGATCCAAGAGGATTATGGATGCCGTGAGTGAAGTTCTGGACAAGAGCCCACGTTGGGTGAGGCATGGAGCAGCCTGGTCTAGTGGAAGGTGGCCCTGCCCATGGCAGGGGGTTGGAACAAGATGATCTTTAAGGTCCCTTCCAACCCAAACCATTCTATGATTTATGATTTATGATTCATTATCCCCCACCACAGGAACTCCCTGCCCCGGTGGGATATGGCATTTACGGATTGGTTCAAAAAAGCTCCACTTTCCTTCCAATAAAAATGTTTTACAGACATTAAGCTCCACTGGGAAGGTCACCACAAGTGAGGTATAAATCAAAACACATCTCTCTTCTGAAATATCCCCTTCTTTTCCAGTCTGGCTGCTGTCCACTGAGGATGGATTGTCTCTGTGAATTTTGGTGTACAGAACCCACAAACTGCTGTGATCTCAGCAGGGGCCTCTAGGTGCTACTGCAACACCATTCATAATAAAATGTCATCAATACCTTTACAGAAGAAAAGCAAACGTAACACCTCTAAAACACGGAAGCAGCTGGTTGTTGTGGGGAACGTGCCACCCTCTGGCTCTTCCCAGTGAGAAAAGAACCGCTCTCAGCCTTGCTCAGCTCGGAAGCTGAACACAGATACCAGTTTCTGATGAAGGCAGAGTGAAGGAGACACCCTTGCTCTCCCTCTGCTGGCTTCCAGCCAGCCAACCAAAGACATCTGAGACTAAGAGAAAGACAGAATGCGCAAATAATGCAAGACACGGTTCAGAGGACAAGTCCATAAGCTAATCCACTTTCCACAGGAGTTCAGAGATGCGTGGGAGAAACAGGAAAAGCTGGAAACAGACCCACTGAGCAACAGGCTAATGGGCTGAGACCATGGCCTGTGCTGTCTCACTGCCTCCTTTCCTAGAGCTCTTCCATCTGCTCCCTTTTGTCTTCCATTCCCGTTTACAGCTCCTTGGAGTGTGAACAGCCCTGTTGTTTCGTGGTTGTGCCACATCCAATCCGGAGGCATCCAGGCTCTGAACTGATGTATAGTGGTTTAACAATAATAAATTTTGCATTTTATTCATGCAAAGAGCCCATTTGCCCTTCCCTTCCCCAAACTTTGCACCGGAGGAATTAGAGAGTGGTTCTTCTGGGGAGTGGTTGGGTAATCTGTGGTCAGAAGGTGAATCATGGGGTGTTGCCACTCCATGCCCACATACAAATTAGCAAAGTGGTGGAAGAAAAGAAGGAGGAAGAAATCAGGAAGAGCATGACTTGTTCTCCCTTTCTCTAACTTCAGCAGGAGCCAAAAGTGTCTTCCCCATCATCAGGAGGAAGACAGAACAAGAGGTAATACTGAATTTAGAGCAAGGGAATACTGCATGGAAATGGATCTAATCCTCTGGAAATGGTAACATCCAAATTATTAGTCCAGAAGGGAGTACACAGCATCCCTTCCATCTCCCAAATCAAAACTCACATGGATCCTTAAACTAAATGAAATATCAGGTCCCCAAATCCACATAGAATCATAGAATGGTTTGGGTGGGAAGGGGCTTCAAGGATCTTCCGGTTCCACCCCCTGCCACAGGCGGGGACACCTTCCACTGTCCCAGGTCGCTCCAAGCCCCGTCCAGCCTGGCCTTGGAAACTTCCAGGGATCCAGCGGCAGCCACAGCTTCTCTGGGCACCCTGTGCCAGGGCTTCCCCACCCTCACAGGGAAGAATTTCTTCCTGATATCCCATCTAACCCTGCCCTCTGGCAGTGGGAAGCCATTCCCCCTTGTCCTGTCACTCCATGTCCTTGTCCAAAGTCTCGCTCCATCTTTCTTGCAGGCTCTCCTCAGGTACTGGAAGGCCACAGTTAGCTCATCCCAAAACCTTCTTTTATGAAAGAAAGATGCATAAATCAGGACTGATTCCAGTGTCCAAGGCTCTTGTAAGAGCAGGTGGTTTGTTAAACACAAATTACAAGCCGCTACCTTTATTTGATGCTTATTTAATGAGAGTATGAGCAAGTCCAATGCTCCAGATGCTGAAATGCAGCGATGTAAGATGATTTGTCATTCCAACACTTCTACAAACATCAGCATCTTCTAGATTTTCACAGACATGACCTGTTCAGCTTTCAGGTTTGCCCACGGTGTAATGTTGCATGAAAAAATGAGAGTTTTGGAAGGCCGCGAAGCACTCAAACAGCCAAGTAAAATATGTGAAATAGAGAGGAAAAATGCAATAATGCCCTGCTCTGCTTTCTCAGTCAAGCACAGGCAAAGATTTTGCTGGCAGCTTTTCCTGGAGTACTCAGGGATGCCTTTGTGTGTGATACTTTGCACATATATAAAATACTCATTCCGAGTTTGGTCCTGGAAATACTTTGGATGAAGAACTCTTCCATCATTCCAAGATAAATACTGCAATCAGAAATTCACTTGCTGTTGGAAATCACTGGGGTAGCAGCAGAAGAGAAACACCTCATGAGAAAAGGGAAAAGGAGAATGAAGAGGATTGATGGGGAAAATAAAGGCATGGAGAAAACGTGCTTTTGAGAAACAGATGAAGAGGGTAAAAATGGGAAGAAAAGTGATTTCTAGCCTGGTTCAGTTTCAAAGTTTTGATTGTGTGAGGGGTGCCACCAGTCCTGCCCCTGTGCAGGATGAGCTGGTTCCTGATGAAGGCTATGGGAGGTTTCCCAAGGACTTCACAAAGTGCTGGATTGATTTGGGGAGATCTCCACATTGCACTGACCTTGTATACAAGTTTTGATGGCCTTTTCTCTCCCCACCTACCCTGTCAGCTCGAAATTAGGTCTGACACTGCTCAAGATGTGGAACAGCCAGAGAAGGAGCAAACTGCTGTTAAAGGTGCAAATTTCAACTGAGAAGAGAGGATGGCCTTTCTAGAACAGTTTCACTGCTGATGTTTTTCGCCTTCTGACTGAAATCAGAGTCCCCCACCTGCCCCTTTGGCATTGGGTTCATTAAATCTGGTCCATCCAACGCTGAAAATGATGAGTCAGAGTAACATCCACTCCACCCCGAGAGCCTGCCCTGATCCTCTCCTGGGGCAGGATTAGCTTAAAAATTGACGTGCCTCAAAAAATGTAAAGCATTTGGTTCTTGTGCTCAGCCTTGTGGTGGCTGAGTCAGTGGGAAGGATCCAGTTTGGGAGTTCAAGCTTCTCCCCATGACCATGGATAATATTTACATCGTGGATGAGAAAGTATTCCAGTTGGGAAAGAGGGAAGGACAACACAGTTGTGCTCCAGTTATCTGTAGGAGATGAGATTGAGGATATAAACCCTCCTGGATGAAGCTCACAGATCCATAGGGAATTGATCCATGGTCTTGCCACCTTGGATATCTCTTGGCACAAGCACTGTGGGTACAATCTGTGGACTCCAGAAGCTCTGGGCATAAAGAGAGACCCATTCAGCTGAGAAAATTTTGGTTTAACTGAATATTTTTCTTGTTATTGAGTCCAGGTTTCACTCTCAATTTGCAAAGTCCACAATACAAATGGGAAAGGTGGGAAGGTTTTTACTTCTACTTCCAGATCTTGCTAAGAGTTGCAGCATAATCCTTTGAATTCCCTGTTCAAGGCCAGAAAGGAAGAAGAAAATTCATGCAAATGCAAAAATCCTCTCTTTTCCTCACCTCTTACTGGTTAAAACCTCTAAAATCTGAATTTGTAAAACCTAATTTCCTTATGAAAAAACCCCACAGACTTTCCTGTGAAACTTCCTTGCAGAAATGGTGATTTCTACTGAAAGTACTTACAGAAAATTCACAGTTTTTCCAGGAGAGGGTGGAATTCTGCTATTTTTTGTACTCTCAGCAAATGAATAAATAGAGAGATCATGGTGACAAATCTTATTCTCCTGAAGTCCACTTTTATTTAGTGCTCCTTTTCTGCGCTATAAGGGGAACTATCGACAGGAAAAGCTTGACATTTCTCATGAAATATTTTGTAACACAACTTTTTCTGATGAATCCTGATTTTTTTCTGGCAATTTACTTGTTACTGGCATAGAGTTGGTTTTATTGGCTCAATACATTTTTTCATAAATAAAACCCCCATACAAGATTTTTATATCAAGTCTAAATTACTGTTGTGCACTCTTGGGCTCTTTGTTGCATTGAGAAATCTGCATTTTATAAGTCTAGGGTGGGTTTTTCTTCTTTAACTGTCTGTAATCTTTTCAGAGTTCTAAGCTTCCACATGTTGGTAACTATAGAATTTTCTATACTGTATACACTATATACTATAATTTTCCTGTAAGTACTTTCTAAAGTTTGTTTAAGATGGAAGAAAACCCAAATGTGACAAAATTGTA
The DNA here is from genome assembly GCA_013397725.1 of Rhagologus leucostigma. Classification (NCBI taxonomy): domain Eukaryota; kingdom Metazoa; phylum Chordata; class Aves; order Passeriformes; genus Rhagologus; species Rhagologus leucostigma. The sequence goes on along the minus strand of VZTD01001386.1, from coordinate 768,768 downwards.
CCTTTAAAAAATTAAATTCCTTTTTTTTCAAAACCACTTGCACTTAGGAACAAAAATAGTTTGTTTTGGGGAAAACCCAGAAATGCCAAAAATAGTTGCAGGAGGAGGTACCCATAGCATGGCAGAAAATTTTGGTTGTATAATGATGTCGATAAGGACAAGATAAATGAGTGGTGGGATTTTCTGAATTCCTATTAGGAAAAATTAGGAAATATTAGTGGTCTTAGCACCAGGGCTGCCAGAGGTCCAGGACGGTTTGGACAACACTCTCAGCCAGGTACTGTATGGGATTTTTGCGGTGCAGTCCAATTCCTGTGCAGGACCAGGAATTGGACTGCATGATCCTTGTGAGTCCCTTCCAGCTCAGGATATTCCATGATTTCATGATTATTGCATGTACTCAATAACATGATTGGAAATGTCTTTGCCCTGGATTAAATTCAAAAGGATTAGAAAGCAATTACACTTTGTTCCATTATTACTGAAAGAACAAAACCTCCTTAGGCTAAAGGAATCATCTGCATTTGGTGTATGTTAGATAAGAAAGTATCAGATTTGCTGCATGTTAGATAAGAAAGTGGCCAAACACAAGGTCCCTTTAACTCTACCTTGTAAGGCACCGGGCCAGATGATCTCAGGGCATCTCAAAGGTTCACAAAACACACCTGGATATGAATCTTCTTGTGGATGAGGTTCATGGAAAGTTTTGCTGAGGTTTACAGATCGCTTGTGTAAATCTCGTTGGAGTCATTGTGGTTTTGGCACGGAATCAGAGAATATCAAACCTGAAACCTGTGGTTTGTTTTTAGACCGTGAGTCACACGTGGTGGGTGGAAAAGTGGCACAGTTTGCTTGATAACAACAGTTTGCTCCAGATCAGGGGCTGGAATTCATTGCAATCCTTCATACCTGAGCACAGAAACTGAGTGTCACAGTGAATACGTCAACGTGCAACCAGAAAATTAATGATCCCATGGAGGCAAATTATCACCTCTCTTCTCTCACTGTTTATATACACCACATTTTAAACCAGCTTATCTACTTCCACGTATCCTCTTTTCCTCCTGCACTTCCATCAGGGTCTTGATGACACCTGTCATTAAGACAGATGAGCTTGGTAGAGAGCCCAAACATGAGTGGCCGAGAGGATGCCTGCGGGCAGCCTACAGATGTCCTAGGAATGGCTCTATGGATGTGTAAATCTGAGTCAGGAAATATGTCAGACAAGCCTGTTTCCTGGCCTTGCACCCCTAGGTCGCTGCAAATACAGTCATTATTATGAAGAACTACTTTGTAATAATAGTTAGACCACCAGCTTGGCTAATAACAGCTAAAAATAAAAGTTCTGCCCTTACTGCTAAATTAAATCAGTTCTGGATCCAGGGCACTGGAACAGCATTGCCTCTACCACTCTTCTTAGAGTGGTCTTTAGTGCATTTAAAGCCTGGATCAACTGGCATTCTCCCAAGCAATTGCTGGGCAGATCTGGGAGTTAACACATGCCAGAGAGCTTTTCTAAGAAGCAGCTTGAACGTGGCCACCCCTGTGGGAATTAGACCCTACTTTGGGTGCTACAGATTGTGATTATCCACAGATGGTGCCATTTGGTGCCAGAGTCTGTGCCCTAATACTCTTCTGGCTACTGGAATAGCTGTGTGGGCTCATTGTGCTGCTTTGGGATGGTGATCTTACCCTACAGGCTGCTGGACACTGGGAAGATACGCCAGGGAAAGAGACACTTCATTTGTTCCCTTCTGTCTTTCTCCAAGACTGGGACGTGGTCAAAGATGACTTGATTTTCCCCAGAATGGCTGGTCACACCTAGGTGTATCCTGTGCCAAATTCCGCGCAAACACGGGAGAAAACTGAGGGTTCTTATCCCAAGGAGTTTCTAATAACTAATCCTTTACAGTCTCCAGTTCATGGTGCCTGAGGAAACATTCCTTAACTCATGATTGCTCCCCTGATTAACCCGCACGGCAATTCTCTGATCACCCATGGAAATTCGGTGGCACACAGTGCTCCTTCTGCAATGTTCTCACTTGCAGAATCTGAGGCAAAATCGAGTCTTTCTGGTCATCCACTTGACCTTTCCACACAACAAAACCGGATCAGATTCACTCATTACATGTAACAACTTACGGTCAGCCTTGAGTGCACCCAAACAAAAAAACATCTCAGCCGTGGCCTGACTCCAACAAACATAAAACTGGCCACATCCCCTGGATAACTCTTCCAAGGGCTGATAAATCCCATTTGAGCTGCTCTTGGTAATTGCCACCAGTAGCCATAAACTATGTAGACTATTTGCCATCTCACAGTGTGGTTTCAAACACCGTGTGAGGAGGAGCGTTGGATTTTAAGGAAGAGTTTGGTTTGGGTTTTGTTTTAACTTAGGACAGTCAGTAAAAGGAAGGCCTAGTGATTCAGAAATCAGGACATCTGTGCCTGGACACAGCCATGGTGCTGAGTTCCTGTGACTTAACGAAGTCTTAATGACTGTCCAGCTGGTGGGCCCTGGATAATTGCCATTTGTAAGGGAAATCCTCTGTTGCTGCCTCATAATCCTACACGTCATTTCTTACAGCCTGGGAGGATTTCTGCCCTTTCTGTGATCTCTGTCTCTTTGCCCCCAGAGATATCCTTCCCTCTCCAGAGGCAGGCAGTGAGGATCCGAACAGAGGTGCATTCCTGTGGTTTAGACCATGAGGAAGAAAACCCACTATGTGGTATAAAAACTTCCCAGAACTGAGTCAAAAGGTCATTTGATGGAGAAGATAACCTACAATTATTCTTTTTATTGAGATATCTGCACACCTGGTACTTTTTTTAGTGTAGAGCTAATGTTCCCAGTAAAAATTAGGAAAACTGTGATTTCCAGTCTCATCAGCCAATTGATGTAAAGTCCTGTGCCTTATGTTTGCCAATATCAAAATATCTGTAGTACTTTAGAACCAGTGTATGAAAACTTGGGGCTGGGTTAATTTATGTGACAAGTCTAAGTCACTCTTCCAATCTTCTATAGGGTCCAACAGGCAAAATGTCCCCCCATCCTAAATGCCTCACGAGCTAGTTAGATTTAGATTAATTAAATTAGTCCAGCACTATCTATATTTCAGTGCTCAAAGTTTCACTTGCCAGTTGATTGCATGTCAGTGTTAACTTAAATAACAAATTTCTCTATTTGGGCAGTTAATCCAATTATTTCCAGTTAATCACCTGGAAAACACCAACAAGTGGCTTGACCTGAAAAAAAATTTCATGATTTATACTTTTTTTCTTGTTGAAAATTTAACTGATTTTCCTTACCTAAAATTGAAGTAAATTTTTCTCTGGTCTGATATTCATCAAATTTCTAGGCAAGAAAAATCTTGGTTAATTCGGGAAAACGGGCTACTTTCACTAATGAAATGAGTGTTCAAACACTTCACACCTACTTTCTTCAATGGGACTAGGATTTCCTAGTAGGAAATCTGCTTGCTGTTTAGGATTAAAACTGCTGGTTTCAGCTCACTCAAGGTTTCGGGAGTTAGAATGAAAATGGAAATATGTAAATATCAATAGAACCAAACTGGATTTACTTCCATGACAATCAGGGCTTTAAAATTCTCAGATTCTATGATTTAACTTTGAGTTATGATTGAATTAAACTTAGAAGTTTACTGGAAAAATTTGTGGACTACAAAAGGAACAAAACACTTTTCTCTGCTTTCTCAAATCAATACTACACGAAAGGAACATGACACAAGCCTGTCCCATGTGTGTCTAAGCTTATACCCACACAAAGATTTGTAATTTTGAAGCATCCTGAATTTACTCAACAAAATGGTAAAAAAAATTAAAATGGAGCAGCTCAAAACAGAGTGACTGGGACAGAGGTGATTTAACTCATTTTAGGGTTTAAGTTTAGATCTGAAATTACAGTAGTAGAAGATAGAAAAGGAGATTGAAGAACAAACACTCTGAGGTCTATGAATGGCTCTTCCATTGACGGAAGACTGATTAACATGTAGGACAGGAGATTTTTCCACTTTTTTTGTGTTTGGTTTTTAAGAGATCAGGGAAAAACTGGCTTCAAAAGGGACATTGTGAACCTGCTATCAAATGCTGTGAATTTTATTATTCTGAGACAGACTAAGTTAATTCAGCGGTAGTCCAGATGCATTGCTTAGGAATTATTCTGCTAATCTGTCAAAATGTGGGAATAAATATCAAAAGTTACTGTTCCACTGAATCCCAGCCCTCTTTCCCAGGAAGATCTCTGTACTAAGTCACGGGAAAAAAAATTACATAGATAATTGGGATAAAAGAAGTTTACAAAATTATTTGAAGATAATTTGAATTATTCTTCAAAGATAATAACGTGAGAAAAAAGGAAATACTCAAGAAATACGAAACATGCAGATACCTTTGAATGTTCATGGAAGAATGGAAGCTTCTTTACATTGGCTTTAAAAGAAAATATAAATTTAAGTATAAAGACAAGATGTACAGCTAAAATTAAACACCAGCACCAACGGAATGAGGTTATTTCGGGAAAGCTCACAAATTTGTGCGTTGAATTCACTATTTTCAGTCCTCACTGAAACAGTCATATCTGATGAAAACTCAGACTCAACTGATCTGGTGAAAACTCACACAGAACTAGATACTTCTGTGTATCAGAAACAGAGGTCTTGAAGCTGAGATATGACAAGAAAACTTAGAAGAAGAACAGAGATAGTTTAGAGAATCCGTGTAAAAAGAAAAGATTGGAAAATCCAAGACAGAGTGAAATTTTTTGTGATACTTCGCACCCAGGCCTTCAATAACAGGAAGATCTAATAGGAATGGTTGTTAAATGAACAGTAGTGAACAGCTAAAAAGCTGGAGGTAAATTACTAAAATTAATAATGGCCAAAAAAATTGCTGTAAAAGATTCCCAGGAAAGGTATTAATAATCACATATCTCCTAATTACATGGAAGCTGATAATGTTGCTGAGATTGGATCCATCATCACCTATCACTGTGATATTCTGCACAGGAATTAAAAACAAAACAAAAATTATTAAGGTATAGAAAACCAACTCCTTATTGACAAAACAGTAATGAAAATTTTCATATTAAAAAGATAGAATCTGAAGGGATTGTGGAGAGACTAAGTGATGGTATTTGATCCACACATTTCTGCTGATGGAAAACATGGAAAGGTTGGAAAAGACCTCCAAGATCATCGAATTGAAGATATTGTGTTTCCAGAGTGCATATTTAGTGCATATCCCACCTAAAATACTAGTGTTTATAATGACTAGAAGGAAAATTGTGGGAAATTCATTTAAGAATTACAAGGGGAACATCAAGACTGCACTAAGAAGTAGAAGGAAAAACTTTTCTTTAGAGAAATCAGTGAAAATTCTCAAAAATTGAAGAAGAGGAAGTTGCTATCAGCTCTCAAGATTATGATGTCCATCTGGACTGAGCAGGAGTTGAAGTCTTGAAAACTGGAGAAATCAATGGCAAGATGAGTTAGTTATCCATAGATTATAAAATATCTTGGCAGCAGGACTGGGTTTGGTTGGAAGCTCTTTCCAGACTGGTGGGAATAGAAGAAAGCTCTGTGATAAGATATGGTGCTTCCACCAGGAAGGACAGATTAAATTATCCACTCCCTCTCTCCTTCCTACTGCACATTCCTCTCCCTGGGCCAGGTCAAAATGATTTTATTGCAAAATATTCCTGCATTTTTTCGCCTCCTGGATAATGGGTCCTTTGAACTTGGGCATTTCAGTCACCTGGCACAGAAAGTGACACCACAAGTGGTTATGTTTTCACCACTGAGGAGCCGGCACTCAGCCCTGTAAAGGTGAGAAAAGTGGCAAAGGAGCTGGGAATCTCCATTCAGCTGCAGGGACAGGGGGAAGTCAGGATAACTCCTGAGATCCCTTAAAAAAAATGAAAGTAAAGGTTAGTTAGCTAAAAAGAGATGGAGAAGAAGTCAAGAGAATCTCAGGTTTGTCAGGAAATTCCTTTGGGAACAGAAGAATGAAGAGATTGTCATGCCCTGAATTTACTATAAGAGTTCCCTCCACAGCAGATTCACCAATTCATCAATACAAAAGTGTCTCTTGATCCCGCTCAAACCTTAATTACTGATATGTTAACTGAATTTAAGTACTGATGTTAACTGATTATTTTATCATAGTGTTGAGGATCCCGCATCATGAGCAGGACCCTGTTCTGCGGGGAACTGTGCAACCACAAGGTGCTACCTAAGGGTCACCTTATTCTGTTGAATTCCCAGCGGTCAGGTATGGAAAAGTTGAACCTCTGCTGGGACATGCCTCCCAGGAAAAGGTGGGAAACTCCATTTCTAGAAGTTTATTTAGGGTTTTATACACAAGTGCAAAACATTAAACCTCCTATTGACCCTGAACAATATTTCGCATGAAGTGGCTGAACAAGATTCTTCTACATCAAACTTTTGTGTAATTAATGGGGAAGCAATTAATGTGACAAAGTCCCAAGGATTAAGGTAATGTGGATAAACTTTTGGACCCATGAGCTAGAGGATTTTCATCACAGGGAACGTGATGACTCTGGACAACTGACCAGCACCAGAGATATTTACCTTCTTTCCATCAACAGTGTAGAGCTTCTTCACTGGGAACTGCAGGATCTCCGTGATCTCATCCAGGAGCGTTTTGAAACTCCGGGCATTTCTGCGGTTCAGGATGATGGAGCGCCGAAATCCACTTTCCCCATTCTTAACCAGAGTGATTTTCTTGGGTATTCTGGGGCCATGGTGAGTGAAAGGTGTGGAATAATCTTCCAGCCTGCCCTCCTGAGCCGCTCTCCTCATGGTGCTGGAGGGGCGACTGTTCCGTGGCGGGGCCGGCCTGTGTCCCCCAGAGGTGATGCTGATGGGCTTCACGTACTTCTTGTCGGAGCACAGGTAGCACCCTCCATCCTCCAGCTGGTCCAGCTCACTGATGCAATGTATTCCTCGTGGGGTGGTGATGGTCCGGACCCCGAACGGCAGCGGGACCCGATGGGAGAGGTCATCCATGAGCGCGTTGAAGCTCTTGAAGCTCCGCTGGTTGATGGCCATCTTGACTCCTGCAAACTGAGGGTCTCCACTCTTGAAGAAGGTTATTTTTTTGGCTGGAGGGACCTTGGTGAGGGTGCTGGCCCGAGCCACGGAGGGAAGGGGCGGCTCATAGTTGTAGGAGCTGGTGTTCGACAGGTAGTCAGCAGGCACCTGAGTCATCCCTCTTGCTTAAAGGTAACTGCAAAGAGAAGGAGAAACAGAGTGGGGTTTGTTTGAGTCACGCAGGATCAGAGCCTGACATTGGAGCAAGCTTTGTGCTCCTCGCAACAGCTCCATCACGAGTATATTGTACCAACAAATCTTAGGAATTCATGGATCAGGCAGATACAGAGAAACACAGAAGGGAGAGCATCCATAACCCTCCTTGTCATAGTCAAACCCTCTCGGTCCTGCAGATTCCAGTGGGAATCCAGTCAGTGTCAGTTGCCCCCAAGGCACAAAAAGTATGAGTCAGACCCCAAGCAAAACCCACAAGAAGTGTATTGTTGTCCTTTGGAGTTTTGTGTCTTCCTTGCTTATACTTCTGAGGTTTTCTCTGAAATTATCAGAGCCAGTGATTATTTCAGCTTTATTTTTACAAGCACAGCACTGAGATTTTCATGTAACCCTTTAACCCCGTGGACTGGAGCATAACAAAAACCAAAACAAAGCTGAATTTCTTCATGTTGTGATTACACTTTGTAGCACACAATCAGTCCTGAGCTCACTGAGGGGCAGAGCGATCTGGTTTTAGAACATGCCATGCCAAAATGTGCTGAGTTCTGGATGAAAAATTTCTGGCAGTTAAGCAAACAAGTCACAAATATTACAAGACATCAAATAGAACTACAGAATTTGGTTCTGCTAAACTGTGGGAGAATCAGAAATCAGTTGGAGATGATCTGCCCAATTTTTGTTGGGGCAGTTGGTGTCCTTCACTTCATAAATAAACTGATTTTGGTGTTTCAGTCTGGTGGTTGCACCCCACCTTTTGAACACAAGTGTTTTTAATGCCTTTTTCCTGATGAAGACAAGACTCTTTGTTACTTTCCCTTATCAAATCCATTGTCATGGAAGCCAATTGCTAAAAAATTCAGACCTCATATGGAATGAAACTATTACGCCCAAAAAAGAAAACACTTGGATTTTGACACAAAAAAAAAAAGAATTAACACTATTTTTACAACTGCTAAAATATTGGCTGTAATGAGCACAACACATTAATTGCATGAATATGAACAGTGATTACCCAGTTTACTGTAAGTTAATTACTCAGACTTGAATGGAGACTCTAAAAATGGCACTTAGAAATGTCATCTTCTGGTCATTTATCTGCTGACAGATAGGAAACCATTTGAATTGTTAGCAAGGGATCAGTAGAATTGTAACTTGCAAAAGGGAGTTCTGGCCACAAACATCTACATCCAATTTATTTTCCAAATTCTATTCTTAGCTGGTATCAGTTTTCTATGGTAACTTCCAAAAAATCTCTTACAAGAAAGGAAAATTTTTAGTGCTTACAAATGAATTAGAAAACAGTAAATGTATTTATAATGAAATGGTTCCTTCAGTTTGCTCCTGGTTACCTCTCTTGCAGCAGCTGAATGAAGTTCTAGTTTGAATAATTGTGATAAACACAATTTATTCTTTGGAGGGTTGGTTTGGTGCCCACTGCCATTAATGGGAATTTTGTCATTGTTGGAGCATTCAAAAAGCTGTAAAAGCTGAATTTCTTTACATTTTAGAACAAAACCATTATATTCTTACCATGGTACCCTCAAGTGAAATACTTGTGCATGTTGTACTACAGCAAATGCTGCAATAAATGGAAGTTTAAGATCAGCTAAGTGAGAAAAGAAATTAGGCATCATTTGTAAGACTATTATTGTGACAAATCCCTGCTTTTATTTATATCCATGTACACCCAAAAGATTTCAGTATGATTTATTCTTTCCACATACACATTTCGCCAAGCAATTATTCACTTATTTATTTCCCAGTTAAAGGTCAATCCATCACTCCAACTCATCACTTCTAGGGGAAAAAAATCTCATTTCTCTATTTTCTAACAGCTTCCAGAAAGGTGGGTTTCACTTCATCTCCACAAGCTCCACACTGGAGCTTTCAGCCAGCGACAGCATCATTTCCAAACAAACACATAATCCAAATTGTAGTCACTGGACAAATGGTGATCCACAATATGCTGACTGCATTCCCAGAAATCTAACTTCTTCCCAAGGATTTACTCTACATTTTTCAAGCTGTTAAATCATATTGTAAGAAGTACAGAAAAAATTAAATACAGGGCAAACCACAACACACTTTCCCAATACTACATTTCTTGGGGAATAATTTCACAGGGATGACTACCTTAAAGGAGTATTATTTCTTAAGTTTTGGGTGATAGAGATGATTACCCACCCCAGACTAGAGGGTCTGTCAGATCTGCTCTTACAAAGCCATATATCCACACACACAAAAAAAGGAAATACAAACAGTTCCCATACAGAGAAGTTTAATATTATCCACTTGAAGGGTCAGAATTGGAAGAGAATTCTACTGTTAATCTGCAAAGGAAAATGCTCATCTTGCCCAAATACATTTTTTTAGAGAAATAACAGAAGTCTCAGTGCATATTTTTGTACTTACATCGAAATACTTCATCCCTCTGGCTCAAGACGACTTTTTCTTATAGAATATCCAAGAGATTAAAAATAAAATCAACCAAATAATAATTCAAAAAAAACAACACATCCAACCAGCCACCTACAGGATCAAACACGCTGGAAAAGGAAGGGAAAAATGCTAACAGGTTGCCTGCTGTCAATCAAACTGGCCTCAATATGACTGACCACAGCTTGGAGGGTTAAGCAGGGCTGTGTTGCCAAGGATAGAAAGAAAAGCTACCTAAGCTGCTGGAGAAGGCTCTCAAATCCACTGGGGCTTTAGGCACAGTTTGTCCAATCCTTCTCTTCCTTGTGCCCATGTAACTCCGGTATAAATCTGACTCCGCTCTGAAATCGCACCAGTACAACTGGAAGTGCAATCCAGGCCAGAGAGGGAATATTCTCCTCTTAAGCAAAGGCCTCAAGAGACCTGGAAAACTTTCCCGATCCAACCCACTCATTAAAATGCTTTGGAATCATATTTATCTTTTGGCAACTCCAGGGAAATCAATGGGACTGGAGGAAGGACGATGGTGGCTCTGAAGGATTTGTGTGGATCTGTCACTTCTCAGCTGGCAGATAGTCCCTTACTCAGGACAGAGATGGATGAGATCCGTAACAACTTTTTCAGGGACGTATTAAACAGGAAAGTCTGGCCAGAGTCCTAACCCCAAAATTTTCAAGTTCATGCCAGATGTCAAAGTCAGTCTCAGAATGGTGCTCAACAACTGGATCATTGAGATTTGGGTATGAAACAAGGACAGACAAGCATATGAATGACAATGGGAAATTACTTGTTCTGTCATAATTCACCTGTAAGAGCCTTCCTGTTTTCTCTCTCAGTTTGTCCTTGCAAAAAAACCACACATAAAACAACAACAACAAATCAGTTGGATTTAGGTACAAAATCAGTGAGAAATCTCACTCTGGCATGGACTGGAATTCTTGAAGATTGGACATGATGATCTTGGAGGTCTTTTCCAACCTTAATGACTCTGTGATTCTGTGATACCACTACTGACACAGCCACTGCATCTTTCTCACTCTCAGCACTAAGCACCTTCTTTTACAGAAACCAATCACCTGCAGAGAGATCAGGGTCATAAAGGGCTCCTATCGGAAGGGCAGGGATTTGGGGATCCTGCAGGAAGAAAATGAGCAAGTTTTACATTTCAGATCCTTAACTGGAATCTTCTAAATGTAATGTCAGTGTAACATCCATGATAGTCCTCTTTATACAGCACTGCTCTTCCAGCTGTGGACACATCTTTGAGGGTCCAGAGGCCATTCCTGTGGGATCCTTGACCCAGAGGACCAAGGTCATCTCTCTGTAGGCTTGCATTGAGTGTAACAGGTTGCAGCTCTACAGGAAAATTTGTAGGAGTCCATCCACGGGAAAGACTGAACTGCTCATAGAGGCCTTTTGACTCAGGGCTGTGCCAGGGAGCTGGTCCCTGTTTTCCAATTTCCCATCAAGGTTCAAAATATCTCAAAAAGACTAAACTATAACAGACAGGGAAGTTCTGGACTTCCTAACCCTATCAAACCTCTGCTGTTGGAATTCACACAGAGGAAGCTGCGTGACCCCTTAGCCAAACCCTAGTGAAAAGGTTTGGGTTGGAACGGACATTAAAGACCATCTCATTCCCCCCCCTGCCATGGGCAGGGACACCTTCTGCTAGCCCAGGCTGCTCCAACCTGGCCTTGGACACTTCCAGGGATCCAGGGGCAGCCACAGCTTCTCTGGGCACCCTGTGCCAGGGCCTCCCCACCCTCACAGGGAACAATTCTTTCCCAATATCCCATCTATCCCTGCCCTCTGGCAGTGGGAAACCATTCCCTGTGTCCTGTCCCTCCAGGCCCTTATCCCAAGTCCCTCTCCAGCTCTCCTGGAGGGCTCCTTCACCTGCAGCATAAACATCTGTTCACATCAGCCTTTGCCTTCTGTCCCTTGCTCTGCTCTTATCTTGGAAAGGTTTTTTTCCTCCTTCTCTCTGTTACGGGTGTAAAAGAAGTAGAGGAATCCAGGTGTCACCCAGAAGGTGCCCGAGCCAAGGCAGGAGAGCTGTCAGGGAACGCGACTCCATGAATTGAACACCAGGCCTGCCAGCCACTGTTCAAGGCCTTTATGAGGAGCTTCCAGACTTGACTTAAACACTTTAAATTATCAAGAATCCACCCCATCCAGCAGTGATAGCTCATTAATCCCACTAAATACTAAATTCTGTGCCTTTCCTCTCACCTGAACAGTCCCAGTGTCAATTTTTATATGGCTTTTTTTGATTAATCACGGTGCAGACTTTTGCTGGCAATTTCCCATACAAGTAATTGCAGCTTCTATTTCTGCAAAGTCATTTCTTCCAGACAGAAGAAAAATTTACAGACTACTACTAACATTTGGAACGCAGCTGGTTGAAAACTCCAGGTTTGTCTTCCAGGAAAATCATAAACAAAATGATTTCATGTGGAATTTTTCCCTGAAAAGGTGAGAGTTTCTAGCAAGGAAGATGAATCTGTTTGAAGATTTAACCATGTTTTTTCTAAAAAAAGCTCATTTCAGTTTGCCCTGTGCTCTTTTTGATGAAGAAAAATATTTTTTAAATATCAAAGTGATCTTAATTAACAAGGAGTATTTATGGTTCAACCAAGACAAAGTCTTGTACGGAAAATTACAAACTTTGAGAAATTTGATTCATAAAGAGAAAAAAGCATTGAATTGGAAAGCAGATTATCCATTTCCCTAAGAATATATAATAATTATCTGAAAAAAAGAGACTAAAATGGATAGAAAGTATATTTTCTCCTCAACTTATTTGTTACTTAAATTACTTGAAAAAGATTATCCAAAGGGCTTTAAGTTTTTCGTTGTTTGGGAAGGAGATTTCCTACAGCCAACATGTCATTCTACTCCATGGATGAATGAGCCTAAACCACAGCACTTTTCCTCACCCAGGTCCTTGTCAGAGCTGGTCTCAAACACATGGAAAATCACCTCCAGGCAGGATCAGTATTGGAGATTTCAGGGATTGACACCATTCCTTGAACCTGACCGTTGGATCAGAAAGGAAGCTGGAGATGTAAACTCTGTCTTCCGTGCCAAAAATCTCCTGGATTTGACAGCACCTACAGCTTAGAACATTTTCATTGACCATTTTCTAGGAGGGTTTGGATTCGCTGCATCTAAAATAATTTATTTTTTTTCCTTCTCTTCTGGGATTTTGTTGGGAATTTACAGGGTAGATGGATGGGTAAAATCTCCATCTCTGGAAACATTCATGGACAGGTTGAATGGAGCTCTGAGCAACCAGATCTAGTGGAAGGTATCCCTGCCCATGGCAGGGGAGTGGAATTATGCAGTCTTTAAGGTCCCTTCTATGACTCTAGGAGTGCGCAATGTGAACAGAAATGATAGCAACACTGGAATTGCTGAACATGGAGAAGGACTTGGAAACATCCACATCCGTGTTGATAACTGCCTAGGGCATGGTATGTGGATAGAGACTCTTCTCAGAAGAGCAAAGGATTAAGACATGGCAGACACAAGTGGCAGCAGGAAAAATGCCATTTTGGTAGGAGAAAAAAAAAAATTCTCGATGATGATCAGAGACTGGGGCCTCAAAGATGGAGGAACAGCAAAGCCTGAGGATATTCAAGACTCTTCTGATCTACTCAGACTGTGAATGTGTGGTAGAACTTCCAAAATCTCTTCCAGCCTAGTTTATTCTGTGATTTAGCAAAGGCAAGGCAGATTCTCCAAAGGTTGTCTGGGCTGGCTCAGGTTCCTGCAGCAATTGGGATCCACCTAAATGCCAGTTTGATGTGATCCATCCTTTGCAGCCACCTGAACTGTTCCGTCATCAGAGATGTTTTGTGGGATCTGATGGAATATTTCACCTCGAATGTCTTTAACATTATTTGCTCTTCCCTTCTGTGATCACTGGATTTCCTTCTAAAAATTTAAATATTCATTTGTACGTGTGACTTTTTTGTTGTTCTGGGTTTTGGGTGGGCATTGGTGGGGTTTTTTAACAGGGTAGGTAGAGTTTTCTATTAGTTTGGGTTTTTTTTTAAAGAATGTACTTCTTTTTCTTTGTTTGGGTCCATATCACTTCAAGTCAATATTCAAAGCACAGCAATCCAAGTTGAATTTCCAGGTACAGCCTCCAATGCAAAGGATTAACCCAAGTAATAAAGAAGCCCAGCTTTCTGGAGGATAAGAATTAGTCTCGGTGATCATATTCATCTACAGAAAATCTCCCTGCTACTCTAGATATATTATCTGATTAGTTTTTCAGCCATCAGACACAGGTGCAAAGAAAGAAAATCCACTGAAATTGCTGAAAAAATGGTTTTTTTTTCCCCAGTGTTCCTTATTTTAAAGCATTTATTCTGTTGACAAGGTCTCTACAGTTGATACATCTTTTTCCATGGGTTTAAATCATGAAATAGAGTGCCTTCAACACGAGATAAAATACGTGAATTGAGAAACTTTGGAGGCTGGGTGTTGGAACTAGATGGTGTTTAAGGTTCCTTCCAACCCAAACCATTCTGTGGTTATTCCTTTGGCAAGAGGTGCCTTCACTATGCAAATGAAAGGTGTATTTATGACACTGAAGACCAAACTCCTGGTATCAGTTCAGAGAGCAGGGACTGAGCCGTAAAGGTCTGGTTCCAGGATCAGGACCACAGACAGGACAGACCTTACCAAGACTAGCTCTAGGCTAAGACTCGGTTCAAACTCCTCAGTGATGAGTTTTGCTTTCTGCTTAGGCTGCCTATGGAAGTAATGGAATAACCATCCCTTGAAATGTTCAGGAGACACTGAGGTGGCACTCGGGGCCTTAACCCACGGTTAAGGGTTGGACTTGATGAACTTAAAAGGGCTTTTCCAACCTTAATGATTCTGTAATTCTTGGGGAACAGGGACAGGGACACCGTGATCCCTGTTTGTTACTCCTTCCTACACATCCTGCTGGTTCCCATCTTGGAGTCCGTCAATCCAATCACGCTGTGACATCTCCTCCAGGATGATGATATGCACAGTACACTGCAAGATTTTAGAGCATTTTCCCACTGAAGGGAGCAGAGAAGACCTAACGCAGAAGACTGGTTTTCTTTTCCTAGAGAAACGTAGGATTTCTTTCCTAAAATGAAAATGAGGGTTTAATAAATTAGAGGCAGAGAGGCTAGTTCTGCCATGTGCTGTTCAACACCCAGCTGTGGTCTATTGAAACAACAGCCCTGAATCACAGAGTGACTGAGGTTGGAAAAGACCTCCAAGACCATCAAGTCCAACCTGTATCTGATCCCCACCTTTTCACCAGCCCAGAGCACTGAGTGCCACGTCCAGTCATTCCTTGGGCACCTCCAGGGATGGGGACTCCAACACCTCCCTGGGCAGCCCATTCGGCTGGGACACAGCCCCGATGACACTGTCTCTGCAACGGGATCCTACAGCAACAGCCACATCTGGGTGCTTCAGACCCATTGTTCAGCTCTGTGAAGAGGTCAGAAATACCTCTAGAATCTGGGGACACAGCTTTTGTTTCAGAGGGTGTTTCTAGTGCTGAAGCCAGGCCCTTCCCAGTAATATTGTTATAGGTAATCGGCACTGCCCTCTACTCACATTTCTGGCAATACTGGGAAAAATAACTCAGCATTTCCTTTTGAGGTGAAGTTTGATGCCCAACTTGCTCTGCATGTTTGTACCAGGAAACTGATAAACAAATGTGCTATTTCTCTTCTCTCTAATAACAAGGGACAGGACCTGACGGAACGGTTGGAGCTGTGTCAGGAGGGTTAGTTTGGGTATCAGGAGAAGGTTCTTGCCCCAGAGGGTGCTCAGGCACTGAACAGGCTCCCCAGGGAGTGGGCACGGCCTCAAGGCTGCCAGAGTGTTCGGACAACGAACTCAGGCACAGGGGGCGATTGCAGGGGGGGCTGGGCAGGGCCATGAGTTGGACTCAGTGATCCTGGTGGGTCCCTTCCAACTCAGGATAATCTCTGATTCCATGATTCTGTTCATCACATCAGACTGGAGCAGCTTGCCCAACTCAAACCTAAAACTGATACAATAAATTGCAGGAAAGGAACACAATCCCAAAAACACACGGATCACATGGATCAGGAATGGGCTGAGCAGATGTTAGCAGTTGTTTTGCCTCGCCATGGAGACTGTCTGGTAGGGATGTCCCTTGATTATGTGATCACAGCCACACAAGGTGGCTCCTGTACCTCCCACCTCTCATCCCAGAGCTGTTTCCAGCTCCAAGGAGGAAGCTCAGGCACACAAGGAGTTTATAGAGAGGCAGCTGAGATCTCCTAGGCTGGTGAGCTCCTCTGTAACAGGGAATTCCCCTCTGTAACAGGGAATGACAGAAGAGGCTGAGAAGGTTCAGCATCCAGGGAAGCAAACCGGGCTATTGGAGTGAGCAGCTGAAGAACCAGGAATTTGCACAAAACCCAGAACCTGAGGCAAGCCATGCCTAAAAATTGCCGCCCAGAAGCTGATTGCTGAGAGATGAACGAAGAGAGTCCCCACGAGCTTTGGAGAGGTTTCAATCTGCAGCTGGATCTGGCCTGGCAGCTCAGGGCTGTGAGTTAGGAGAAGGAACTCACTACAGGTTCCAGAAACAGCAGGGGTTGGAAGGTTTTTTTCCCGGTTTCCACCAAAAAAACACTCCAATACTTCCTCAGGACAGCACCCAACCCTTCAAACACAGACATTTTACTGCCCAGACCTCCTGAGTTCAGCATGTGGTTCTCCACATGTCCAACAACCATTTGCATCCCAGTGTTTCCACCTCCGTAAGGCACAAGTCAAGTTTATCTACACCACCATCATTTCCCTATTTTCCATTTCAATAAAACATTTACTTGAGATTATTAAACCTCCGAATGCAACATTAGCGATTTTTTCCCCCAGTACAGATCTAATTTTTCTGGCCATTGTTAACATTCCAGGCCCCTTTATATGATTTCTCTTTCCTTTCTTATACCCTCAGCTCCTTCCAAATGGTTATCAATTTTGATTTTCATTAGTGTCTTTTACACTCTTAAAAATGTTATTTTAAAATATATTAAATCAAATCAGCTCCCTCCACATTCCAACATGTATATCCTTTCTCTCTCACATTTTCAATGTGTATTATTGAATCCATGGACAGCATTTATTCATCCAACAATGTCTCTTTCTAAAATGCTTTTAAATAACTTACCAAGCCAAATCCAGCACTGTGTAAAATCTGATAAACAGTAGAAGCAGTCAAATTTCTCTGGAATCATGTGTTTATCTGGCCTTTTGTCTGGAATTCTTCTGCTATACAGCTGCGCTCTTATTTGGGCCTCAACATTTGCTCCATTGTATTAGAAGACACAATGTCTCACCTGGAGTGACTCCTTTTGGCTTTAAGTAATAGGGAAAAAAATTATCTGGGATATTATCTCTGTCTTTTCTCCCTTATTCACCCCGATTCATATCGGCTGCCTTTGGGAAGTGACAGAGTTGGTTTCTCAGTTCCTTCTCTCAAATCGAACTTGTCAAGATCAGCAAAGTTGCTCTGTGTTCTTTCCATTTTTTTTTTCAAGGATTCCTCCATTTGTTCTTTACCAATTGCATTTTTTTATAGTGACTTCCTTCCTCACTTCAAATCCTGTCCAAACCACTCTCCTATAGTTTTCTTCTTTAGGAGTTTTTTTTAAAGGTGTTCAATAATGCAGCCAGTTTTGAATTATTGTCCTCCTTATTCATTTATTATTAATCCTGCTTTTTCTGCTACTTTTTCTCTACCCCCAAGATTTCCATCCTTCCGATTCTTACTTATCCTTGATTTTAGTTCATGTCAGCAAAACTCTGACCTCTAACGCAGGGTAGCATTGCTAATACTGGCACCCTGGCCAAAGTCTAAATTTGGTGTTTTCTGTGATTTTTGATTTCCTACACTTTCAACACAATTAAACTGTTCTTGATTTCCCCCATCTATTGAATCCCAGTGCCAGACTCTCTGATCGGATGAGCCAGCGGGAGCTCACGGGATCTCTTGGGATTGAACACCTGCTCTGCTCGGGTACTGTGCTGGAGCAGAAGGGACAATACTTCCCCTCCACCGCCAGCTGTGGGACAATGGCAGGTATTTCTGACACAACTCTCCTTCTCAGATGTTTTGGGGCCCTCCTGGAAGAACAAAGTGTCCTGGTGGGGTCATACAGTCAGGTGGCCCCACAACTGCTCAACCCTAACAGGGTCAGGGAGATCGTGTGCAGCCAGGGAGCAGGGACAAGGATCAGGCAAAGCCTGGATAATGTGAGACAAATCCTACTGGGAAGGAAAATTCAGGCTGGACGTGAATGTCTGTGAAGTCTCTAGTTGAAAAAGTCACTCCAGCCCTCCTTCAGAGCCACCAGAAAGATACGATGTCTTTCAGGCTGTGTTGAACTCATGGAATGGTTTCGGTTGGAAGGGACCATGGCACCGCCTGCTATGGGCAGGGACACCTTCCACTAGCCCAGGGTGCTCCAAGCCCTGTCCAGCGTGGCCTTGGACACTGCCAGGGATCCAGCCACAGCTTCTCTGGGAAACCTGTGCCAGGGCCTCATCACCCTCACAGCCAGGAATTTCTGTCTAATATCCCATCTATCCCTGCCCTCTGGCAGGCGGAAGCCATTCCCTGTGTCCTGTTCCTCCATCCCTTGTCCCAAGTCCCTCTCCAGCTCTCCTGGAGCCCCTTTAGGCCCTGGAAGGGGCTCTGAGGTCTCACTGGAGCCTTCTCTTCTCCAGGTGAACACCCGCAGCTCTCCCAGCCTGGCTCCAGAGCAGAGGGTCTCCAGCCCTTGGAGCAGCTCTGTGGCCTCCTCTGGACTCTCTCCAGCAGCTCCACATCCTTAATTCTCATCAGGAAGTCTCAAACAAACCCTGTCTTAGAACTATTGTTTCTTTCCACTGTCTGGAAAAGAAGCTCAAGGTGATGAGCACAGCAGGTGACAATAAGGTTGTTTCATCCATTGTGTCTCATTCCCTGTGTCCTGGCTCTAAATTTTGAGAAATGAATGCTTGAATGGCTCCCTGCTGACCCTTCAAAAATTTTTTCTTAAAATTTTTTCTAAAAAATCGAATTTAAAAGAATTACTGAGAATGAAGACCTGAAATACTCAGAAGGGGAAAAAAAGCCCTGCAGAAGCACTGAATTTCCTCCTTAGCTGACCCTTCAAACAGCATTCCTTTGACGTTCTTGAGAGATGAGAAAGTAAAATAAAAAAAACTAAATTAAATTAAAAGTTTTGCTTCACCTTAATTACTCTTTCAAAGCATTTCAAAGAATGCGTGAAAAAGAACAGAAATTTCATGTTTAGACACAGTTTGGGTCCCTTAAAAGCTTCCACATCTGAACTTGTGATTTAAAATCAAAACAGCTGAAAAAATGACCTTCTGCCCCTTTTCCATGTGAGCTGCAGTTGACATCCAGTTCTCCTCCATAGCAATGGACACCACATTTTTGAGACTTGGTCTGTTCTGCTGCCTTCACCTCATAGATAAGGATCTGAGTGCCCTGGTGCTTCTTCCTCATCCTCATTCCCTCTCTGTCGACATCGTGATCTCTGTGATGTCACCTGGTGACATCGGCCTTGACATTCATGGTGCCAGGTGTAACTCTCCACTGCTGGGTCTGTCCTTTCCTTCCTGAGTTTTCCCAGAGGTGGTTTTGTCAACAATTTTCACAGAATCACGGAATAATTTGGGTTGGAAGGGACCTCTGGAGATGCTCCAGTCCAACCACACCACCAAGGCAGGATCACCTGGAGCAGGTGACACAGGAACGCATCCAGGTGGGTTTGGAATGCCTCCAGAGAGGGAGACTCCATGAAATCCCTGGGCAGCCTTTTTTCACAATTAAAAGAACACCTCCTTATCTCCCACCACAGCTCCTCCCTCCCTGCTGGAATAACCCACACTCACAAAACACCCAAGCTCATGACCTCCGTGTCATGTTCAACACCTTCATCTCCTTCACACCAAACACTCCCATCTGGACTGCTGCCAAATCTTACAGATTCCTGACTGTAAGTGCTCCCAAACCTCCTGCCATCCCTTCCTGCAAAACACCTGTTTCTGAGTGACCTTATCTCAGCCTTTATAAACTTTTATCAGTTTTCACGGTATTATACGAGATCCATTCAAAATCCTGCCTATAAAATTCTTCACTTCCTCCGGTCACAGAATCCCAGAATGATTTGGGCTGGAAGAGACCTCTCCAAGATCATTGAGTCCAACCTGTCACCAAACACCATCTTGTCAAGGACACCACGGTACTGAGTGTCATATCTAGTAGTTTATTGAACATTTCCAGGGATAGGGGCTCTACCACCTCCCTGGGCAGCCCTTTCCAGTGCTCAACCTCCCACTTTTTTCCATGTTTTCACCTTTGCCCTTACCATGCTCAGCTGATCTGAAGATCTTTCTTGCTCCTGCCTGTCCCAAGGACTGTGAAGTTCGGCCAGTCCAGCTCACACCTCTCTATCCATGGAGCATGAAGTGTTTTTTATATTATGGGAATAGGCAGCAAGCGAAAGTTTAGGGAGAGATACAGTCCTTGCTGCCATTCACCTCCTTTCCCTGGCCTCATACGCATCCCAAAACCACAGATTTTCTAAACCATGTTGGAGTTAAAGCAAAGCTTATATAACACTGCAGCGATCACTCAGCCCCTCACTACCACCATTTCCCAGCTTACATCTGATCCTGACCTGGATTCAGATGGGGACACCATTCCGTTTGTCCTGTCTCTCACTCAAAGGCAGATGTGATAAGGAATAGCAAGATTATTTATGAAGAGGCTTTGCATGCCTTTGAGGAAGCTTAAAGTGATAGTGTGTTGAAATGGGTGAGTGAATCGTCGACAGAATGGGAATAGGTCTGGAAAAGTACTGCAAAAAATACCTGGGATTATCTGTGCCGATATTTTTTTTCCACGGGTTGGCCAAGGGCCACGTTTTTCTGACTTCAGTGTTCACTTTGTCTGAACTTTAATGGCAAGGGCACCTGCCAAATGTGCTCATGGGCTCGCTGAGGTGTTCGTGGAGGGCAAGTCAGAACTCCCTCCCTGCAAGGCCTCGTGGCCACATCTCAGTGACAGGAGATTGGCTTGTGCAGTCAGGAATCGAGGATGACACCTGGTGAATAAGTCTGGTCAGCTAATGCAGAAAGAATGCGAAATGCAGGAGAAACCTGGGAACAGTTGGTATGGGACAACTTCAAACAAACTTTGATGCAGCTGGGAATGTTCCCAGAAGTAGGACAAAAAGTTCCACCAAACTGTTGTAACTTATTGAAGCAGCTGTAGTGGCCTCATTATTCTTAGGTGCAGTTTTAGTACCAAAAGTTGCTGCAAATGTGCTTCTTCCTAGTAACACTTGATCAAATATTCTACATTTAGGTCACAGAATCGTTTAAGTTGGAAAAGGCTTCAAAGATCATCAAGTCCAACCATTCCCCCAGCACTGCCAAGGCCACTAACCCATGTACCCAAGTGCCACAATCACAAGGTTTTTAAACCCTTTCAGGGATGGGGACTCCACCACTGCCCTGGGCAGCTGTGCCAGGGTTGGACAACCATGTGGGGGAAGAAATTGTTCCTATTCTCCAATCTAAACATCTTCTGGCACAGTTTGAGGCCGTTCCCTCTCATCCTGTCCCGGTTCCCTGCGAGCAGAGCCCGATGCCCCCTGGCTGCCCCCTCCTGTCAGGGAGTTGTGCAGAGCCACAAGGTCCCCCCTGAGCCTCCTTTTCTCCAGGCTGAGCCCCTTTCCCAGCTCCCTCAGCCGCTCCTGGTGCTCCATGCCCTTCCCCAGTTGACAACTTTGCAGGTTATTTTTATTACCTGCCAGAGCCCCATTGCTCTCTGGGCTCTGAGGCAGGGTCTGCACTTCTGTCACTCCCAGTCCTACCCAGTGCAACCCAGCACGGAAACCGGAGGCTAACTGGCACCTGTACACACGATTCCACCAGGCAGCAAAGAATTCTCACAGCTTTACTGACTGCACCAGGAGAAAAAGTCCAAAAAACCATGTTTGTTTAAAGAGTAGAACTGGCACAAGGTGGCTCTGGGACGAGCATCATGTCTGTTGAGCAAGCAGGTATAATTTCTACAGATTTATTACTCTGTTGGATTCCAGCAGTGCTCCAAGGCTGGATGGGGAATGCACACACTGGGACATGGACACGGCCAGGCAGCACAGGCCCAGGCCTGCGGGCAGGAACAGACTTGCTGGGATCAGGAGTGAGCACACACCTCTGCTCTCTGGGTGCCACAACGTGAGCCAACCTCCCTGTGCTGGCTGACATCCAGGTCATGCTGCACTGCCATCACTGGATCACAGAGTCATAGAATCATCAGGGCTGGAAGACCTTCAAGATCATCCAGTCCAACCATCAGTCCAGCAGTGCCACTGTAACCCCTAAACCACTAAAACCACATCAGTGCCAGATCCACACCTCTTAAACACCTCCAGGGATGGCGACTCCTTAAAAGCCTCCCTGGACAGCCCCTTCCAGTGCCTGACCACACAAACAGTGAAAATTTTTTTTCTGATATCTAATCTGAATCTCCCCTGTCTCAGCTTAAGGCCATTTCATCTGGACCTCTCAGTGCAGTCATGGTAGGAGAAACTGACCCCACCTCACTGCAACCTCCTGTCAGGGAGCTGTAGGGAGTGATGAGGTTCCCCCTGAGCCTCCTCTTCAGATCGTAGAATCAGAATGGTTTGGGTTGGAAGGCACCTTCAAGGTCATCTTCTTCCAACCCCTGCCATGGGCAGGGACACCTTCCACTCTCCCAGGTTGCTCCAAGCCCTGTCCAGCCTGGCCTGGGACACTTCCAGGATTAGGTATCCACAATTTCTCAGAGCATCAGACAGAAGAGACAGACAAAGGCTAAAAGGAAAACTGAGGTCCTGATGGATCAAGTAACCTGCCCAGTACTACTTGCTTGGTCATTGGGACAGCAGTAAGAACACGACCTTTGTCCCCTTGGCCCCGATACTGCAATTTACACTTGTGCATTAAAGCAAAGAGAGAGGGACAAAGCCAATATCAGACACAATTCCACTGTTTCTGGGTGAGCTGCTCGGAAACAGCCATGGGAGGATTTGCTCTCCCTTCTCCATAACCCACCTCTCCCTCTAAGCCCTTAAGCACACGCAGGATCCTTCTCACGCGATCCAGGGCACCAACGTCAGCGGAAACACCAAAAAAGTCAGGCAACAAACTCGACTTCCATGCCCTGCAGGAGGAGGAAAACTCAGGGTAGCACTGGACAACCACAAGCCTGCAGGATGCTGCCAATTTTGGGAGGTTTTGGAGAAAAGCAGCAGAGTGATTGAGGGGTTGGTGAGATGAAGGAGGGAGAAAACAAAATGTTGAAAGAACTAAATATACATTGCTTGGCCAACTAATGCCCGAGGGAAAATTCAAGAGCTGGCAGGCAGGAGGGAGCCAAGAGCCAAGGAGAAAGTAGGATCTCCGTTGTTGAGAGCTCTCAGCTCTTGGAAGTGAACAATGAGGAATGACTGGGAGCCAGGAGATAAGTTAGGCTGAGGGGAAGCTGAGGAGTGGAGGCACTGCACAAAGGAGATGAAATCAAGTCCTTTCTGGAACAGCATTTCTGGCAGTAGCCAGGCATCTGGGTCTTGATTTTCTCCCGTATTTTTCATTCTCTAAGTGGTCAAAATGTTAAGGCTCTAATTTTTCCTCTTCCCAGGAGTGCAGAGGAACAGCTTAACGTAGAGCAAGAGGGTAAAAATAGATGTGACGGGATAAAACTGAGAAAAGGGCAAGTGAGGTTATTTAGATTGGAATAATCTTCAAATGAAGGAGCGGAAGCCCCTTCCCACAGGTTATTTAAAACTAGACTGAGTGGGAAAAAAATATTGTTTTGTTTTTTGGCAGGGGGAAAAGAATCACACTGTGAAGGGAAGAGATTAAAAGATGCGTTGTTTATCTCTCCGAAATTATTTTAAATATATTTTAACCATCTAAGCCTTATAAATGTCATTTTATACTTAAATGTGCAGTTTGTCTCTCTTCTATATTAATGGGCACAAATTACTTACAATGACTGATAACGATAAAACTCACCTCTTGGCCAAAGGTTTGTGTTTCTTCAAAGCACAACAAGAAGACTGCCATAATTACAAGGAAATAAAATTAAAAGAGAGGAGAAAAAGACTTACTGAAGCTCCACAGAAGAGCCAAGGGAGATCCAGTGAAGCAGGGGGGAAAAACCCACAAGCAAAAAAGCAACAAGAGATGGAAACATTATCTTGTGCCCTCAGTTGCTGTAAGGAGCAATCTGGGGGAGCAGAAGACATGGAAAATAAAGATAAATCAATCCCCAGCACAACCAATAATTCATAGTGATTGCAGCCAGGCCAAGAACCTACTGGAGTTTCAGATGTTACAAGCAAATACAAATCTTGATCCAAACCAAAGAGCCACAGAGGTGCAGAAATTCCCAGATTAGGGGTATGGCCACCAGAAAACATCCTTCCATAAAAGACAGGTAGAACCAGTTGGCTTTTCAGCAGAGGCAACCATGGACTGCCAGGTTCTTCTCTTCAAAGTCTCAGTGGGATGCTGACCTGTGGCCCCCCCAGTGAATTTATATCAGTTCTTCCCTTCTGTATTAATTCAGTTTATGTGGTCCCACCATGAGTTTCTTAACACAACATGAAAAGATCAGAAAGCAAAGGAGCTACAGGATGAAATTCAATGCTATGTTCTATTCAAACGGTCACATTTGATGATCTAAATGACCCTTATGCCATCAACTGTATGAATCTCTCTTCATCCCAAGAAGTCAGTTCATTTTTTGACAGTAATTCACTAAAGAACTGTCAAGGGTTAATGACTTGGGACTCTTGTTAGCCAGAAAACACAAGGCCCCCCCTTTTAGCTTGTGCTTAGAGAGACTGAGGGGCTGCCAACAAAAGAAAAAACAAAAAGGGAAAAAAAAGAGGCCTTGTGGTTATTCAGATCTTACAGAGAAAATCAGAGTAAAAATTCTGGTTTAGATTCCATCTGGGCTTGTGGTGACAGTGACATCTGTCCCATCAGGGCCTGGAGCAAGCCTGGCTTCCTGCCTGGGCAGTACTGCTTAAAATGGACAGGAGTCCCCTCTCCGTGCACAGGAGCACAGATCTTAAGGGATTGATCCACTCAATCTCCTGCTGTCCCTAAATAGCAGCAGAGACTTTAAGTGGCCACAAGTTACTTCAGGAAAACCAGAATCCAGCTCTGGTCAGAAAGGAGACCTGTTTTCTTGGGAAATGCCTCAAAAAGGATGGACCCAGAGCCCACTGCAAAGCCTCCCAGGAAAACACAAACACAGCCCTTGGAGGCCTTCCAGGGATAACATCTGCATTGCTCAACAGAGCGAAGTACAGCCACCAGCTATGGCTTGTTCCCATCAGGAACCTTTCTCTGTAAGCAGAAATCACAGGCACCCATTTCTCCCGCGTAACCAACAACATCCCAATTTCCTAGTAAGAAACAAATCAGAAAGGATGACAGAGCTGCTGAAAAAAGGCAGTCAGTGTTAACTTCAGTCCTCCAGTATCTACCTTGTCGCACCTTTTCCCAGTGTTGATTTAAAAGCTTGTAAAGGGACAGAGAGAGGCAGGTTCCACTCACCACAGCGAAGGTAATCCAGGTACATAGCTTTGCTCAGGTCAATAATCCATCCCAGGTCAGGCCTTCCTCGAGCACTGACAGTGGAGATCAAAAGCCAGGCAGACAGAGAATTCCTCTGGTTCCTGCTCCTCAGCCCTGCGAGCGAAGGGTGGGACTCTTCTGCTCAGTCCCTGCCCGCACAGGGAGATGGGGTCCCACCTCCCTTCCTAAAGCTTTACATCTCTCTCCTTCCCGCAGCTCTCCCCACTGCCAGGTGCTCCCATGCTCCACCACTTCTCCAGACAACAAAGCCAAGAGGCTCCTCTGCCAAGGGGAGCTGCTTGGAACGGGATTAGGATGAGCAGAAAGGAGCTTACAGCTGGGCACCATCTGCGGTGACGATGATTAACTAATGAGGTTTTAAAGATGTTTTTTTTCCTCTTGTTCCTCATGCAGGTTTGGTGACGGGGAGTTTTGCATCACTGTGAGCAGCTTGGTCTCTGCTGCTCGCCCAGCCTGACCCAGTGCCCCCTCCTCCTCCTCTGCTCACATGTATTCCAGCCAGGAGCTGGAGCACAGGGCAAAGCTGGCTCCCGGTGGCAAAGGCTTTCTCTGATCACAAAAGCCCAAGTTCTAAGTCTCCAGCCTCTGATATGCAATAATTAAATCAGATTGAGTGCAAAAGCCTCTCCCAACCTGAAAAACCCCTCATGGATGGCAAAAATAAAAATTCAGCATCCAGGACAAAGTTTCATATATTTCATCAGGTACTCTTAAAGTGTATTATAAGTTATAAGGAACAATAAAAATCACAACCCCAGAGAGGTGAGGGTACGGGTTATTCTTCCTTCATTGCTTTCATCCTTTCAGTGGAGAAGAGGCATCTTCAGATTCTGGTATTTTTCCCCACAGTAAAACCAAGTGCAGATCCCAAATGTCCTAATGCCAAGCTCATCACCCTCACCCCAGATGATGCCTCCATGCCAAAACTCTTGTGTTTTCTTAGGCTCCATTCCCACCTGGGGACTGAACAGGCTCCCCAGGGAATGGTCATGGCCCCAAGGCTGCCAGACCTCCAGGAGCGTTTGGACAACACTCTCAGGGATGCACAGGGTGGGATTGTTGGGGTGTCCTGTACAGGGCCAGGAGTTGGATCGATGATCCTTGCGAGTCCTGTCCAACTCAGGATATTCCGTGATTGCAGGATTCACCCTCAAGAATGACTTCATCTCTCCAGGGAATAAGTGAAATCTGAGATTCTAGCTCAGGTACTGACCTCTGGAATGGACAGCTGGAATTACATGGGATGAGTGCCTACTCTCATCGTGCCCAGTCGTACATGAGGATAAGCACTTCCCAAAATCTTTCTGCATCCTAGAGCGAAAACTGACTTTAGCACAGAATAACTATCGCAGAATCCTAGAACAGTTTGAGATAGGAGAGACCTTAAAGCTCATTTCATTCCACCCCCTGCCATGGTCAGTGACACCTTCCACTCTCCCAGGTTGCTCCAAGCCATGTAATAAGTGGTACTATTCCTTCCAGGGGAATACAGACACCCCTGGAATCCTTGCTTTAGAATGAGCTGAACCATTTTCCAGGCCCTGTTGACTATGTCTCATCCAGGAGGACAAACATCATATGTAAAACATGCAGTAGAAGCATAAAGAGTTCAATGTTTGAGTTTATCCAGTGAATCCTATAATCCTAAATGAGGTATGGCCATAAATAAGAAGTCCCAGAAGTTCTTACCTACTTTCAGGTGCTTCTGTTTCTTCTACATGAAGGGAAACAGGGAAAGCTCAGCCAGCTCTGAATTACCCCTGCAAGTGACTCTCGCCCCACTGATGAAAGACCAGAGGCTGCTTGCAGTTATTCAATTGTTGTAATCACATAAAAATCTAAAATTCTGCATGATTGGTCCAAAATAACACCCGAAAGGACAAGGTCACAACAATAGTGGTGTAAAATGACTCTCCCTTGGTGTGTTGCACTCCCACCTCCTTCCTCACCCCATTCCCTCCGAGACTCAAAAAAAGGAACTGATTTCAGCCATGTGTGAGGATTCCACACGTTGCAGGCTGTAACCCCAGGCAGGTGTCATGTTAAATCTCCCAAGGGATTGGTGGCTGTTTATCATCAGAACAGGGAGAATCTCTCCAGCTTTACCCCATGCAATGGCTTTGTCACCTAAAGCTGCACATGATCAGCTTGGCCTCATGCTGCCGTGGTTGCCTGGGGTTTTTTCCAAAAGGAGATTACACAGAGTCGCTCGGGGTGGGATTTCCAGCACTTTTCTCCTCCGAGACTGTCTTAATAATTAATTGTTTATTATAATTAATTGCATTTTGGCAGCCTCCCTGGTCTATTTTACCTGTAAATCTCCGTGTAACTTCAAGGCATTAATAAAAATAGACTCACCCACTAAGAAGGCTGAGGAGTTTTTATTATGTGTTAAAGGAGAATGTAGGGGGGGAAAGGCATTTTGGAAAACGTGTTAGGCTTGAAAAAACTCCTGCTGGGAGCACTGCTCAGATTCAGGGCTGAACCCCAGTAAAGTCTACAGGGGAGAGAAAGCACGAGGGTGGATAACTATTAACCCAGATTCCAGCCTTTTTAATAAATTAAAGCTGTAGGTCCCAGCTCCTCACCACAGTGGCTGTTCTGACCCTGTTTCCTCCTCAAACAAAGAGTTCTGTAAGGTCTTGAGCTCAAAAACCCAGCGAACATGACACAGCAGCAGGTCTGGCAACAAACCCAGGGGTCCCCCTTTCTAATCCCCTCCTCCACTAATAAACACCTCCTGCCCCTCAAGGAGAAATTTAGCAGAAGACGGGAAAAATTTGCTGAACCTAATCCCTTCAACTCCCATAAACCCTCCTTATGTTTGGATATTATTAGCACCTGTTTCTAATCCATTATCAAAAGGTTTTACACTTAACAGTGAAATTACCAAGGCTGCTGGGCCTCACTCAGAAAAACTGAGTGTGGTACAACTGGGATTACTTTGGGCAAATCACTTACTCCCTGTTCCCAGAGGAATATGAGCCAGCACCTCATTTCCAGGAGATGTTTAACCTCCTCCCGTGTTTCCCTCTCCTGAACAGGGCCTTGCTTTCTCCCTACGGAGTTATTTTCCACGTAGTGAAATGATCTCAGTCCCAGCCTCCCTGAGGTGTTCATCAAGAGATAACTGTGCTGCCCAGGAGAACAGAACGAGCCTAGACCTCCCTGTCTCAGTTATCAGTTTCTGCGCTCTACCAAAATAATTTCCAGAGAAAATGAAATTCTCGTTGTGTGTATGGTGACGTGTCAGAATTGTACAATTTTAGGCAGACTGCACTTAAGGACTGCTTTGCTCAGATGATCCCAATGGTGAATGATCAGCTTCTAGGAGGTCTAAAAGCCTGAGTGTTACTGAGACTGTCCTGATCTAGTTGAAGACGTGCCTGTTTATTGCAAGGGTTTGGGCTGGATGGGGTTGGGCCCCTTCCAACCCAAACCATTCCATGGTTCTATTCTATAGGACTGCACGAGGGCAGTCAAGAAACTTTTCAGATTCCTCTTTGCCACTGAGATGGGAGTTATTTCTTTGCCAAATCTCTCCTCTTTCCTCACCAAACGCATATCCTGCTTCAGCCTTGCGGGGTCACTTGAGAAAGCTCTTCATTTGCTCCTGAATTTTATAAAAACAGAAACACCTGAAAACCAAACAAGCCTGAAAACCGGGTTTTCTCCTGAAATACAGCTGTATAAATGCATTAAACTATGTGGGTCAGTCAAAGAAGGGTGGTTGGGCACTGGAACAGCTCCCCAGGGAATGGTCACAGCCCCAAGGCTGCCAGACCTCCAGGAGCGTTTGGACAATGCTCTCAGGGATGCACAGGGTGGGATTGTTGGGGTGTCTGTGCAGGGCCAGGAGTTAGAGGCCAAAACCACTGGTCTCAAAACACCGATTGTGTGGAGGTTTGACTGGCAGGACAGTGGCATTACCTTGCTTTGGTCCATCACAGATGTAAGAGACAGATGTGGGACGCTCGAGCATCTTCCAGACCTCACCTTCTGCCTGGGCCCCTCTTTAAAACCAACTCCAGAGAGGTCTGAGCAGAACCCTGCATCAGCAACAGCTCTTCTGGGTGAGCCTGAAGGAGAGCTGGAGCTTTGCCAGGCTTGGCTGTGCTCATCTCAGCTGCAGCACAGCCTCTGCCATCTCCTCAGAGCTCCATCTCTTGGTGCTGGGACACGAGCAGCAGATGCACAGGGTGACATCTCTGCCCTGACAATGCTCTCAGTGTGGTGGGCTCTCAGGATCCCAGGCTGTTGTCGGGAGCCAGCTGAGCCTTGCTGGGCTGAGGACAAATCTCTGGCCCTGCCACAGTTGCACCTGCAGTGGGTAATGCAGTTTCAGAAGTGCATTTTTTCACCCTCCAAGGTGCAGCAGAGGCAGGGAGAGCTGGGTGTGCTGCACAACACAAGCACAGGAGATGAGAGACCTTCTGTCCTAATTCCCTTGGACCCAAAATCGGTCTAAGACAGAAGTAACTGCCTTATATGCTGAGGCATTCATGGATTAGCACTAAGAGCATTAGGGACTTGATTAATGATGCAACATCCACAACCCGCCCACCACGTCACCGGCCTTTCAAGGGCTCCATCCTTGCCTGGTCCTTGTGGCTTCCAGCACTCATTCCTCATCTTTTAGGAACACAGAATTATGGAATGGTTTGGTTTGGAAGGGATCTTAAAGCTCATCTTGTTCCAGACCCCTGCCATGGGGGCAGGGACAACTTCCACTAGCCCAGGTTGATCCAAGCCCCATCCAGCCTGTCCTTGGACACTTCTAGGGATCCAGGGGCAGCCACAGCTTCTCCGGGCAGCCTGTGCCAGGGCCTCGCCCCTCTCACAGGGAAGAATTCCTTCCCAATATCCCATCTAACCCTCTGGCAGTTTGAAGCCATTCCCATTGTCCTGTCACTCTATGCTCTTGTAAAAGTTCCCTCTCCATTTTTCCTGCAGGCTCCCTTCAGGTACTGCAAGGCCTCAATTAGGTCACCCCTAAACTGCAGCTACACTCAAATACAGCCACGTGCCAGCCTGGTACCTCCTGCTCTCCTCAGGTGATACAATTTCCCAGCAGGAATCAGCTGCTTTGGCTGATTCCTGTAGCCATGACACAACACTTCCACTTTGAGGCCTTGCTTTCAGCCCAAAGGGAATTTCTGCAAAGCAGAGCTTTTTATGGCCAGTTTTCTTCCACAATTTCAGCTACCTCAGCCTCAATTCATCTAACCAAGCTGTAGGTATTTACACAGTAGATGGAGATCTTCCTCAAGGAAGATACTTGCTGGGAAAAACTCAGGCCATGCAGGGGAGGTGGAGGTGGGAGAAATGTGGAAATCTTGGTATTCTGAGGAATGATGCAGCTTCCTTAAATCTTAAACTGAAGATCTGGCCTGTCGTGTCAGCACGTGTGGAAACCTCTCACACTCGTCCAGGAGCTGCTTGTTTGAACACTTTAAGCCCCAAAATACAGTGATGGAAATGATGAATAGGAAGTCTAAAGCTCTGGTGCTCTTCCGGCTGTGCCACAGACTGGGAATGCTTTAGCAAATCCTCTAAACCTGGGACACAAACTCTTATTTCATCTCACCTGATCAGCAGCCATGGTTAACCAGAGGATGTAGGAGTAGAAGACACCTTTGGGGAATGCTGGAGCACGTCCTGTGTTCTCTGGGATTGTCACACAAATGACCACAGGAGGCTGGGAAGGGAGAGGTGGGTAATAATCTCAGAGTTCAGGTAAAACCACTACAGATTGTTTGGTTTAGAGAGAATGGATGATGACAACCAGGATTTGCTCACTCCAGCATTTTCATACCTCAGTTTTTGGGACGCAGTGTTGATACAGGACAGGAAGGCGACATCTCTATCAGTCAGTGCTTTCTGTCATTTTCTGGTCCTGAGGACAATTGTCAGGGCTGGCAATGTCCACAGTATTAAACTTCCTCCACAACGAGGTGAATGCTTCCTGTCTGGGATCAGGGATGGGCTTTGGTACCAGTTTGGGCCAGACCTGGGACTGCGGTCAGACAGCTTGTACAGACCAGTTAACCCAGTGCCTGTCCCTGACTGTTCTCAGCACCATCACTTTGCTGGATTCAGAAGGTAGAAAGAGCTGGAGACTAAAGGAAAGCCAGGAACATGATGGAGAGGGTGGAGAACCCTGAGGAAAAGGAAATCTGACTCTGGTCAGGCTCTCAAGTGCCAGAGGGGATGTGAATCAGGGCAGAAATGCTTCCCCAGGGAACTGACACTGTGTGCAAACTGGAGGTTCCCTCCCTACCCACCACCCGACTCTGGTCCTCTTGGAAATACTTTCAGGGGATGAGATTTAGAGATTTAATCACAACTGTGGGACTTGACGCCGCCAGGGAAAGTGGCCTGGATTTCTCCTGGCTTTGCTGAAAAGAGAAATGTCTCAAAACGCCCAAACATGACAATGTTACAGGATGCACCATAGGTCCCTTTGGAATTCAAAATCCACCCTCTCAGCTACCTCACTCTGCTGTTCTCAGGCACCCTCTCATTTTTTTTTCCCTCTCTTTCACTTTTCTTTCAGCTTCAGGAATGAATTTAGTTCCTTTTTCCCCGGAAGTAGCCAGTAGTGGGAGTTAATAATTTTCTAATGGGGCTCCAGATCTTTGCTCTGGCTTCCCAAAAGCCTCTTGCAGAGACTGAAGACCTCTCCCAAGCACAGAAGGTGCCACTGCAACCAGATTTGGGACCTTCAGTGC
The DNA here is from genome assembly GCA_013397725.1 of Rhagologus leucostigma. Taxonomy (NCBI): domain Eukaryota; kingdom Metazoa; phylum Chordata; class Aves; order Passeriformes; genus Rhagologus; species Rhagologus leucostigma. The sequence continues at coordinate 736,580 of VZTD01001386.1, read as the reverse complement.
TGTCCTCTACAGCAGCAGTGAGGAAGATGGAAAAGCTCCTCAAGGAAATGGAGGACTGACCTTGTGTGGTTCAGCATGAGTTGTTTGCCCATTGTGTCTCCTGAGGTGAGGGGAAGTGGGGAGAGCAGACATGAAAGATGCCTCCAGAGAGGTTTTACATAAAGAGTGTGGGGTGTTTAGCTCAAAATCCAGGCCATAGCAGGTGAGTGCCCATGGGAGGGGGATTGAAATGAGATGGTCTTGAAGGTTCTTTCCAACCCAGAATCACAGAATTAACTAGGCCAGAAAACACCTTTGAGATCATCGAGTTCCACCTGTGACTGAACACCACCTTGTCAACCAGACCATGGCACTGAGTGCCACATCTAGTCTTTTCTTAAAAACCTCCAGGGACGGTGACTCCAGCACCTCCCAGGGCAGCCCATTCCAATGCCCAATCACCCTTTCCATGAAGAAATTCCTTCTAATGCCCAACCTAAACCTCCCCCAGTGCAGCTTAAAACAGTGTCCTCTTGTCCTAACCCCGAACCATTCTATGCTGTTTCGGAGAGGAAGTGTAAATACAGGCAGAAAAGCCCATGGCAGGCTGAGAGTGGCCCCAGGCTGAGATAAGCCTGAGAGGGAAGGGTTTGTTGGAGCTGTGGTTGCTGGGGACACCAGGAGCAGTCATGCTCTGGGTGAAGTGTCTGGGAGCACAGCCCGGCAGAACGAGTCTGGTGGGGTTGCTGGCGTGCTCACACCGCTGTGACTGGTATGAAATCCTGCCCTCACCCTACCTCCCAGTGAGCTGTGAAGAGCTTCCCTGTGTTGTAACAGGGATGACAACATCCATCTGTGCCTTGCCAAGCAGGGATCTGAGTGTGGCAGGGAAAACATCCCTGTGGTGCCGAGCTGGAGGGGTCCTGCCCACGGCCCCTGCACACCTCTGAGTACCTGCGGTTTGTGCAGCCAGGAGCTCTACCCAATACACACACACTCCCCAGACAGAGCCGTGTGAGGATTTGCTCCTGAGCAAAACAGGCCCTTTAGCTCCAGCAGTGTGGCTTTGCGCTCAGGTCTTGGGTTTTATCCAGACCCTTTCCTTGTCCCAGCCTTTGTCCCAGCCTTTTCAGAGTATATTTACACCATGACAGAAGTGAAAAGTTAAAAACCCTGAGACTTCAGTCTCTTGTATGGTAGTAAAAAATACTGCTACTGATTTTACTTGTATCTTATATTGCTTTGGACTTATAAATATTCTTGGGCATCAGGTCTGGATACAGATTCTCCATTACGGTAGGATTGATCTGATCAGATTAAAGTTGAAGGAGCTACTGTGGCTTTACGCCATTAAAATAAATCCAGAATTCGATCCCTAACTTGACTCTGATTATTATATTTGTGTTGGGCATCACAGTCCGGCCAGGGGCGAGAAACTGGCTCAACTGGGTGGAGTTTGCAGAAGCCTCCCGTTGCTGCAAATCCCAGTGCAGATGGATTCTTCCCAGAGAACAAGGCTTGCCTTTGCACTTTTCCTCTTCCAAACCCCCTGTCTCGATCTGCTGAGCCCCTACTCTCTAATGAGAGGTGGGATGATTCTTAACGGAGCGTTTTCTACTCCCTTCCAGTAGTGGAGTCCCCTGAGGGTCATCAGGAATGCACTGGTAATCTTAAGGAATGAATTAGCCCTGAAGTGTGTCTGTGCCTGTGCATGGATAACCTGAATGCTGACTCGAGTCACTGGGAACTTTGGCTACCTCCAAACCCAGTGTCAAATCCCTGGCAGGGTTTCAGCACGACCTTGCACCACTCTCAGGAACAAATCCCAGGTGTGGATCAGGAGTCAGCACAGGTCCACCCTGTTTTGAAGGCTGAACTTGACAGGATGGACATGTCCAAACCCTATCAGGTGGGTGAAGTCCCAGAGAATAGGAAAGGCACTGTTTGATTTATAGATACTGCAAAAAAGGTTTTTTGTGTTGCCTCTGTTGGTTGTGGCTGTGTTGAATAAGAATATCTCAGGCACAGACGGATAAGAGTATCCTGAGGGCTTCTCCCTGCAAGAGCCTCAGTGTTCTTGTGTTAATGGCTTCAGACTGAACCCACTCAGTCCTTCAGTGCTTTGAAGTACCTGCATTGTTAGGGCCATTTAAAACCATCATCAGTTTGATTCTTTCTCTCCTGCACTCACTGCCAAGAAATAATTCCGAGTTAACACTTCCCTTGTTTGCCTATGAGATAACAGAGCAGCTTCACGGCACGGGGTGCGCCCCGTGTGCCCCAGCACGGCTCTCTGCGGTGATGGGAACATCACCTCTGACCGTGGAGCCTGGTGGGAGCTTCCTTAGAGCTTCCCTCACCTCCAGGGTTGGGCAGGACAGCTGAAGCTGGAGCCTTGTCCAGGCTCCTCACAGAATCACGGAGCAAAGCTGTTCACAAGGAACCTCAGGAGGTCTCTGATCCAAAACCCAGTTCACGGTTAGATGCGAGTTCAAAGTTTTACTGCTTGGGGTCACCCTCAGCAATGTTTTATCTCCAAGGATGGAAACCCCCTCAGCATCTCTGGGTCACTCCTCCCATTTTTTATTCTCTTCATGATGGATTTCCACCACCTTCAATCCCCTAATGTCTGAGATTTCTGTTCTTGCTATTACAGTCAATTGTCTCTTTTCCTTTCACTCTGAACATCCAAGAAAAATCTGACTCTACATTCTCTATACTCTCCCACTGGATAGTTGAAGGCAGCAGTGAGATCCCTCTTGGACATCTCTGGTTACGGCTGAACAAACGCAGATCCCTCAGCCTCTGCTTCCAAATCCTGCCCTTTATCTCCCTAAACACGTCAGTATAAATATATATATATATATATATATATACGTACCCTGACCTTCTGTCTGACTCTCTCCAGTTTGTCGATCCCCTCCTTGTGGAAAAGCTCAAAACTGGGAAGTCTCCAAGCAGGCACTGTATTCTGGATGTGTCCTACAGGTACCAAAGTCTCCCACAAGAAGGAGAAAAGCCCTCTATGACATTCTGATGTTGTTCTGTTACACCCTATTGCACTCCAGAAGGTGTGAAAAGGATTCTCCACCTCTTGGACTCCTTCACATCCATCCTATTGGTATTTTGAATTTTTTTCTTATTTGAATTGATGGAGGTAAGGCAGGAATCAGATCCAAGCTAAGAGAAAGGTGAGGATGATCCCTTTTCCCTTTGTGCCTCCGTGGAGAATGGAAAGGGAGCAAGTGATGAGAGGAGCCAGTGAAGCTCCATCAGCCAATTCAAAAGATTTCCACAAAACTGTTGAGTGAGAAAACATCTCCTGCACTGAACGGAGAGAAAAGAGGGAATGGTGCTACAGCACCATGGAATTCTGCACAATATCCCGGTTTTCCTCCCACCTCACCCACCTTTGGGAGGTGGTCCATGTCCATGGCATGGCTAAAGAGAGATAACAGGGGGTTGCGCTGATGCTGGATTAAACCTTTGCCCACTGAAGCTTTTAGGGCGCCTCTGAAATAAAATTAAGATGCCACTAATTTATAACTCGACACAGAGTTGGTTCCTGTCCCTGAAGAGTGCTGGGACCCTCTAAGCCCTGAGGATCACGCTGGAGGTGAAGAGCAGAGCTGAAGGCAATGTAGCAGCCTGTCCTGGATCAGACGCTGCTCAGGGAAGCCAGATGAGATCTTTTGATGCTTACAAAGCTGTTTAATCATAAGATAACACGGGCAGCCTGTTCACACAAATTAGGGTGGGTCCTGTTTGCATAATGTTGGTTCCAGAGACAAATTAATCTCACAGACAACTTGTTGCTGCTGCAGATTTTATCCATTCAGCACATTCAGTACGGGATCAGCTCTCAGGCGGAGGAAATTGTCACAGGGTGAATTTTGAGAGGGAGGAAAGAGGAAAAGGGAAAAGCAGCTGGATTTCACTGTGGTAATTGCCCCCGGATTGCTGGGTTTAGGTGGAATTTATCCCAGTCTTTATAACTTGAAGGGGATCTCTGCTTCTTGCTGATGTTCCTAATCAGAGGATGCTTAATAGTCATTAGTCCCTTATTTATTTTGCAAATAATGCAAATTCAGCCATGGATCAAACATCCCACCCCCAACCCTCCTCCAGGTGCTTCTTGCCCCACCAATCTTCCCAATCCTTACAAAAAAGTGTCCATTCAGTACTTCCCCAGCACTACGCAGGATCAGGGCACCAATTTTCAAGCATTCCCTTTGAAAAAAAATCTTTTCAGGACATCCACTGCTTCTTCACAAATTAATTAAATTTTAATTAAACGTCACTAAGAAATTACATCTCCCTTTGCAGCCAGCTGGGTCAGGAAGAGCCATGGGGCAATCTGACAGAGCTGCAGCTTTTCTCAGCTTTCCAAGGGGAGGGATCTATGCTGATTCATTCATAATCAGCCCACTGAATAATGCATGAGATGCTAATGACAGTCCAAAGTCCTGCAGAGGAGCCAGGATGTACTTCCACGACTCCTTTCTTTTTGAGATGAGGTGGGGAGAGGGCAATTAGAAAAAAAAAAATCATTTCAGTTTAAGAAACCAGGATGGAAAGCACAGCCTTGAGGACTTTGTGAGTTCCTGATGAATTTCTGGAGGTGTATTTTTTTGGGGGGGATACTTCAGAAGCTGCTTTCTGGGCTCTCACTCTGGTACTGCACTTCCTCTCCTGTAGCAGAAGTATTAATACTTGAAAATAAATCCTGAGGCAGCTCTTGCTCCCACACATCCCCCACAAACACAGGGACCAGTGGAGGGGGAAATGGGGGATGTGGGGTCCTGGGAGTGAGAGAAGATCTGGAGGGTCAGGAGCATTGAAAATTGGGAGTTAGAGGGCTCATTTTCTCAGATGCTCCCTCTACAAGCCTGGAAATTGTCTCTGGTTAGAAGGGTTTTTAACAGAAATCCTGAGGTTAATAGCTGTACCCACAGTGCATGGCTTTGATTACACGGGAATTTTAAGCCAGCCTAAATTATTTCATATTTAGAGAGCACAAAGGCTCTTCCTGCTTTGCTCCACTGAGGGAAATCTCCAGTGGGAGGCTGGAGGAGCAAAGTCAGCTGGAGCACAAGAATCTCCGAGCTTCCAGCAGCCGACGTTTAGAGGAACTTGGATGAAAAAGCAAATGACTGAGTGGTGGAAATAGAACATTTCTGGTTCATTCCCTGATCTGGATTCTCTTTCTGCAAAGAAAAGGCAGGATGACCAGTCTCTGGGATGAGGCTCATTAAACTGCATCCAGCTCTGAGATCCTCAGCACAGGCAAGACATGGACCTGTTGGAGTGAATCCAGAGGAGGCCACAGAGCTGCTCCGAGGGCTGGAGCCCCTCTGCTCTGGAGCCAGGCTGGGAGAGCTGGGGGTGTTCACCTGCAGAAGAGAAGGATCCAGGGAGAGCTCAGAGCCCCTTGCAGGGCCTAAAGGGGCTCCAGGAGAGCTGGAGAGGGACTTGGGCCAAGGGCTGGAGGGACAGGAATGGGGCAGGGAATGGCTTCCGCCTGCCAGAGGGCAGGGTTAGATGGGATACTGGGACGAAAGGAGGTTTAGATTGGATATTAGGAAAAGTGTGTTCCTTGAGAGGGTTGTGAAGCCCTGGCACAGGCTGCCAGGCTCTTCATGTGTTGTTGGGATTCACTGAAGTGCAGGAAACACCCTGGAGCTGGGGAGATCCAAGCTCTTGCTTCCCTTTACGCCTTCTGGAGAGTGAAACTGAAGAACAGAGCAAGAACAAAGGTTGCTTTTAAAAAGGACAGGTTGTCTTATTTTAAAATAGCTGTAAAAATGCCCTGACCATGTCTAGAGGTTCACAGCCCTCCTCTTGGATTAGAAGCAAATTGAATTGTCTGAGTCCTGAAATTTTTGGTTATTCTTCTTCCAGCAAATCGGGAAGTCCCAAGGCACCAATGCTGGAGCACCGTTGTCCCCTCTGATACAGAGCAAAGGCATTGGAATGGATTTTTTTTACAATCCAGGGCCAACCCAGGGGATTCCTGTGAACATTTTGGGAGTTTGCACCGCCTAGGGCAATTCCCAACAGGTAATGTAGGTGTACCATCCTAAAATCTTTAATATTATGATTATTTGGACAGGGAATAGTCATAGTAAAATCACAGAATCATAAAAGGGTCTGGGTTGGAAGAAACCATGAAGACCACCGGCAGGGACACCTTCCCCTAGAATATATAGACAATTAATGGAGATAAAGCTCTGAGCTCCTGAATTTAGGTGGGTAAAGAGCATTTTATTCTACATTTTATTCTCTGCTCAAAGAACCCATAGAATCCTTAAGGCTGGAAAAGACCTCCAAGATCGTGATCCTCAGACAGATGCCGAGGTTTATCCTGCCATTTTCACTACAAGGGATTTCACCAACGCTGTGCACAAATCAGAAGCAGGGGGTGGATCTCTGGCCTTCAGTTCCCCAGAAATAATACTGCTCCTTGTCTGCTGGGAGATGTGTTCAAAGCTGCAGGACTTGGGGACTTCAACCCTGCAAGTTTTCTCCTGTATAATTGCACAAAGGATGCAGACTCCACTTTTACTCATGCACCTATAATTGCAAAAGGTTGGAGAGTGGTAGCCAGGCACTTTGCACAACAATAACCTGTTCCTCTTCATCCCACAGGATCCCTGAAAGATTTTTCATGCCTAGGCAGGATGAGGCGTACCCAGTCAATTCCTGGTCTCACCCCCTAACCCCATTCCCGGGACATGACTCATTTTTGGACATCCAGCCCGAAGAAAGTCCAGGAACGAGCCTCCAAGTGAAATCAGTGGGCATCAGGCTCCTCCATCCTCCTGTAATTAAGCTGTCTCAGATATTCCCCACCAAAAAGGCATTGAGGGAATGCTGGGCTTAATCACCACATCAGTATCCAACACTTCCCTGATGGGCTGGGCTGGGCTTTTGCCAGGTTTTGCCATGGATCTTCCTTCCCAGACAAATGCTTCCATGCTTACAGCCTCATCTGCCAGAGCTCAGCCTATTCCTGCAGACATCTCTCCCTAAAGACACCGAGCTCTCTCAGCTCGTTCGTGTCACCTTGGAGGAAAGCAACGACAGCGTATGTTCACTTTAGGATCTTGCAGGGAATAATGGATGTTCCCGGGTCCCTTAAGAGAGGAATTATGGTCCCAGTGCTGCTGACAGGTTAGACAGAGCTCACTGGGGTTAAGGGACCTGGCAAAGGGTGTGGAATGATTCAGTGGCAGGAGCAAAATCACGTAAATGCAGAGCTCTGGTTCCATTCCTAATTATTCTCTTCCATTAACATAATGCAGGCTGCAGAGTTAGGAAGCAGATCGCTGTTTTCCTTCAGCCTCCAAACATGTTTTTTAGGAATATTCCCTAATTCTATAAATGTCTTTACCCAATTTGACTGAAAGGACAGGCAAAATCAGCAAGAAACAACTGGACAATCCCAATTGTTCTCCCAGTTTAGGTTCTCATCATTCTTTCCTCAACAAAAAAAAAATTTGCCTTTCTGAAAAAAAAATTTCTTAGTAAAATCTTTCTCTTTTTTTTAGAGGGAAAATTGTCTTCTCTACTTCAGTTTTATCTTTGTTTAATTGAGAATAGTAATCTATCAATTTTATTGAAAAATCTGTTATTTTTACTCACAGTTATTCACCTGAATATAGCTAATATTGAAGTAGAAAGGGTTCAAATTACAGAATCACAGAATCACTGGGCTGAAAGGGATCTTCAAAGATCATCTACTCTGACCTCTAAAACTAAATAGGTCTTCAAACTGGTAGAATCTGATGATGAGGATGAAGCTTAACTTGACCAAGAAACTGTTAGGTACAGCTAATGGAAAGGGGTAAGTACAGAAAATGAAAAAAAAAAAAAGAATTTTCTAGTTTCTATGGATGTTTTGGGGGAGTTCGGCTATTGCTATGAAAAACATTTAAAAAATATACATCTTGTCATTTTAAAAAACCAATCTCACTCTGACTGGTCACTCATCACTTTCATTTTTCTTTTCAACGAGAAAAAGTTGAAAAGTTACATAAAACACAATTTCTTTGTAAATGTGCTTAAGGGAAACAAAGCTAAACTCTGAGTTTTCTTTAAGTTACTGGATTTTTTTTTTTCTTTAGAAAGGATGTTTTCTGCAAGGAAATCATCAATGGAAAATGTTTGACCAGCTGTACCCTTATCTGCAGATCTGGAAGCACAGGCAATACATGGAAATCCCCACCTCACTTGAAGTTTCAAGGGGGTGACTGGTTTTTGTGCTCGTGCCTATTTCGATGTGAATAAGTGCTCCAGTATTCGCTTTTGTTTGCTATCCATCCACTCCAGCCCAAGGAAAAACACAGGGAAATTTCACCTTGTGCAGGATCCCGGCGCAGGGACCCGTGGAGTCCACACCAGGTCAGTTTTGTGCAGTCCCCCGAACAAGGCCTCGGTTTTGGCTCCTTCTGGAGTCTTCAGGGAATTTGGATCTGAAGATTAACTTGCAGCTTGCAGGAAATAACAGAGACAACCTGGGTATGTCTCGATATGGACTGGACGTCGCTCATTTGCACTCCTGGCTTGAGTTTGAGTCCGCTGGACTGAGCCCAAATGATCCTAGACATGAGCCAGGAGTCAGCGTGGCCCAAGGACCATTCCTGGTGGTCGTTCAGATGCAGCCGCCTTGCTCTGGAGAGAGTTTGACTGTAAGGACTTGACCAGGCCAACTGGTCAGCAAGGCAGAGGATGGGCACAGGCTGGCCAGAGAAGCTGTGGCTGCCCCATCCCTGGAAGTGTCCAAGGCCAGGTTGGACAGGGCTTGGAGCAACCTGGAATAGTGGAAGGTGTCCCTGCCCATGGCAGGGTGTTGGAATGGGGTGATCCCTAAGGTCCCTTCCAGCCCTAACCCCTCTGATTCTAAGACTTGTCATTGATAGAAAGAGATCAAGTTTTGTTTGACACCCATTCCATGTTCGGAATTCCTTTGTTCCTCTTTTTTTGTCGTGCTCTGATTGTGGAAACTGATCTGAGGGTGACTTCTAATTCCTGACCTCTCTATCTCCTGTCCATGTCCTACAAAGGGACTGTAGTGCAAAATCTCCCTGGTCTTCCAGGAGAACAGCAGAGAGAGTTAAAACTGTTCAACCTGGAGAAGCGAAGGCTCTGGAGAATCTTCTTCCAGGAGAACAGCACTCAGCAGGAGTGGCAGGAGCAGAAAGTCTGTTCAGTTTGGCTCTTCTTCCTACAGTCTGGACTGGATTTCCACCTCTGGATTTCCACCTCTGGACTACATTTCCACCTCTGGCTTTATTTCATACCCCAGCCACGAAGTGTTGATATCACTCTGGGAAAAAAAAAGACACCCCAAAAGCCCAGACACACACACACATACACACACACACAGACCTGCTTGGGCTTGCATTGCAGGTTCTCCGCCCGGGAGCAAATCACTTGGGAAATTTAATTAAAATTTAATGAGGCACTTTGATTGCTGGGCCGTACGCCTGCTGGAATTAGTGTGCAATGAAGGGGCGTCTCGTCACGCTGCTGGCAAGAGCTGGCAATAGCTGGCAAATTCATGTAGAGCAGAGCATGTCATCCTAAATCACCTTTTGAACCCGGGAAAGCAGCAGGGAAGAGCAACCAGGAAGCTCTGATGGATCATTTAGTACAGCAGTTCCTTTACAGGGGAGCCCCGTACCTTGGAGAAATTCCCTCAGAGTGGCTTTTGGGACTTTTCAGGAGGTTGGGGGATGGAAGGCAGGCAGGGTGGGGTGGGGGGTCTGCGTTGTGGGTTTCCTTCTTTCTCTGGAGCACGCAGAAGCCTGGCTTAGAGGGAGCTCTGGCATGGGAGATCCTGGGAGAGCTGGGACCTCCATGGATCCTCTATGGGACCATGGTGCAGAGACACTCAACCTGTTTGTTGCTAGTGGAGATGTGGGTTCTGTTTCAAGTGAAGGGCTTCCAGGCCACCAGGAAAAGGAGTTTTGGAATGCCATGCTGGTTTGGAGAGGGTCAGTCAACCTCAGGAGACTCCCACCTCCTTCTGCCTCAAAGCAAGGCCTCCATCTAGGAAATGATCTGTCACAGATCCCATATGGGATGTCCAAAAGTCCCTTAGAACCTCAGCATTTCTGTGAGAATCACAGAATCACGGAATGTTCTGAGCTGGAAGGGATCCACAAGGATTGTCAAGCCCATCTTTTAAGTGAATGGCCCACACAGGGATCAAGCCCACAACCTTGGCATTATTAGCACCATGTTCCAGCAACTGAGATGGAAACTGCACTAGGCGGGATCTGACTTTCACCCACGCTTGGCTTATGGGGTCCCAAAGGAATTGGGACTCTCTGCAGTCACCGAGGTAGATTCCTTATGGACAAGATGCCTTTTTGTAAGGGATAACCCCCAATAATCCCCTCTGGGCATCCAGGAGGGTGAGTCCCACGTGTTGGGAGAGAAGGTATTGGCAGGACAAACATCAGGCAGACACCCCACACAAATCCCCTGATTTTCCAGCAGGGCACATAGAGCAAACAGAAGACAAGTCCCAGAACTGGGCATTTTGTGAAGAAGGAATGAATCTAGGATCTTCTCCTGCTGGGCTCCAGGTTCAGCTAGTTGAACACTGCCTCTGCTGTGGTGTTCAAGCTCTGCTACCCTGGGATCAGAGTGGAGACAGCTGGGCATGCCTGGGAATTAAATCCCATCTTTAATAACTGATCAGGCTTGTCCAGTGCAGTCACTGGGAAGGGACATGGCAGGCCTTGTTAAAGCTTAAATGTTGAGTGGATGCACCCAAACCTGCCTGAGTTGAGAGTGGTCCAAGAGGGAGGAAAAGTTCATTGTGATCCTGTAACCACGATATCAGTGCCTTCCAATGCACTGTCACATCCCGGGAACTCCTGCAACTCCGGCTCTCCTGCAATGCCTGGCACCTGGAAGGAACAGGGAGGTTGCACAAACGCGCTCCAGGCTGGTGTTTCCTAATCCTAGAGCGCTTGGTTCTGCAACCGCAACATCTTCCATCTTCCTGCGCACTGAGAAGGGAGGTGGGAATGTTTTCTAAGGTGGTAAAAGCCCAGCAGACAAATCCACACTCCAGAACTGCCCATCAAGGAATAGGACCAGGGTCAGAGGCTTCCCAGTGACCTTTCGGTTGTTTGGGGAGATTTTGGCCCAGATCAAGTGCCAGGGATGCAACCACTGCCCAGGTAAGGGTCAAGGTGAGCAAAGGCCAGGGGTCATTCCCAGGAGGCTGTTTGGGTGCTGTCATCTTCTTTTGGGAGGCTGAGAGGATGGACCAGTTGGGTTCAGAGCTGATCCCTTCATTTTCCTGCACAGGTGCATCCGTGAGGGTCGTTGGAGCCTCTGGAACCACCAGGCCATCGAGGCACAGTTGGAGGCTGTCACCTCTCCCAGGCCAGTGCTGAAGAGGATCAGAATCATGGAATTGTGGAATCATGGAATATCCTAATTTGGAAGGGGCACACAAAGATCATGAGTCCAACTTGTGGCCCTGCACAGACACCCCAACAATCCCACCCTGTGCATCCCTGAGAGCGTTGCCCAACATCATCTGGAGCTCTGGCAGCCTTGGGGCCGTGCCCATTCCCCAGGGAGCCTGGTCAGTGCCCAGTCACCCTCTGGGGAAGAACCTTTTCCCAATATCCATCCTGAAAGGACACATGGGACACCCACTCCCCTGAGAGTTCCACCAGACTGTGCTGGGAGCTGTGGAATAGGAGACCAAGGGATGCTGCTTTCTCCAAGCTGTATGTCCTATGTCCTCTGTGGGTACATATATATATATATATATATATATATATATA